>LNAC01000005.1:9628522-9646180 GCA_002007465.1 Ailurus styani
AATAAATAAATAAATGTTGCCTGCCTTCCTCTAACTCAAATACATTCTTTCCTTAAAAATTTCCATAGTATGTTTAGGGTCGGACCCTTGGTAAAAGGTTAAATCATGTTCACAAATTCATAAGATTTAGTTTCTGATTGAGTTCTTTTGAGTAAGAATATCCTGGGCATTTTTCTACATTCATTATTTTTATCCATAGTATGTTTAGGGTCGGACCCTTGGTAAAAGGTTAAATCATGTTCACAAATTCATAAGATTTAGTTTCTGATTGAGTTCTTTTGAGTAAGAATATCCTGGGCATTTTTCTACATTCATTATTTTTATAGGTTTCTCACTATCACTGCTTCTCAGAGGATTGTTTAAACCTAAATTATTATGGACAGTTTTAATATACAAAGCACGTTTATGAAACCATCTGGGGAGAAAACAGACTGAAATTTTTGTCATGTTTTTCACAAGCTCATCCTTCACCCAGACAGTCTCATGAGTAAGTTCTTCCCTTTGGGTGAAGGCCACTCTTGCCGAATTGTCTCTTTTTGGTTTCCTCATGCTTCTCCATCTGGTCCTTATGACCAGGGGCCAATCCACAATAACATAACTAGGCCTTTTCCCTTGCCACCTTTATATTTTCAAACCGTGTGATGGATCAGCATTAAAATTACCCTAATTGAGGTTGATTTTTTTTTTCTTTTTTTAAATTCTGAGTACATTTGCAAGATCTGCACACTGCCTGTCAGGCTATAGCTTCTCATTGAGTGGCTCCACATTTCTCTGGGGTAGAGCCTGAGGACTCATGGCAGCTAGGTGAATTCAAACAAAAAAATGCTTCATCAAACTCAGGGTCTTATTGAAGTCATGCAGTCAGACACACACGTGCATACCAGTTTCAACCTCCCTACAGGACAGCCTACATTATATACAGAGATAGTTCAAGTATTGTAAAAATGGATAAAGCTCCGTTTTTCTTCTTGTATCAGTGTCATGGATTTAGTACCAAATATACATTCTGCACACAGTAGTTATTTTGGAAGTAAACTATACACTCAAAATATGGATACTTTTAGTAATAAAGGATAACCGGAAAGAAATATTTATTTATTTATTTATTAAAGATTTTACTTATTTAACAAAGAGAGATCACAAGTAGGCAGAGAGACAGGCAGAAAGAGAGGGGAAAACAGGCTCCCTGCTGAGCAGAGGGCCCGATGTGGGACTCGATCCCAGGACCCTGAGATCATGACCTGAGCAGAAGATAGAGGCTTAACCCATTAAACCACCCAGGAGCCCTGGGAAGGAATATTTAGATGGATTTCTGCAGTATCAAAATTCCCAAACTGGATTTCTTCATTTAAGAAAAATACAGTTTCTAAATGAGTATATTGAGAACGAGTTATACTCAGAATATGTTTGTCATGCAATCACCAAAGAATCTGTCAATTTTTATGCTGAAGTGATAACTTGGTTTGGCCTTGTATTTGTGTATTCAACTTTCTCATGAATTAATCCCAAAATGAACTTTTTTCCTATTTTTGCAGTGAACAAACTAGCCTGTTTTATTCTTAAGAATTACTTAAAATATTTTTGTAAAGATTCTGTATATTATATATTATAAGTCATCTATTCAGTTGTTGATGTCTGACTTAGTAAAATAGTTAGCCATGATTATTCTCTTTGATCTACTGGAGACTTACTCTATTTTTGATCCATATAAGGGTTAGGCTCTTGCTTGCTTGCATTTGTCTACACCCTCTGCTAAAGATCACTAGAAATGCATGTGTAGTTGAACAAATAGGGCTTGTTTCCTTTGTAAGGAGAGAGACTACATGCAGTTGGGTACTGAGTTACATCTTGGTAATGGGGTGTTAGGGAGGGTTTATTGTAGGATTTGGGCTCATGGTAGGTGATTTTGGAGAGAGTTTAAAGAGTATTTGCTTTGAATTGGATGCTATTGGGAAATGTGAGTAATTCCATAATTTGGTATTTTAATAGATATTATCTAGAAGGAGGGCAAGTCTAAAGCTGCAATTTATACAGTGGCAGTTAATCATATGAGCCAGAATGGGGGCATGTTGAGTTATTTTTATGGTTTGGACTGTGTTTATGTTCAGACCTGTACAGGGGTTGCTCTTATTTTTTTGTCTTGATCCATCATGACCCCTGATGGGCTTTGTCTAATGTTGATGTTCTGTAAAATTATTTATGTTCATGGGAAAGCATTGAGATCTGTATCAGGTAATCTCTTAGCAACACCAGTGTCCGGCTAATCGTTCCAGGCCAACACCTGATGTTAAAGACAGCTTACATGTATTTTTTCTTACATGTATTTTCTTACATGTATTTTCTGTATCTTCCTTCCATTTTTGAAAGATGTGTGTCTACTTTTAAAACTACGCTGTTCACCTTTATCATTTATCATATTGTCCATAACATGAGGAAGGGTTCAGTAGAAATAATGAAGCTATTTTGGACTCCTTGCTTAAATGCAGAGTCTTCTGCTCAATGGCTCTCTAGTAAATAGTTCTCTCTCATAGTGATAAAAGATGCATTACTTGTCGCAGTCTTCTTTTGTCATCCTGTAGGACCTTTTAGGTAGAATCAACTGGTGATAATCTACAGTGCCTTTCAACTTAGAATATTTTGACTCTAGTCGTTATGTAGACTCTATATAAGAATTTGACTTGGTGATGCTACAAAGGTTTGAGGAACACAGAAGCCAAGATGAGAAGATGATGTCATAAGTTTCTGGGACCTATAGACAAGCTGAAAGAAGACCTCTTGGGCAAATATTGATGAGTGAAGGATAAAGTTCATTTGGCAGAATGAGAGAATGTTGGTTGGTTTCCTTTTTTGTGTGTGGATCCCAGCTTCATAGGGGCCTTGAAGGTCATGGCATTTTTAAAATCATCTAAGCCTTTGCAAGTCAAACTAGTCCAATTTATTTTACTTCTTAAGTTAAATTTAAGTTAAAAGTTTACTTTTATTTATTTTATTTTTTAAGTTATCCTAGGACTCTTTAAAGCTACGACAACTGTTAAGGATTCCCAGGCCTCAGTAGCAGAGGAAACTTCTTCTTTCTTTTCATAGTCTTCTTGTGGCTCAAAAAAAACCAAAACCAAAAACAAAAACCAAGAACAAAAACAAACAAACAAACAAACAAAACAACAAGAACAACAACAACAAAACCCAAAACATTTTGATACCACATGGGAACAATACAGGATAATATACTAATTTAAACAGTTGTAAAGCTTTTCTATTTTTCTTTAATGATAACCAGTGCTTCCATAGCTTTGTTCTTCTATGTATGAAATAAAACCCCTTTGTCATCTTTTCTCTTTCACAGGAAAATGTATGTTAGAGAAAGTGTGAACTCTGGAGCCAGACTGAGTTTAAATCCTGGCTTCACAAATCCTTGTGTGACTTTGGGCAAGTTATTTAATCTCTCAGTGCCTCTGCTTTCTCATCTATAAAACGGGGTAATAACAGCAACTCTCTCTGTCGGGTCATTGTGATAATTGAATGTGTTTTTGTACATTTATAAAGTATTCAAAAACAGTTTCCAACACACAGTGAGCATTCAGTAAATTCAAATTATTAATTACCTTTTAAAAGTATCTATACAAGTCTTACCAAACACAGTGGTATAAAACAACAGCAATAATTTATTGCTCTGTTTTGGGGGTTGACCGGGCTTTAGCTAGTTGATTTTTGCTCAGGATTCCTCATGATTGCTGTTGGATGTTGACTTGGTCTTCTCAGAGGCTGTTTCTCTCATAATTCTCGTTGGTAGCTTCTCAACAGAAGCTATTGTCTGGAACACCTAATATGGTCTCTGGATGCAATCTGGGGTTCTTCCAGCATGGTGGCTATGTTCCCAGGGCAAGTTTCCCAGGAGTATGAGCTGGGGGTTGGGGGGAAGCTGTATCTAGTTTTCCTGTTTAATCTTGCCCTTAGAAGCAGGTTAAGACCAGCTCATATTCGGGAGGAATTAGCAATTGATCTAATATTCTTCTTTTCATAATGGCTCATTTGGATTTATATATGATTAAAATTCATTGGAGAGATGGAATATCAAATGCTATATCTGAAATAATAACTTTGTCTATTATCATAAGCTGCTGTGATGGTTAAATTTTATGGTCAACTTAGCCAGGCTACAGTGCCCAGTTGTTTGGTCTAACTAAATACTAGTCTAGATGTTGCTGTAAAGCTATTTGGATGTGATTAACATATAATTAATAAACTTTAAAGTAATGGAAAATATCCTTGATAATGTGGGTAGGCCTCATCCAATCAGTTGAAGGTCTTAAGAGCAAAAACAAGAGTTTTCCCAGAGAAGAATGAATTCTGCATCTAAGACTGCAATACAGAAATCCTGCCTGAGTTAGTTCTAGCCTGCTGCCTCCCCTGCAAATTTCAGACTTGAGGGTCTCCTACAATTGTAAGTCCATTCCTTGAAAAAAACAAAATCAAAAACAAAACAAACAAAAAAACAACTCTTAATATACATTTATATCTATCCTATTGGTTCTGTTTCTCTGGAGAACCCTTGGCTAATACAATTGCTAATTAGCATTTTATAATTGTGACTGCCATACCTTTAAGTGCACGGTAGGGACATTGAATGCAGGGAATTTATATTCCCCAGGAATATTCCCTATGAATACTTACTGAATGAATCAATGAACACTTGGTAACACTTTCCCCATAACTTAGAATGCTCTTTATTTCATTAGGCTTCACTGATGGTTAAAGGACCTGAGGGTCAACTTAGTTTTTCTAAATCAACACTAAGTCATTTATATGTTAATTTATGATTCGGACTTTATCTGTATTTTAAGTCAGACTAGATATCAGAGCTAGGTTAAAAATGGCTGGGTTTGCTCTGAAAACTGAAATTGAAATATTTGAAAATGCAATCAGGCTTCTCATTTTATGCCCTAATTTACTCCATTTATTAACATGTATCCTACTGAGAAGTATACTACTACAAATTTATGTATATCACCAGATTCAGAAAATTAGAGTGTTTAGATGTTGCATAGTAGATATTTTGACCTCGCCATTCCCTTCAAATTGACTTGCTTATCAGTATATTGCCTAGACTATTGTTTTATATTTGTTTATATGCATCTTCAGAACTTAAATTTTTTTTTGCTGTTTCATACATTTAATTTTAATATAAATTTAAAAAGTGATAGTCATTTGAGGTTCTAGAATCTAAAATTTTAGGAAGCTCAGGATGTGAGATGGCAGAAATTTCATTTGGTTCTATGTTTAATCTTATTAGCATACATAATTGAGACTAGACAAATTCTGACACATACCACCCACCTTTTTTACATTTTTAAAAAGATTTTATTTATTTATATGCCAGAGAGAGAGAGAGGGAGATCAAGAGAGAGAGAGAGAGAGAAAGAGAGAGAGAGAGAGCACGCACAATTAGGGGGAGCAGCAGGCAGAGGGAGAAGCAGGCTCCTTGCTGAGCAGGAAGCCTGATGCAGGGTTCAATCCCAGGACTTTGGGATCATAACCTGAGCAGAAGGCAGATACTTTAACCCAACTGAACCACCCAGACACCCCTGTAATTTACCCATTATCTTAATGTTTTAGTAGAATCCCCCTTTGTAAGAACTACTTTATTCAGAATTTTTTTAAAGTTTTATTTAAGTAATCTCTACAGCCAATGTGGGGCTCTAACTCATGACCCCAAAATCAGGAGTCTCATATTCTTCTGACTGAGGGAACCAGGCACCCCAGGAATTTTTAAAATAACATTTAATTATTAAAAGCTGAGTTTTTAAGCCATCATCAGGCGTATATGGATCTTAGTGGCTTCTGTCACAGTGATTCCTGGATTTCCCAGATTCTATCATTTCTGAACCTCCCTACATTACTTTATTCGCTTCTTCAGCTTTTGCACAGTAAGTGCTGCACCTGTGTGTGAGCAAAATGGGCTCTCTCTCTAGAACCAGATAGTATTTTGCCCAGTTTATACTCTCCAGACACATTCCCTCTTACTTTTTTCCCTCTCACCCAGTTACTTATCTTCAGAATAAGACATTGATTTTATGTGTGCGTGCATACGAGAGAGAGAGAGAGAGAGAGAGAGAGAGAGAGAGAGAGAGGGCAGAGATGGGAGAGAGGGGAGAGGGGGGAGGAGGAGGAGAGGGGAGAGGGAGGGGGAAAAGGAGAGAGACACCAAGATACCAGTAGGCTAGATTCAGGGTCATTGCTCTGTGGTTGAATGGCACTTTGTACTTACATTATCTTAGCACTCTGTCCATACTTACCTCCTCGTCATTCTGCAAATTTGTGTTCACAATGTTCATTAAGTCACCAGTGCCTAGCAAAGAGATTGATGCATTGTAGACACTACCAATAAACACATCAACAGTCAGAGATCTTGCAATCACTTCATTCAGGTGGAGTGGAAGGAAGGCATAAGTGTTTAGAGACCAAAAGCTAGCAAAGAGATATTTATAGTTTTTGAAAAACTTCAGATATTTGATCAACTGCTAATTTCTAATTTTTTTTGGAAACTCACTCCTAGTTATTACCTAAACTCAGTGTGTTATTTTCATATGTTAAGAAAAAGATAATGTAAACAATGAATCTATACACTATATGCTTATTAAGAAAACTGAAAAAATGAAGAATCCATGCCATTTTTATACTATGAATGTGTCATTGAATTTTGTTATATGTCCTAAGTATGTTTTTATTTGCAAAAAATCATCTCTGCTAATTAAGTAATGAAAAGATTATTTTTAAGACATAAACCAAATATAAAACTATATGTATCAGTAATAATGTGTATATTTTGCAAGTATGTATGTATATTTGTATATATATATTTGTATCTGTGTATAAAATAGTACATACTTAATAGGATCATTAATGAGGATTAAATATAAAGTCCTTTGAATAGTGCCTGGAACATAAGAAAATGTAAATTTTGCTAATATGGTTATCAAGAATAATTATTTTGGGGTTGAGGTGATTGTTTTTTTCTCTTTTCATTTCTACAGAAAATAAAAGGTAAGATATTTTCTGATCATCAAAGCTAGTTATTATATAGTGACAATTTGCGTTTTGGGAATCAGTGAACTGAAAGTAGCATTCCTATCAGGTCAAGCTAAAAAGATTATGCATCAGGGCTTACAGTCAAAATGCCATCACCCTCCCTTCCTTTCTTTGGACAGAGGAAAGTTCGCTCTCTGAGGTCACAATCAAACAGGGCCTTTGCTCCCAGTGGTAATCTTGTGACAGTTCCTCTTAAGTTTCAAATTGCAGCTTTGTATCTCCTAGAACTTGAAAGCTTTTAGAAATTTTCATCTAAAATTAGTTTTCTAGAAAATTCAACCCTACTTTTATTTTTCCTGATATATTTCATTGCTTTCTCTGTGAAGCAATTGGACTAAACATAGGAATTTCAGATATATTATTACTTCAACAGATTTCTCCCTGTACACACTCAACACTGTCATTTCTGCATACTCATTAGCATGTTTTTATTCTACCATAATCCACTTTTGAGGTGCTTGCTCAAAAAAAAGTAAAAACAATGAATGGTCACTATATAAAATTCTGTTTAAGTGGAATGAGTGTGTTCGAGCTCTATGTTTTTATTTTATGAACTTAAAAGTATATTTTATTGACAGTCTTCCATCTTACTCTTTAAAAAATTGTATTCACAATATCTCCTCTCTATTTTTCATTAGTCTTTCCCAATTTTTATATTTCTAAAACACACCTGGACTCAACCTACTATGAGTTGTACAGTGATTGACAATTTTTTTTAAAATATTTTATTTATTTATTTGACAGAGAGAGAGATTACAAGTAGGCAGAGAGGCAGGCAGAGAGAGAAGAGGAAGCAGGCTTCCTGCTGAGCAGGAAGCCTTACGTGGGGCTTGATCCCAGGACCCTGAGATCATGACCTGAGCCGAAGGCAGAGGCTTTATCCCACTGAGCCACCCAGGCGCCCCGTGATTGACAATTTTTAAGGCTCGTTTTTGTTTTCATTCTCACAAAGACCATATGAGATCATCATGTTAGGGAATAATGACTCTTACTCCTTTTTCTGAAATAGAGTAAAAAATAATGTAGTGACCTGACAGTATTAAGCTTCCAAGTAAATATCCAATGATTTGGTCTTACATCGTTGGTCTCACAAATATATCCATTGCATCATGCTACTTCCAATACTGAAAAAGGCTTAATGTAATGACATGATTCTAATCTAAAAGTAAAAATATAAAAAGGTAATTTAAAAATGTAGATTTTAATAATTATTCTTACCCTAGATTACTTCTTTGTGTTAATAGTAAGAAGAAGGCCCAGTCTCTCCCAACTTGTTCTCATGAGTTCCTCACATTCATCAACATTAACAATAGTCACTATAGGAAAAGAGACCATTTCCCCATGAGAGATGAAGAAAAAGAAGGTGAAAGAGGAGGTTTGGTATTGGCTATCCACTCAGTTTCCTCATTCGGGTACCTTGCAGGAGACTCTGCAGCAGGTATTTTTCTTCGAGGTCACAGCAGCCCCTTTTGCCCACTGACTGACTTCTGTTTGCATCTTCCTCTGCCCACCCCTCTGTTGCTCCATAGAAGAATCTGTTGACCCCTACCTACTTCACCCCCAGGGTTAGCATTATAGATAGTGATAACTTTTCTTATTTTCGTCCAAGGTCTACTCAGAGAAGCAGAGTTCTATTTTTTTTTTAAGATTTTATTTATTTATTTGACATAGAGAGAGATCACAAGTAGGCAGAGAGACAGGCAGAGAGAGAGGAGGAAGCAGGATCCCTGCTGAGCAGAGAGCCCAATGCAGGGCCCAATCCCAGGACCCTGAGATCATGACCTGGGATGAAGGCAGAGGCTTTAACCCACTGAGCCACCCAGGTGCCCCGAAGCAGAGTTCTATTAATAGATCAACTGCTTTATATTGTTTAGCAAAAAAAATTTAGGAAAAAAAAATTGAACTGGGCCATTATTCATGACCAACTCAAAATTTTCTCTGAGGTATTTATTTGAAGAAATACATTCAAAATCAAATTATATGTAGAATTACTGTTATATTAATTATATAAGCAACACATTAATTGCATTGCCTTCATTAATAATTAAAACATGCTGGATAAATCTAAATCCCCTTTATCATGACTGCAATCTTGGCCTCTTTTTCCTTCTCCAGAAGTAACTAGAGAAATAACTCCTCATGTATATCCTTTTAGTGTCTTTTCCTTTCTCATATTTGAGTTGCAAAATATACCAAACTGTAGAAAACAGAGTATTGTTTTGTTTTGGATGTAAAAACACACTGTTTTGCAATTTGCTTGCCCCCTCACACTCAATGATAAATCTTAAAAGATCTCTTTATTCTTGAATATAAAGATCTACTTCATTCTTTTTTTTTCTATTGTACTGTATTTCATAATATGGTATCCTCTTGTTTATTATCATTTAGGTTATTTCCAGTTTTTACTGTTATAAGTAAAGTTACAGTGAGCATCCGTGAACATGACTCATTAAGTTCAGATGCCAGTGTTTTCCAAGAATGTATATGCAACATTGAAAAAGGAGGATTATAGATAGGGTACCCATAGTCTCAGTTATCCTAGATATTGCTAAATTTCCTCCATAAAAGCACTATCACAGATAATATTAAATAAGCAATTACATTTTCCCATAGTTTCAGTAACATTTGCTATGCAACTTCACATTTGTGCCAGATTGATAAGTGGAAAATAGTTTCAGGTTAATTCTTCTTTCTCCCGGGAGGGATAATCATAGTAAAAAAAAAAAGTGCTAAACATAATACATGATTCATTAAGCAAAAATCAAGTTGATTTATTAAAATTTTTTCTTTTTTTTTTAAAGATTTTATTTTATTTATTTGACAGAGAGAGAGAGAGATTACAAGTAGGCAGAGAGGTAGGCAGAGAGAGAGGAGGAAGCAGGCTCCCTGCCGAGCAGGAAGCCCGATACGGGCCACGATCCCAGGACCCTGAGATCATGACCTGAGCCGAAGGCAGGGGCCTTAACCCACTGAGCCACCCAGGCGCCCTAAAATTTTTTCTTTATTTCTATTTTACTACATTATACAGTCAGACATCTTTGTGCAGGGACTGCTTATAAGAGTCTGTCTTTAGGGCAGAACTACCTCCTCTCATCACAGTAGGGCTGTTAATTGGTTTTCGAATCTGATTACTGATACAAATCGAATCAATGGTAAAAGCACTAAGCAATTTATTTCATATTCACAGTCAATTGCCAAGAAAAACCACTGATAAATTCCCATGAAACCAAGAGATGATCTGTCCTCCTAAAAAGCAAGCAAGCAAAAAAAAAAAAAAAAAAAAAATCTAAGCAGTTGTAACTGACAACTTGTTAAAGAAGCCTTTCCTTATAGTCAGTCCCTCAGGTTTGGGGTTATGAGAAGAGTTGGAGCATATGCAGGCTTTCACTGTAGTTTGTGTTATACACATCTATCTGCTTTTACTTAGGATAAAAGTGAGAGGGGAGCTTTAGGGCCTCAAGGCCTGGCTTGAACAATCAAATCAAGTTATTTTTAGCACCAGGGATGCATCCTCGGCTTCAGTGGCTGTGCTGTGATGGTGATAAGGAGGCCCAGTGGCCCAGAGATTCAGGCTTTGAGCAGGAATAAAAAGGGAAGCCCCTATCTTAATAAAGGATGTTAGGGAAGAAGAATGTGCTAAACTCTTCATTACCCACAGCAGTGCCAGGGTAGAGGAGAAGTGAACTCTCAAATGTGTTCAAGGTATAAGCATTTTAGCTAAATGTTACAGTATTTATCACAGGTGAAAGAAAAATACACTGTATAAAGCCAAATACTTTAAAATGAATGAATGTGACAGTATAACTTAATTATTAAACCATACTAAAATTAATATCAAAATTGTATATAAGCATTTTTGTCATATACCCTATCCTGGCTTTGTGAGAATTTAAACTCTTTACCCTTTTATTTAGTCATGTATAATATGGAGTTACTAGTAGTTTACTGTGAAAGAAGAGAGCGTATACGTGATGTTGGGTAACCTCTAAAGCACAGTTATGGATTCATTCATTTATTAATCTATAATCTATTCAACGATAGTTACTGAGTACATATTTTGTCCAGGTACACACACACACACTGTAATGTATATCATCAATTTTGGGAAAGGAATGGGGTTTCTTAGCTATTATGACAACCTGTAGAAAGAATTCTTATCCTAGAGGATACATATAGGCTAACAGAAGAGAATGATAATTAAAGCAAGGCCAGAAGTGTGAGTTTGTTACTCAAGCTAGGGGCAAGGGGCTTAAGGGAGCAGAGAGAAGTGCTTCATGTGGAAAAAAGCATATAAAATGTCTTAGGCAAAAAATTAGCTAGGAGGTTCCTTGAGCTTTTCTGTAGTTATTTTTGTGCTAATTTCCAATTCTTGCGTAGTAAAACATGTACATAATGCAATTCAGGATATTTGCTTTAAAAGCTTTCATTTTGGGAAAATGAACTAACATGAAAATGAAGTAATGCCTACTTGAATTATATGTTCCAGTGGCAGATAGAAGGCTTCTAATATCCTTAAGTCACATCTTGTTATTTCAGAGTTTTATATATTTATGTACATTCGTTCCATTTCTTTAAAAGCAAAACACCCTTTAACAGGTCCAGCCTGTGTTCAGTAATTGCTGTATCTTACTGCATTCTTAATTAGCTCCTTTCCCAAACTAAAATTTGAGGTAAAACTTTCCAGGCATATTAAGTTAGTAATTCCAGTTATATTCCTTTACTGTGTAATACAAGCCATTTTGTCTTTAGGTGATACTCATTTAAAATTCATATTTTTCTGCATATAAAAATATAGATATTATAGAACACTGACATCAGGCATAAAAGTAGAACAATTTAAATGAAAATCAAATGATGCTTCCATCCAGAGACAGACATTGCTAACATCTTGGAACATACATTTACAATCTTAAATTATTTTGTCCTAAGTATATATGTTTACTTAAAACTGAAAATACTTAGAATATGCATGCATGTATTCAGCTCTTTCTAATATCTATAATATTTTCCCTATTGATATTCCATAGAACTATCTTAATATATGTAAAATATTCAACAAATTTTATCTAAACACAGAGCTTACTCAAGAATACCTATTGCTGAATATTTAAGTAGTTTCAAGTTCTTATTGATTTAAATAATGCTATCCTAAATCTCTATGTATATTAATGTTTGTGTATATATCCAATTTGTTCCTGCAATTTCTAGAAATTTTATAGCTACATTAAAAATAATAAGCATTCTTGATACATATTGCCAAATTGCCCTAATATACAAATTTATGTTTCTGTCAGTGTTTTTGTGTGTTTTCACATATTCCACAGGAATAGTCACTTATTTTTTAAAATTGTCTGCCATTATGATAGTCTTCAAAATGGATCTTTTGCTTAAATTTGAATTTCTTAGATTAAAGGAAAGACTGAATTTTAGTAATTTTTATTTTTTTAATATTTTATTTATTTATTTGAGAAAGAGAGAGCAAGAGCATGAGTGAGGGTAGGGGCAGAGGGGGGAGAGGGAGAGAACCCCAGGCAGACTGCACTGAGCAAGGAGCCTGATGCAGGGCTTGATCTCACAACGCTGAGATCATGACCTGAGTCAAAATCCAGTTAGACACTTAACCGAGACATCCAGGTGCTTTGAGAGACCGAATTTTAATGAATTTTTTGATGTAGAAAGTATAAAGTATAAAACTTTGAGTTTGGAAATAAATATATACTGGTGAAACCATCACCACAATCTATACCAAAAACCTATCTAGCACCTGAAAAATTTCCTCCAACCTTATTTATTATTATTTCAACTTTTTTTGTTATAACACTTAAGACTAACCCTCTTAGCCAATTTTTAAGTATATAATATGTTATTAACTATAGACACTATGCTCTACAGTAGATCTCTAAGACTTCATTTCATATAAACAAAATTTTGTACCCACTTCTATTATCTCCCCATTTGCCCCTACGCTCAGCACCTGGCAAGCCTCATTCCACTCTCTTCTATGACTTTTACTCTTCTAGATTCCATATACAAGTGGAATCCTGTGTCTGACTTATTTCACTTAACATAATATCCTCTAGGTACATCACAAACGGCAGAATTTCCTTTTTATGGATGAATAATATTCTGTTGTATATATTAAGTTTCTTTATCCATTCATTTGTCAATGGACATGTAGATTGTTTCCATATCTTCACTATTGTGAATGGTGCTTCAGTGAACATGGGAGTGCTATTATCTCTTTGAGATTCTGATTTCTATCAGAAAGAAGTGGGTTTGATAGATCTTATGATGGTTCCATTTTAGTTTTTTAGGAAGCTTTATACTGTTTTCCATAGTGTTTGCACCAATTTACAATCCCACTGACAATAACCAAGAGTTCAAATTTCTCCATATCCTACCCAACATTTACCCTTATTTTTCAATAATAACTATCCTTGTAGGCCTAAGGTAACATTGTGGGTTTTAATTTGCATCTCCCTGATGGTTAGTGATGTTGAACACCTCATGTATCTGGCATTGTCTTTGGAGAAATGTCTTTTCGGTTCCTTTGCTCATTTTTTATTGGGTTATTAATTTTTGCTATAGAGTTTTTAGTGTTCCTTATATATTTTGTGTTACCCCTTTATCAGATATGTACTTTGTAAATATTTTCTGCCATTCTCTAGGTTGTCTTAATTTTGTTGATTGTTTGCTGTGTAGAAGCTTTCTAGTTTGACATAATCCCATTTTTCTATTTTTGCCTGTGCTTTTTGAGGCCATATCCAAGAAATCATTGCCAAGGCCAGAATCAAAAAGCTTTTCTTCTAAGTGTTTATGGTTTTAGGTCTTACATTTAAATACTTATTCCATTTTGAGTTGACTTTTGAGTTTGGTGTGAATATCCACCATTTATTGAAGAGACTATATTTTTTCCATTATGTAATCTTGGCACCCTAGACAAAGATGAGTTTGCTGAGTATATGTGAGTTTATTTCTGGGCTCCCTATTCAGTTCCATTGGTCTACATGTCTGTTTTTATGTCAGCACTATACTATTTTGATTACTATAGCTTTGTAATATATTTTGAAATCAGAAAGTGTAATCCTTCCAACTTGATTCTTCTTTCTCAACGTTGCTTTGGCCATACAAGATCTTTTGTAATCCCATATGAATTTTAAGATGGTTTTTGCTATTTCTATAAAGTATACCCTTGGAATTTTGATGGGAATAGCATTGAATCTGTAAATCATGTAGATCATATGGATATTTTAATAATAATAGTTTTTCCAATCCATAAATTGGGGTGTCTTTCCATTTACTTTTGAAGAAAGACTGATTTTCCTTCTGCATTTATTTTTGCTTTCATATGTTCAATTGTGGCCTGTTTTCCCATTTTTCTTTGTTTTTCATAATATTATTATTGACTTATATGGGTCATGTATAGTGGAAGATTTTAACATTTTTTTGTGTATTGTATTTAAAGAAATTAGTATTCCTTTTTTGGGGGGTATTATCAAATTGGAAAGTGAAGGGATATTTGATAAATGGTGCTGATAAATTACTTGGGTAGGAGAGTATAGGGAGAAGAGGCTTGGATCAGGTATTAAATCTTTATACATTAAAAAAAGTCCACCTCATGGGCACCTGGGTGGCTCAGTGGGTTAAGCATCTGCCTTCGGCTCAGGTCATGATCTCAGGGTCCTGGGATCAAGCCCCGCATCAGGCTCTCTGCTCAGCAGGGAGACTGCTTCCTCCTCTCTCTCTACTTGCCTCTCTGCCTACTTGTGATCTCTCTCTCACTGTCAAATAAATAAATAAAATCTTAAAAAAAATTTAAAAAGTGCACTTCAGATGGATTGAAGAGGTAAACGTAAGAGAAAACAAACTTATGAGATCATTAAGAAATTCTAGGATAATATCTCTGATCTAATTTAGTGAAAGCCTTTTTAAGCATAAAGACAGTGAAAGAAATTTGTAATGGGAAAAATTAAGATTTCACAACATTAAAAAATTAGAATCTATAGATATAATAGTCTCTAAGAAAAGATTTCTGAGAGTAAATGACTTATTTTAAATGTAAAGTCAAAATAATAATGGATGGAACTGAACAATATACATACTATCTCATTTTGTTGAAGTATAGTTGACACACTTTTCTACAGTCAATACCTACTTTAATTTCATACTCTAAGATGTAGAACCATTTCATTGTGAGGTATGATTCAAGTATAGTTGGAATTTCATATATAATGACAATCTTTTTGAAGTAAATTTAATTTGTATTTAAGTGGTGGTTTATTAAAGAAAGATATTACCTTTCTAATTAGCATGAGTTTACTTTTAGAGAGCTCTTCTTTTTACTCTTTCTTGGGCCTGCAGTCCAGGTGGAAGTGTTTATCTTGGGTTTCAAACAAATGTCATTCAGGCTCTGATGACTGATAACCACAGCCCCGATTTCTTTCTTAGGCTCCAGGCTGGTGTTTCCAATTCCATATTAGAACACCTTATCTGGATGTCAGGCTATAAATAAATATGTCCCAAACCCAAGGGATTATTTCTCTCTCCAACCTGCTCCTTCTTAGGTATTCCCTCTCTTAGTTAATGATAGCATTGACAACCTAGGTTCCTGTTCTTAGTGTCATGCTGCATTTCCCCTTTTCTGCTATTGCAAGGATCTAAGCATTTCCCAGTAATCATTTGTGATTCCACAATTCCCATTCCACTTTAGAAACCCCTTTATTCTCTTCTTTCCCTCCCCCCATTTTTTTTTTAAGATTTTATTTATTTGAGAGAGAGAGAATGAGAGAGAGCACAAACAGGGCCAGAGGCAGAGGATGAGGGAGAAGCAGACTTCCTGCTGAGCAGGGAGCCTGACATGGGGCTGGATCCCAATCCCAGGACCCCAGGATCATGACCTGAGCCACCCACACATCCCCGTTCCCTCCCTTTTTAATGGTATTTCTCTAGTTTAGATTTCTCATTGATCCCCTCACTCCTCTAAGAACTTGCTAATTGGTCTTTTTTATCTCTTCTCCAAAAACTAGTTAGATGCTCAAAAACTATCTGTGAAGAAACCCTCTTCATGTGTTCTAGAACCTTCACAACTGTGAAAAGAACTTGAAGAAAATTTGTTCTCTGTAACATCTCATTTAAACCTCTCTCCATATTCCATCACACATTTTTTTTTTAAATCTTGGAAATTCCAAGTGTTTCTCTAAGCAGAATTCTGCCAAGTAAAATCCAGAGATAGTTATGACTGAGTGCTTGCCAGTGATTGTGGGTGAAAGAAAGGAAGAGGGGAACTTGAGAGAAGAGTTGGTTAGTATTCACTCATTTTCTCCACCTCTTGGTCAGCTTTCTCTCATCTTCTCCCTCTTCTTGGTCTTAATCTTAACTCTTGGGGTGCCTGGGTGGCTCAGTCGTTAAGCGTCTGTCTTCAGTTCAGGTCATGATCCCGGGGTCCTGGGGTTGAGCCCCACGAAAGGTTTTTTATTTAAAAAAAAAAATCTTAACTCTTTCTATCCAGGAGCATGGTTGCCTTTACTCAGTACGCTACCAAGGGATACACAAATAAACAAGCTAAATTTTAAGCAAAGATGGGTTAAACACTGAAATGAATCACTAAAACCAAGAAAATCTTTTTAATTCTAAATTTTGTCTTTTTCTGTCTTTAGATTTGCCATAATTAGGCACTACATAAATATAATTTACCCCTCCTCCTCTCTGCCAAGGTAAGGGGCTGTCTTATTAGGAAACTGAAATAACAGTGATTTTTTAAATGTTGATTGTTGAGTAATTCTAGATTCATCATTGTAATAAAATGTTGGAATGGATGTCTAATAAAACCTAATGAAGTCAGTGAAGTTATCTCCTGAGGTGAACAGAATACTTAGTAATTCTTCTTTAATCTCAGTCTACCCACAGTAATTTTACTAGTGAAATTATCACTAGAACAAAAAAGGAGTATATATTTAAATATATTTAAATATAGTAAGTCTTTCAAATAGTATATTTTCTTAACCATAAAATATCCTTGATTTATAAACCTATCAAATTATTCAGAAACCAAATAACCAACTTGATAGTTTGTCATATAGATGTGATTAAAATGAAATGACCAATGGGATGCCTGGGTGACTCTGTCTCAGGGTCCTGGGATCGAATCCCACATCGGGCTCTCTGCTTGGCAGAAAGCCTGCTTCTTCCTCTCCCACTCCCCCTCCTTGTGTTCTCTCTCTCACTGTGTCTCTCTCTCTCTCAAATAAATGAAATCTTTAAAAACAAATGAAATGACCAACAATTATCATTCATTACATTTGAGATTTATCCCTATAAAATAGGAAGCAGTAATCAGTTTGGTTAAAAATTTATTTGGGTAATAAAATTAACTATCTTGTTTGAGTTTCTGTGGAATTTTGTATGAGACTAAAGTCCAGTCTTCCAGAATATATTTATTTGATTAAAAAAAGTGAAAATTCTTGGGCGCCTGGGTGGCTCAGTGGGTTAAAGCCGCTGCCTTCGGCTCAGGTCATGATCCCAGGGTCCTGGGATCGAGGCCCGCATCGGGCTCTCTGCTCAGCAGGGAGCCTG
>LNAC01000005.1:9646266-9679467 GCA_002007465.1 Ailurus styani
AAAAAAAAAAAGTGAAAATTCTTTAGACTATGACTTAGAGTTAATTAATAGAAAATGATATTTATTTATTTTTGCTTAGCATATTTCAGAAGTATATTTCTTTGGAGTAGCTACATTGTGGAATTTTGAGGAGCTTAATGGAACTTTCTAAAGTATTTTAAAGGAAGGAGTACTCCTTGTCTCTCTCCCTAATAACTGATATTTGGTGTGTTTTTAGAGGAATGGGGATAAGCTGCCCCTTATTTTTCTGTTCTCTGAGTCTCATATGCTTTATCATGATTGTAACAGTTTAATTTCCTCTGAGTCCTATAATAAAACAAAAGTGAAGTCGAAAACCATACGGAAGAAAAGATAGTGTTTCATCTTCTTTCGATATACAAAATGATGGGGATTCATTCAGAAGCCTGATGGAAAATTCAATGTAAGAATATTTTTAAGTAGAAAGGATATATTTATAATACTATAAATAACTACTACGTAATGAGGACCTGCTATGTGCTCAGCACCGTGCTAAATGCTCTATAGACAACATCTCAATCCTCATTGCAACTCTTTTCAATGCATTATTTAATGAAAGTGATCATCTGACATGTGCCAAACAAACCATACATTTAAATGATTTATTTAGCTACACTTAAAGCAATTATTAGGTTCTCCATGTATTAGATGCCAGGGCTAGAATAGTCTGCTATGGTCCCCTTGTTCTTAAGAACAAATGATCACAAAAACAAAGTTGTCAGTTGAATTTAGGCAAATCTATTTCAGAATATGCAAGGAACAAAAGCAATGGGGACAAAACTGGTAAATGCTTCAATTTCTGTTCTTGACTTTGCCTACTCTGCCACTCCACACTGGCTCCCAGTACCATACCTTACTCACCCCCATCCCCTATGGCAGAACTCCCCTCAGAACTGTCCTTTCAGAGTGCCTGGGTGGCTCAGTGGGTTAAGCCTCTGCCTTCAGCTCGGGTCATGATCTCAGGGTCCTGGGATCGAGTCCTGCATCGGGCTCTCTGCTCAGCAGGGACCCTGCTTCCTCCTCTCTCTCTGCCTGCCTCTCTGCCTACTTGTGATCTCTCTGTCAAATAAATAAATAAAATCTTTAAAAAAAATAAGAACTGTCCTCTCTAACTTATCTCTCCACAGCATCTTCATCAAGCATGTCTGCTCTGTATCCTATTCTATTAGAGCCCTTTTATCTACATTACCTGAGACACTGCACTAATTAGATAAATTAATCCTTACTTTTGTGTTAATAAGAAACTGTAGCTTATGGGGTGCCTGGGTGACTCAGTCAGTTAAGTGTTCGACTCTTGGTTTCCACTTAGGTAATGATCTCAGGGTCATGAGATCAAGCCACAGGTCAGGCTGTGCACTCAGTGGGGAGTCTGTGTGAAGATTCTCTCCTTCTGCTTGCCACCCCACCCCACTTGCTCACATGTGCTCTCTCTCTCTCTCTCTTTCTCTCATTCTTCCCCTCTCCCTCCTCTCCTTCAAATAAATAAATAAAATATTAAACAAAACAAAACGAAACAAAACTGTAGCTTATAAGATAGTCCTTCCAGGTAACAGGTAACATTCTCACTGAACTCCTCTTGCAATAAAGTATCATAGAATATTTGTAGGAACTGAGAAAGGATGGTAGAAGAACAATTTTAGGACAGAGTAAAATGGATATTTAGTTCTCTTCAGAGAACACTCACTTGTAAATTGCTCATATGATAAATATTCTTTCCTTTATTCAACAAGTGCAATATGTCCGCTATGCAAGGTGAGTTTTAGGTACTGGATATACAAAAGTGAATAAAGCAGCATAGTTCTCATGCAGTCTACACCTAACTCTGTACCATATTTCTAGGTCTGTTAAGTCCTAAGAGGTGAGTAAGATAGGGACTTTATCCTCAATTAGGTTTGCAGGCTAGGAAGCTGTAACTAAAGGTATTTTGATGATTTCCCCCCTCATTTATATAATTTTATATCCCATATCTATATATTAGATAAAAAATGACCTTTCCTTTAGTAGCCTTTGGCTTGCTTTGTTAATAAACATCAAGTAGAAAGAACACTAATAATGCTTTAGGAAACTGTCTTCTCTGATCACTCTGTTAGGAATGTAAATAATATATATGGGCCCGATAGGTTAAAAAAAAATCAGTGATGTCATTTGAGTATAAGACAAGATGGGTTGCTGGAGACTTGTGTTAAATCAAAAAAATATATTACTTAATGACATTCAAATACAAAACTTAAGAACACAGTGCCAGCCAACTCGGCATAGCTGAAGACCCCAGAATTTGATCTCCATGCTCCTACCTTTTTATCTCTGGTTGGTAGAATCGATAATGATATTCAAAAAGTTCTTTAACAAATGTGAATTGTTATATTTATGGTTCCATTAGGATGAATAACTACAAGTTAGCTTAAGTACTGTTATGTTAATCTATTCAAAAATAGTTATTTCATGCCTACCATGTCCTGGGCTCTGTTCTAGGTACTTGGGATACATCTGCGGCAAGATAGATGAAAATCTCTGTTTGTTTTGTTTTGTTTTGTTTTGTTTTGTTTCGTTTTAAAGATTTTGACAGAGAGATGACAGAGAGAGACACAGCGAGAGAGGGAACACCAGAAGAGGGAGTGGGAGAGGGAGAAGCAGGCTTCCTTCTGATCAGGGAGCCCGATGCGGGGCTCCATCCCAGGACCCTGGGATCATGACCTGAGCGGAAAGCAGACACCCAGGTGCTCCCAAAATCTCTGTCTTTATGGGGTTTACATTCTAACAAGATAAATATTAGAAACGATTTTCAAAAGTACTGTGGCAAAAGAGAAAAGGAGACAGGTTAATGGTAAGTAGAAGGTATTTATAGTGGTTGCAGTTTTTTTATTGAAGTATAATTTACATGCAGTATCCTTTTAGTTGCAGGTATAAATCATAGTGACTCAATATTTTTATGCATTTTTAAATGATCCCCATGATAAGACTAGTTACCATTTCATTTCACAAAGTCATTAAAATATTATTGACTGTATTCCCTATACTATATATTATACCCCTATAACTTACTTCTTTTGTAACTGGAAGTCTGTACTGTACCTCTTAATTACTTTCACCTATTTCTTCCCACCCCCACAACCTCATAATCAACAGTTTATTTCCTGTATCTATGAATGTGTTTCTGTTTTGTTGTTTTTGTTTTTAGATTCCACAGATCAGTGAAATCATATGGTATTTGTCCTTCTCTGACTTCTTTCACTTAGCATAATACCCTCTGGGCTGAGTAATATTTCATTGTGTGTATATATATATATACACCATGTCTTCTTTTTCCATTCATCTATCAATGGACACTTAGCTTACTTCTGTACATCGGCTATTATAAATAAAAGTGGAGTAAACATAGAGGTGCAGATCTCCTTGAATTGGTGTTTTCATTTTCTTGGATAAATATTCAGAAGTGAAATTGCTAGATTGTAAGGTAGTTCTCTTTTTATTTTTTTGAGGAAACTACATGCTGTTTTCCACTGTGCCTGCACCACGACTGCATTCCCACCAGCAGTGTTCAAGGTCTCCTTTTCTTCCACATCCTCACCAAGTATTAGTTTTTGTTTTTTTGATAATAGCCAATATGATTGGTGTGAGGAAATATATCATTGTGGTTTTGATTTGCATTTCTCTGATGATGAGTGATGTTGAACATCTTTGCATATGCCTATTAACCATCTGTACATCTTCTTTGGAAAGATGTCTATTTAGGTCCCTTACCCATTTTTTAATAGGGTTGTTTGTTTTTTAGATAGTGAGTTTTTTAAGTTATTATATTTTGGATATTAATACCTTATCAGATGTATGACTTGCAAACATCTCCAATTTAGTAGATTGCCTTTTCATTTTGTTGTTTTCATCACTGAGCAAAAGCTTTTTGGTTTGATGTAGTCTTATTTGTTTATATTAGCTTTTGTTGCTCTTGCCTGAGGAAACTATTCCAAAAAACGGTGCTAAGATTGATGTGAAAGAGCTTATGCCTGTGTTTTCTTCTAGGAATTTATGGTTTCAGGTTCTTCAGGTTCTAAATTCAGGTCTTTATTTTCAAATTTATTTTTTGTACATGGTGTAAGGTAGTAGTCCAGTTTCATTCTTTTGCACATGGCCATCCAGTTTCCCAGCACAATTTACTGAAGAGAGTATCTTTTCCTTATGGTATATTTTTGCCTGCTTTGTCATAGATTAATTGATCATATATTCATGGGCTTATTTCCAGGCTCTCCGATCTATTCCATTGATCTGTATGTCTGTTTCCATGCCAGTACCATACTGTAGGTTTGTAATATAGTTTGAAATCAGGGAGCATAATACCTTCAACTTTGCTCTTCTTTTTCAAGATTGCTTTGGCTGTTTGAGATCTCTTGTGGTTTCATACGAATTTTAGGATTGTTTTTTCTAGTTCTGTGAAAAATGTCATTGGTATTTTGATGGAGATTGCATTGTATTTGTAGGTTACAATTTTTAATGGGCAATCAAGAGGAGGATACCGAAAAGTGGATTTGGGCCAATTCTTCAAAGTTATGATGGAATTGCTATGCAGACAGTTGGGAAGAATGTTCCAGTCTGGGGAAAAAGCTCCTTGGGAAGATTGTGTGAGGCCTGTCTAGTGACATTATGGAGGCCAGTAGCTGGATGAAGTGAATGAGGGATAAACTAAAAGGTGAAGGGCTTTCTTTGTAAACCGTTTTAAGAACTGGCTTTTCTCTTAGGGAAATGGGAATTATAGCATGCTTTAGTTCAAAGGAAATGATCTAAATTCTGTTTTACAAGGAGCATTCCAGCTATAGTGTTGAGGATAAACTCTATGTGAACAGAGGTGAAAATATGGAGACAAGTTTGGAAGCTATTTTAATAACCCAGGCAAAAGATGGTAGCTCATAAAATATTCTCCTGAGGTAATGTGTAGCACTCTCACTGAACTCTTTTGGTGATAAGCAAAGTATTTCTAGCAACAGATGAATGACTCAGACCAGGGTGTTAGCCAGGATGTTTAGTTGTTGAGAAATTTGACAGATATAGGGTGGTAAACGATAGCAACTTTGAGTTATCACCTCATGGCATGTGATTCAGTTCTTGTATTATTGGGTTAGAAGATCAAGAGTGTTCTGAAAACAGGAATGAGGACTAAGACAATTATGTTGCCTTCAAACCCACTTGTATGAAGACTGTGTACCAGGATGTGGGAAGGATCATTCTGTAAGAGAGCTATAGGAAAGCACAGTCCTTGGGAAAGAACTAGATTTCAGTTTCAGAAAGAAAATAATGGGAATGTTGAGAGAGTAGGTTGAGAATGACTATAGAGGATCTTTGTATCCCAGAGGGTGTAACGGAAGATTTTGGGGGTTGAATAAAGATAGGAGAAAGATACAGAAGAAGCAGAATGAATATGTAATTTATTTATTTATTTATTTATTTATTTTAAAGATTTATTTATTTATTTATTTCACAGAGGGAGAGAGATCACAAGGAGGCAGAGAGGCAGGCAGAGAGAGAGAGGGGGAAGCAGGCTCCCTGCTGAGCAGAGAGCCCGATGCGGGCCTCGATCCCAGGACCCTGAGATCATGACCTGAGCCGAAAGCAGAGGCTTTAACCCACTGAGCCACCCAGGCGCCCATGAATATGTAATTTATATTTAAAAAGTACTTTTTTTTTTTTTTGAGAGAATGCATTCATGTGAGTGGTGCGGGGAGGGGGAGAGACAGAGAGAGAATATTAAGTAGGCTCCACACCCAGTGCAGAGACCCACCTGGGGCTCAATCTCATGACCCCAAGATTATGACCTGAGCAGAAATCAAGTGGTTGTTTAACTGACTGAGCCAGCCAGGTGCCCTTCAAAAGGACATTTTTTAAAATTTAAGGGATACCACTGATGCATAGACCAGGACAACAGGCATAAATAGGGAGATTTCAGGCCAATCTGGACTCCTGGTATAAAGGTAGCCCTAAATGCCTTATGAGGATTGCAGTGTGAGAGATGATGGGTACTCTGGAGTCTGGTTTGTTTGTTTAAAGATTTTATTTATTTATTTGACAGAGAGAAACACAGCGAGAGAGGTACACACGAGCCAGGGCAGTGGGAGAGGGAGAAGTAGGCTTCCAGCAGAGCAGGAAGCCCGATGTGGGGCTCAATCACAGGACTCTGGGATCACGACCTGAGCTGAAGGTAGACGCTTAATGACTGAGCCACCCAGGCGTCCTTGTTTTGTTTGTTTTTAAGACTTTATTTATTTGAAAGAGAGAGAGAGTGAGTGAGAGCATAAGCAGTGGGGAGAGGGAGAAGCAGGCTCCCTGCTGAGCCAGGAGCCAGATGTGGGACTCGATCCTAGAACTCTGGGATCAGGACCAGCCAGAGGTGAAGGCAGACGCTTAACTGACTGAGCCACCCAGGTGCCCATGGAATCTGTTTTTGTTGTTGTTGTTGTTTGTTTTTGTTTTTTTGGTAGGGGGAGAGAAGTTAGGGGAAGGGGAGAGAGAGAGAGAGAGAATCTTAAGCAGTCTTCTTGCCTAGCATGGAAACCAAGATGGGGCTCCATCTCACGACCCTGAGACCGTGACCTTAGCCGAAATCAAGACTCAAACACTTAACAGACTGAGCCATCCAGGAGCCCCCAGAATCTGGGGCTTCTTAAACTGACAGCCATGAACAGGGCTGAAGGGACTAATGAGATTAGTCTTGCTGCATTCAAGGCAGATAGATATTAGCAAGCGAGTTGGAGTGTAGAGAGAAAGAGTCACATATTTGAGCTAAGACCTAGATGACAGGCAGAACCAGCCTTATTTCATTCTGGAAGAAAAGAGAAAGAGTTCCAAAAGAGGGAACAGCAAGGGGGGGAAAGCTTGGCATCCTTGAAGAATATTATAAAGACCCGTGTGCCTGGAGTATAATGAACAACGGAAATTAAGTTGATAAGAATTGGATGTGGTGTCTTTTAGAATAAGCCTCTGTTTTTCCAATTTATGAATTATCATCTGAACTAGGAATATTTTGGGAATAACAGGTGGTTCTATTATTGATTATGCTGTGACAAGAATGTAAACTGGCTTGTGTTCAGGCACACTGGGATATAAGTTCATACAAATTTTGAAGCAGGCTAATCAGAAGAAACTCAAAATTGCTGTAGACTTTCTTATTTACTTTATCCACCTGGTGGCAGTGTAGGACAAGACAGGATATTTTCTTCCCTATCTGACCGGACATTGACATTTTCAGGAAGGCTGTGTGTGTGTGTGTTTTCAAAACCTTCTGCAATTTTTTAATTGTATTCGTGGAATGCATCCATGCATTTTTTATTTTGTGGGAACATTTATAGACTTAAAAAAAAAAGAACAGCCACCCTAATGGACAATCTTTTATTCAAAATAGATATAAACAATTCTCAAAATGCTAGTCATACTACCTTATAAGGAAAGCCTTGCTGCTTTATAACAAGATTATGAACAAGGTGTATACATTTAAAAATCAATTATGGACTAAGAGCTGACTCTTCTTTGGTTGTTGCTAAGTCAGCCAAATACAAATTTAAGCTTGTCTGAGAGGGAAGTCTTCTAAATCATCATGCTTTTTAAGCTTCATCTTAGAAATTTAATGCTAGACTTTTCTTAAATGGTAGTGTCTAGACTCTGTTATTTGTTGTGAGGTAAGTCAGCTTGGGAATCAGAGCCACCAAGGGCCTCTTGATGGGAAGTGTAGATAGGTCAATTGTCATCACCAAGGAAGTCCAGGGACAGCCAGACAGACAGGTGGCTTTCTTGGCAGGTTAGTGGAACATGGCAGGAGAAGCATTTGGCAGCAAGTAGTAGATAAAGCCCCGGGAAATTTGTCTGTGTCTCGGAAATTTGGTAGTAGAGAAGGGTCTTAACACATAAACAGGGATTCAGTCCTTGGATAAGGAAGGAGAAGAGCTATTTTTAATCACATCTCCACAACAACTATGCTTTGGGTGAGAGGTACTGGAATACTGACCAGCTCCCTCTAACTGCTAGGGATGGCCTTGATGGAGTTGGATGTGCATTCTGAACAGATGGGTGGAGGCTAGGACCAGACAAATACTGACAGACTACTACACTACAGCACTAATAACTTCTGCATAAATAGCTGTGGGCTTTGCTCTGCCACGTTAACCTCTAGAATCACTAGGGCTCCCTTTTGTAGTGTGCAGCAGCAATCCGGATTCATTCTCTTATCGGGTACCATGCATAATAAGGACCCAAACACTCAATGGAATCCCCAGGTATTCAGTGAAGACACTGACCTGACAAAGGGAGATTTACCAAGGGGCTCAGAAAATAGGATTTCTAAAGGCCAAGAGTGAGGCAGACCCAGAATCACCAAACCTGATTTTTAGGTCTTTAAATTAATTTCCATATCACTCACGTAAGAGAGAAATGTTTTTCTGTAATGTATTCAGTATTATCACATCCACAGAAATTTCTGTGAAAATCTGGTAAGATGTTAACAAACATAAAAGAGACTTGAATGAAATTTAGCCTTATTACTGGATATCCCTTTGACTTGCCTTGTCCTCTTGGTACTGTGCACATAGGCATGAAAATGTACACAGCTGTGTTAAGCATTGTTATTAATAATAAATCTTTCCTTAATCCCTAGCTAGAGACAATCAACTCCTTTTCCAGAAGCTCAATAGTTAATTTTATCTTTCATTTACTGCCTAAGACTTTTGTCATTATGATGATTGTAATTATTATTAGCTATAAAAATAATCAGGGTACTTAAAAATGCAAAAGATATTTTAGGGAGGAAGAAAGGATTAAAATAGTATGTCTTGATGGAATTTTAGGATACAAAGTTCATTTTTTCTCCTGCAGACTCACATATACTTGTGAAGTTTCCATTTTTCACTCTCAGGTAAAAAGTAATGATGGTTGTACAAATTTATCTTTAATGTGAATTTTTTTTTTAAATAGAGGGGTATCAAGAGTTGTTCTGTGTGGCTTTGGTTTGACCTGTGATTGCAGCTTGTTTAATTATACAGACATTTTAGAAAATGTTCATTCCAGTTACATAATGTGCCTGTTTATTAAGGTCATATAGTGCTTTCTTCTAGGAAGATCAAGGTAGCATGTAGACAACTATCATGAAGTGAGTGCTAACTCCTTTCATGCCATAAAGTGTGTGATAACTAAATAGGGGAGGAGACACCAGACACATCGAGTACCAAAAGGCAAGGGAAATGTGGAAAAGCACAGAACAATGGAAGGAGTGATAAAGGGATCTTTTAAAATGTACTATAGAGCATCTGTTAGTCTTCTCTATATATTTGAAAAGCTGTACTTCTGTGTGATAGAAAGCAGGTAATTGCATATTAGGCTATCGAATCGTGACATGATAGTTAAACACGGTTCACTTTTTAAGTAGCAGTCCTGACAGGAGCAAAAAATCAGTGAGAGGTGCATAGGCATTAACTTTTAACACAGAGAAAAAGAATAATGAAAAATGTCAGGGAGTGGTTAGTTTGCCTCATTGCTTCATGTCAAGGCTTATGCATCCTTATGATAACAAATACTAGTAATCGATCTATCCCTTCACAGAAAGTGTAAAGTTATGTTCATATAAAATAAGCTGTTAAATGAATTGGGAATTCTATAGCCATTCTCATATTGCCTTCTTGTGTTACCTTTGACATCCACAGATTACTAGCTACCTCTCTATGCTTTCTCTGGCATTTAAAATGTAGGTAATGTGGGTGTTAGTGAAAATTTTATTTGCTTAATAGCTGGCACCGGAATTAACTTGGGAGGACACGTTTTTGTTTAGAGCAGTGATTACCCACTGGTTATCCCCAGTCAGCCTGCAGATAAAATGACATCAATGATACATATTAAAATAAGCTAGTATTTTAAACTTAGGAGATTTTATACAAACTTTGGCTTCCAGATTCCTCAGAAGGCCAGCTCAGTGTACCCACATGTCAAACACTCTTTGTAGCTAAATATTACAGCTGTCCCCCTTAGACTGGACATGTCCTTTTCGGTTTGCTGTGCTCCCAATCAGTTCCTGTCAGCTTCCCAACACTGAAGCAGGGTGTCAGTTGCCATATGTCATTGGACTTGCATTGCTTTTTACTGACACCCAGTCGGTTTGTTGGTTTGTTTGTTCATTTATATATTTATTTATTTATTGGTTTATTTATTTATATTTATTTGTTTTATTTTTACATCTTGTTTATTCACATTATTCTCTTCTTGGTAAGTCTATGTATTTTTATCCTCTTACATTTTAGAAAAAGGCTTTTGTACAAGATAATGGATACGTCGAGGGCAAGAACTAAAGCAAGTAGTTACAGTTTATTAGAGAGAAAAGAAATCTGCTTCTGTGAATGAAGAAGGAAGAGGAAGAGGAAGGTGGGGGAATACTGGAGGGGGAAGATAATTCTAAAAGATTTTGTAGCAGTAGGATAGGAGTACAGTGTTGGGTGATATGACCCAAGAAACTTCCCTGGTGTTAGACAGGTCAGAGGTTGTTTTAATAGGAGGATCATGACATCATCAATTTCTAGTGTATGTTAGACTTTACCGGATGGCTGGGTAGTCCATTAACTGATACTGAAGCATAAAGCTAGAAAACAGAGGGAACTCCAATAATGTTAGCCCCCAGAAATTCAGGGAAGGTAGGGGGAGGCCTCTTGTCCCGTGCAAGGCTTAGGATGGAATTTCACAGAGATTTTATTTAGATTTCAGGGAGCTGGTCGATCCCTTTTTGACATGATTTTATACCTGATTCCTCTTTAGATTATAAAGACCTTGCATAAACTTAGAGTTTGAGAGCTCTGAGAAGTAGTAAAGAACTGGATTCATTAAAAAACACTCATTAAAATGAGTCATGTTATATTAACCTTTCTTCTGTTGTCGAGAGTAGATTAGGGAAATGTAGCAGACAGGATATAGCTGAACATCAGTGAAGCTTTTGACAAGGATTTATGATATCAAATAATGGGCTGGCAGGTATACTTGGAGAGTTAGTAATCATTTGAAAAACTGTTAAGAGTTCCTCTAGGCAGATGTTTGTTGATTACATATTGAGTCAATGGTACCTGAAGGTGGATAGCTGTAAAATTGTGAGGTTTCTGGAGCAACAAGAATCTGTTGAATTGAAATTTTTTATTCATTTATTTGATTAAGAGATAAAAATAATTCTAATCAAATTTGTAGATGACTTGAGGCTAGAAATGAAACTGAAATCTATTGCATGGGAACCTGATTCAAATGTCTCAATATGTTTAAATACAAGTAAACAGAGCTTCTCTAGTAAGATAAAGTTCCATAATGACCAGTACTACTTCACAGCAACATAGATGGAAGAATGCTTCTGTATCTTGTAAAAATACAAGCTCACCATGAGTTAATAGTTTTATGTGATTGCCAAAATGGCTATGTTAGTCTTAGTCTGTTAAGGGAAATACAGCCTCTGTAACAGGTATGAAAAATTGATTTTATCTCACATGTCAACTCTGATTAGTGATAAATTCTGCTTTGAAGACAGTGTTGAGGGGGAATCTGAGGCATCTAAGCTCGAGAGGAGAGCCCTGCCATCAACTAGTGACACCTGTCATGCCCATGGCATGGAGAAGCGGTGCTTTTATGTATTTGCTGTCCTTGGTGGAGAATGAGGGAGATGGCGTGATAAGCCTCATTTTGCTCTATAAACAGATATATAGCACTTGGAATCTTTATATTTCGTGACAGTTTCCACTTTTAAAAATAGCGTGGAGTTTTCACAGGGTACATGCATATTCAATCATTACATTATGTACTCTACATATATATGTTTTGTCAATTATACCTTAATAGGCTAGAAAAATAATTTGGGTCCTTGTCATTCTTAGATGGGGATGACTGGCAGAGGGAAATTAGACCTTGGAATTGGAGATAGTGCCTTTCCTTTCGAAACTTTTTCTTTCTTTTTTCTTTTTTTTTTTTTTTTTTGCTTCTGGTGTGTGTCAGTTACATTTCGTACTTTTCACTTCTTAGGTTGCTGGCTACATAACAGCCTCTCCCTTTTCAATATGTTTTCATCTTTTGTAGTCTTTTGCTTTGACCTCAAACCTTCTATTCTGGTAATTTTTCTCTTGTATTAAGGGCAAAAAATTCTCTGTCCTTGTCCTCAACCCAGGCTGATTTTGACCTGCAGATGTTATTTTTGGTTATCACAACTAAAGAGTTGCTACTGCCTTCTAGGGGCTAGAGGCCAGAGATGCTGCTAAATCTCCTAAAATGCACAGGGGCTTCAACAACAAAGAATTATCCAGTCCCAAATATCAATTGTACAAAGGTTGATGAACCTTGCCCTAAATTACTGATCCTTCTTTCTCATTCAAAAACAGTCTGGCCCCAGTAGGTCACTGTTCCTCTTCTTTTGGGTTCTGTTTAGTTAAAAAGCTAAGAGGAGCCGGCGCAAGTTGTTCTCTTATTAAAATCTGCTACCCTTTTGACATGACAGAACTCCAGCTATTTCAAATAGCTCTACTATGAGAGATAGTACAATGTAAAAGACTGAACCAGATTTAGTTGAAATTCTGCCACACCTTAACTGTATACCTTAATTTCCATTTTTGTAAAAGAAAAAAATAGGAAATAATGATAATATTTACCACATGGGGTTGTTTTAAGAATTAAATAAGTGAATATACATTTGTATGTGTACATATGTGTGTGCATCACCAAAATGGCTATTTTAACTTTAGACTGCATCAAGAGAACCATAGTATCAAAAATAGATTTGACTTAGACTAATATGTATTATGTAATTATTATTTATCATCCTGAGGTTCTTTTTTCTCCTAGATTAAATATTTCCACTTACTTTAACTCTTTAGCAAAGAACTTGGTTTGTGGCTACTCTCATTGGGTCGCTAATTTCAAGATACCCTCTAGGTCGTCGTGAGATGGAAAAATCAAGATTCTGTACTGGGTTCCAAAGTTAGTCTGTTGGAACCACTTATCTATTAAACTTATCAAATAAACATTTTTTTGTTTGGTTTTTCTCTTATTTTAAGGGAATCTCAGAATCTGAAAACACTAGACAATAATGCACTTCTGAGTTAGTGATTAGAAACCATGATTTGTCAACTGTTGTCAAATATTCAGGATTGGGGAGAACAATAGAATTGACTTGGTAAAAACACTAACTTTTAAGTTTGACTATTCTCCTGACCTTGAGATACACGAAATTATTGTAATAATTATTGAAGTAAAATTTTTAATTTGAACTCCTAATTTTCTTTTATATATATATGCGTGTGTGTGTATATATATATATATATATATATATATTTATTTATTTTTATTTATTTATTTTTTTGAGGCAGGGAGGGAGAGCTCATGAGCAGGAAGTGGGGGAGCAGAGGGAGAGGGAGAAGCAGACTTGCTGCAGGGAGCCCAATGTAGGGCTTGATCCCAGGACCCTGAGATCATGACCTGAATTGAAGGCAGATGCTTATAATCTAATTGAGCCTCCCAGGTGGTTCTCAGAATTTTCTTATAGCTGCAGGGAGAAAAACTACTACTCATTCTTTAAGATCACTTGCATTATAGGGAGGTGAGGTCTCTTGGCGGGGGGGGAGGGGCGGGGGGAACCATGACCAATAAATTCATACTTGTTCTAGCTTAGTATTTCTGTATAAGGTAATCACTGAAATAGTTTTTTTTGTCTTACCATTTTGCTATAGAGTGAATCTTTCTAGAAACACAGTAATGGCATTATTAATGGAGATTTTACTTTTAAACACTATATATTTTATGTAGTTCCATAAATAATTATTCAATTAAATGTTAACAAAGTCTTAGGACTTTAGGGAACTTTCAAGTGAAATATAAATCCCTATATACCTTCAGTATCTCCTTTACATGTTAAGAAGATATCCTTTAGGTATCCTGTGAGTGAAGAGTCAGGCTGAGTTCCCTCAAAGCAAAGTCTGAGATAGGGATTTTGTACATGAAACTGACTGGAGCTGTGCTCTTCAGGAAAGACCTATATGGAAAGAAGTCAAACAAGACAGGGGAGGAAAAAACTATAAGAAGATATTGCCTCATGTAAAGTGGAACCTTGGCTTGATCCACAGGGAAGCTTCTGAATCATAAACTGCCCCATACAAAGTTATTTTGCCTTGAGGCAAGATGGCCAGCCATTTGTAACTTGTCACTCAATCATTTCCTATTAATCACCTTGAGAGTAGCTGGTGAGGCATAATCCCCATTTCTGAGGCTGCTCTCTGGTGGCAATTTCTAGAGAAGTAAGCAAGTAAGGTTTCACAACATTCACAGCAAGTAAGGTTTGGGTACCACCAAAACATCTACTCTAAAAGAGTAAATTATTCTTCATAGTATTTTCAAACCAGCTAGTCTTTTGCAGCCATATCTTTGATTTAAATATCAACATTGTATTGCCTGAACACATAGTTACAGTGATCAAATATTTTATGAAATGTTCAAGTAAACACATACCAAAGTTGACTTAATTTTTAGAAAAAATAATATTAGGAAATTTTTTTGTGCTTATATTTTCTAGAGCAATTGTTGACAAAGTAGAATAGTTATGAAAAAGAAGGTACTCATCTTGGAGGTATTGTCTTCAGTGCAAAAGAATGGAAAGAAAGCAGTGATGACATGAAAACTCAGTAATAGAACTAAATGAAGTGTAGTAGTATTGTCATTTGAATGTTTACTAAGTTTCTTAAAGTGATTTTACAGCCAGTCCTACTTGAAGAGTTTAAAGATTCCCAGAAAGCGAAGAAATCCTACATGAAATAGAGTATATTTTGGATTTATCAGAAGCTGAATTCTGCGAAGACTTATAAACTAATTTATTTGACAGTCACTGCAGATGAATCACACAGAACTCTTTATGTAAAATATTTCTTTTCACATTGCCAGGCTCAATCATCTGTGTTTTTGAGAATCTAAATGTACAACAACAGTGATGGAAGAGAGAAAGTGAAAAGTTTTGTTGAGAAGTAGGAACATTTGTTTTCACAGAGTTCAGCTCTGATAAATCCAAAATATTTAGGTAACTCATGTTTATACAGAATGAAGTGACAGAACTTGGTTTCCCCCATGTTGCTGACTTATCTATTTGACCTATGTTGGTCAAATGACACACTCGATTCATATCCTGTGTTCTTCCTTCTCATATCCTTCTATCTCTGCACCATTTATTTCTATCTCCACACTGCTTTCAAAGTTATCTTCATAAAACACACTGTTTTCCTGAAAGTCTTTGATGCTTCCCTATGACCTGTGGAATGAAGTCTAAACTCCTTACCAGGATAGTTGTACCCCTCAGAATTGGGCATTAATTTGCCTACTCATTTGTATACACTTTACAAGCCATCCTAAACTAGTCACAAAGCTACAATCACCTTCAGTACTTTTATTATATTAAAATGTGCCTATTTTTATTAAGCTATATTACACCTCCTGACCCACTTGCTATCCTTCAAGCTTTTCATATTCTAGGATATAATTTCTTTCCTTTCCATAGGTAATAGGACCTGAAAGTTTGACCTAACACAGGACAATACATTATCTTGACAGAGAAAGTAGAGAGGAGTCAGGAGGCATTCATGTTGAGTCACAAGCAAGATAAATTGGTATAATCCAGTCAATGGAGGGGTGGGGGGAAGAAAATGGAGTAGCCTAGAAAGAATAATATTAGTAAATCCTTAAAGTAGTACTCACTATATGCCTGGTACTATCTGTGTACTTCACATATGTTGATATCATTTAATCTTCGCCACTCTGTTTCCCTATTTTTAAGATGAAAGTTAGGATGAAAGTAGATAAATGAATTACTTCACTCAGATCACTCAACTTCGGAGTAGATAAGCTGGGATCTGAACCCAGAAGTCTGGTTATAATAGAACAATCGATAGCCAAGTTAGGGAGAGCAAAGCCTCTATTTCAATTTTTAGTTCCAGTTACATCAGACCCATCAGGTGTACTTTGTTTCTTATCTTTGAATTTTTGTGAAGCAATATGGTATATGATACAGCCTTCTTTAGTTACATTACATTAAATATATTTCTATTTCTTTCATCCATAGTAACCTTAGCGAAACTTGCTGATTTTCACTTAAAAAAAAAGTGTTAATGTACCCTATAATTGAAATGCCTTTTCCACTATTTTTATCTGTTGAAATGGTGCTAATGCTTCATGATCTAGCTCAAGTCCGTCTGCTTATCTGTGGCTTTTCCCAATTCCCACCCTAAATTAGGATTGTTTTTCCATCTCTTTGTTCTTAATGAATTTCTTACTCTATTCAAGAACTAGAGACAGTCTACTTTTGGTATTTTAAGTTCCATACCTCTTTTTCCATAATATTAGTTTGAACCATATGAAATTGTCAACCCTCAAGTATTTTTAACTTACTAAAATAGAGTTTCATGTGGTTCTGTTTATTCTTTTGGAAGGAACTGATTGACAGGAGGTATCTTAGTGACCTTCGTACCCTGAATATCTGATAGATGCTAAGAATTAAATATTTCTTGGATAAAATACAATTTTAGTGATATAGCATAATTTCCCCAAATATTCTCCTGGAGATGACAAAGTGTTTAGAGGAATAAAATCATCATTTTTCCTGTTTTCTACTTCTGACATTGTGTTTATTTCCCAAAAAATCCTAAAGTATTTATTCAGTGTTTTTGTGCATTGATAACCACAACTGGAGACTTCAATTTGGCTGCCTAAAATAAAACAAGTTCATACTTACTAAAAGCCATGTCCATAAGGATTTTTAAGTTGTTATTTTTTATATAATATCAGGTAAATGGATCAGAATATTGCAAACAAACAAGGTCCCACTTCTCCAAGTTTATGAAATAGCAAGGGGCCACATGTATACACAGTTCTTCCGAAAGTCAGAAAATGGATCTATATCAGGCAGTTATCACAGGAGATTTCACAAAGAAGTGGAGTTGGAATTCATCAGAACAGGAAAGAATATGGGGTGTTGCAGAGCAAATACAGAACTAATGAAAACTTGGGCGAGCTGCAAATAGAACCATTTGAACAGGATATTAGGTAGGTTGGGGGGAGAGATGGGAGGAGTCACTTGAACATTTTAAGTAGGGTATTAACATTGCCAAATTGTGCTTTCTAAAGGTGCAAAGCCAAAAATAAATAAATAAAAATTAAAAAAAAAATTAGGAATTACAAGAAAATATAGAAACTGCTGAGTCAAATGAAGTGAACTCTCTGGCTAGACTATAAAGAATGATGAACAGAGAACTAGGGAGGCCACATCAGAGATTACTGCTATGATCTGAGCAAGGACAAGGAGGTCTTTGAATAAGGATGTGGCCAGTTAAATAGTAGGAAAGTGAATTCAGATAATACAGGAAAATATAAATGATAGGAATTGGAGATCAGTCAGAGGTTGGGAATAATTCCATTTGTGATACCTGATAATTATATCTAAGTTGTTTATTTATTTAGAAAAGGGCCGGATCATTTTAAACTCAGCTTAATTGTGAATTATGCTTGCAACAAAGTCCTCTGTGAACTGAACACTTTGTTCAAAATATGTATATATAGTCTGGAATAAATTGTTGCTTCTCCAGGGGTACTCTTTTGAATGGAGTTTCATATAAATTAAACATTTCAGGATGGTGAGTAAAACACACTTAATTTAAAATATACAATAATATTAATTAAACCAAAGAAAGTTGTAAATCGATGTTGTCATACATCTTGACCTGTATTTATTTTTATGAAACTATATTATTAATGTGCCTTTTACAAATATTAAATAGCATTTTGTCATTAAAATATGTGTGCCTAGCCTAGTGATGTCAGTTAAAGGAGGTGATTATATCACTGTTATGAGGAATAAGCTGAGAATGACAGGAAAGGCTTGTTTTGTCAAATTCATGGGATATGTGTGTGTGCGCGCGCGTGCGTGTGTGTGTGTGTGTGTGTGTGTAGCAGCATTATGTGACACTCAGAAAAAGGTGTTTTATAATATATTTATATATTTTTTTGGCCTACCACTTAGTTGAAGTTGAATAGACTTTCTTAGAGTTAAAAATTCTATTTATAGGTGTTAAAAAATATTTTTAAAAAGTGAATCAAAATGTTTATTCTGGTCTTATACAGAAAGTTTCCATCTCCATATAAAATGTATATTATAAATGGGGAAATAAAGGGGTAGTTTTTTAAGGAATGAAATCATCAATCTCATGTAAAATAAACATGTACAGTTCGTTGAGGGAACTAGTAAGTTCAAGGGAATTTTTTTCTGTGTGTGTGTTGTTTTATTTGAGTATAGTTGACTTGTAATGTTACATTAGTTTCAGATGTACAACTTTGTGATTTGACAAGTTTATACATTATGCCATATTCACTGCAACTATAGCTAACATCTGTCCCATTACATTGCTATTACAATATCACTGACTGTATTCCTTGGGCTCTGCTTCTTATTCCCCTGACTTACTTCATGACTAAAGGCCTGTATCTCCCTTTCCCCCTCACTCATTTTGCCTAACCCCCCATCTCCCTTCTCTCTGGAAACCATCACTTCTCTGTATTTATAGTCATGATTCTGCTTTATTTTTGTTTTTACTTTTTTTAAAAGTTTTTATGAGTGGAATCATATGGCATTTTGTCTTTCTTAGTCTTGACTTATTTCACTTAATATAATACCTCTAGGTCCATCCATGTTGTCTCAAATGTCATGGTCTCGCCCTTTTTATGGCTGTATAATATTCCATTACATATAGTACATCTTCCTTATCTATTTGTCTGTTGATAGATACTAGGGTTACTTCCACATCTTGACTATTGTAAATAATTTTGCAGTAAACATAGGGGTACATATATCTTTTCCAGTTAGTGTTTTCATTTTCCCTGGGTAAATAGCCTATTGTGGTATTATTAGATCATATGGTATTTTGATTTTTAATTTTTTGAGAAATTTCCATACTGCTTTCCAGAATGGCTTCACCAATTTATATTCCCACTAACAGTGCATGAGAATTCCTTTTTCTCTACATCCTTGCCAACTCCTTTTGTTTCTTGTCTTTTTGATTTTAGTCGTTCTGACATGTGTGAGGTGATATCTCATTGTGATTTTGATTTGCATTTCCCTGATGATTAGTCTTGTTGACATCTTTTCATCTGTCTGTTGGTGATCTGAATGTCTTCTTTAGAAAAACGTTCAGTTCTTCTGCCCATTTTTTAATGAGGGTGTTTTTTTTTTTTTGGTGTTTTATGTTATTTTAGATATCAGCTTCTTATCAAACACCATTTGAAAATATTTTCTCCCAATCTATAGGTTGCCCTTTTGTTTTCCTGATGGTTTCCTTTGCTGTGCAAAAGCTTTTATTTTGATGTAGTCCTAATAGTTTATTTTTGCTTTTGTATCCCTTGCCTTAGGAGATATACCTACAAAAATGTTGTTATGGCCAACGTCAAAGAAATTACTGCCTGTGCTCTTTTCTAGGATTTTTATGGTTTCAGGTCTCATGTTTAGATCTTTAATCCAATTTGAGTTTGTGTTTTTGTATTGTGTTAGAAAGTAGTCCAGTTTCATTCATATATATATATATATATATATATATATATATATATATATATATCTGTCTGGTTTCCCCAGCACCATTTATTGAAAATACTGTCTTTTCTCCATTGTATATTCTTTCCTCCTTTGACATAGATTGACCATATAAATGTGGGTTTATTTCTGGGGTCTGTATTCCGTTCCATTGATTAACTTGTCTATTTTTGTGCTGATACCATACTATACTGAGTACTATAGCTTTGTAGTGTATCCTGAAATACACAATTGTGAGACATCAGCTTCATTCTTCTTTCTCAGTATTTCTTTGGCTACTTGGGGTTTTCTGTGGTTCCATACAAATTTCAGTATTATTTGTTCTAATTTTGTGAAAAATGCTGTTGGTATTTTGATAGGGATTTCATTGAATCTTTAGATTGCTTTGGGTAATATGAATATTTTGACAATATTATTAATTCTTCCATTCCATGAGCATAGAATATCTTTCCATTTCTTTGTGTCATCTTGTGTTTCTTTCATCAATGTCTTACAGTTTTCAGAGTATATGTCTTTCACCTCTTTGGTTAAGTGTATTCCTAGATATTTTATTCTTTTTGGTGGAATTGTAAGTGGTGTTGTTTTTTAAATTTCCCTTTCTGCAACTTGGTTGTTAGTGTCTAGAAATGCTACCAATTTCTGGGTATAAATTTTGCATCTTGCCACTTAACTGAATGTGTTTATAATAACAGTTTTTTGGTGGAGTCTTTAAGATTTTTCTATGTATAGTATCATGTCATCTGCAAATAGTGACAGTTTAACTTCTTTGCCAATATGGTTACCACACATTTTTTTTCCTTGTCTAACTGCTGTGGCTAACACTTCCAGTACTATGTTGAATAAGAATGACAAGAGTGAGCCTCATTGTCTTGTTACTGACCGTAGAGGGAAAGTATCAAAGAAAATCTCCAGAAACAACCACAAAACAGGTAATAAAATGACTAACATATCTGTCAATAATTATTAGTTCAGGTGCAAATGATCTAAACGCTCCAATCAAAAGACATATGGTATAAAATGCATTAAAAAGAAAAAACAAAAAAGCAAGACCCATCTATATGTTGCCTACAAGAGACCCATTTTAGACCTAAAGACACCTGCAGATTGAAAGTGAGTGGGTAGAGAAACATTTTTCATGTAAATGGATGTCAAAAGAAAGCTGGAGTAGCATACTTGGGACATGTCCATATATGGTCCATATATTGGGCAAATGACTTTAAGGAGGCCAAGAAAGGCATTATATAATCATAAAAAGGGACAATCCAATAAGAAGATATAACAACTGTAAATATTTATGCACCCAACATGGGAGCACTCAACTATATAAAACAATAATAAACATATAGGGGCGCCTGGGTGGCTCAGTGGGTTAAAGCTGCTGCCTTCGGCTCAGGTCATGATCCCAGGGTCCTGGGATCGAGGCCCACATCGGGCTCTCTGCTNCGGGAGCACTCAACTATATAAAACAATAATAAACATATAGGAACTAATTGATAATAAAACAATAGTAATAGGGGACTTTAATACCCCACTTACATCAATGGACAGATCATCTAAATAGAAAATCAACAATTGAATGACACACAAGGCAGGATTTAATAGATTTATTTAGGATTTAATAGATTTATTTAGAGGGGCACCTGCATGGCTCAGTAAGTTAAGCGTCTGCCTTTGGCTCAGGTCATGATCCTTGGGTCCTGGGATCAAGCCCCGCATTGGGGGGAATCTGCTTCTCCCTCTCCTTTTGTCTGCCACTACCCCTGCTTGTGCGTTCTCTCTCTCTCTCTCTCTCTCTCTCTCTCTCTCTCTCTCTCTCTGTCAAATAAATAAATAAAATCTTTTAAAAAATAGATAATATGTAGGGCGCCTGAGTGGCTCAGTGGGTTAAAGCCTCTGCCTTTGGCTCAGGTCATGATCCCACGGTCCTGGGATCGAGTCCCACATCGGGCTCTTTGCTCAGCAGGGAACCTGCTTCCTCCTCTCTCTCTGCCTGCCTCTCTGCCTACTTGTGATCTCTCTCCCTCTGTCAAATAAATAAATAAAATCTTTTAAATAAATAAATAAATAAATAATAAAAAATAGATATATGTAGAACATTCCATCCTAAAACAGCAGAATAAACATTCTTTTCAGGTGCACATTGAACATTTCCACAACAGATCACACATTAAGTCACAAATCCAGCCTCAGCAAGTACAAAAATATTGAGATCATACCATGTAACTTTTCTGACAGCAACACTATGAAACTAGAAGTTAATGACAAGAAAAAATTTGGAAAGACCACAAATACCTGGAAGTGAACAACATGCTGCTAAACAATGAATGGGTCAACCAGGAAATTAAAAAAGAAATTAAAAAAAAATACATGGAAACAAATGAAAACACAATAGTCCAAAACCTTTGGGATGCAGCAAAAACTGTCCTAAGAGGGAAGTATATAGCAATGCAGGTGTACTTCAAGAAGCAAGAAAAATTTCAATGACCTAACTTTACACCTAAAGGAGCTAGAAAAATAATAAGAAACTAAGCCTAAAGCCAGCAGAAGGAAGGCAATAATAAAGATTAGAGAGAAAATAAATGATAAAAAGAAAGAAAGGAAGGAGGGAAGGGTGGGAGGTGGGAGAGAGAAGGGGAGAGAGAGAATGAGAGAGAAAGAGGAAAAAGAGAGAGAAAGAGAGAGAGAAAGAAAGAAATGAAGGAAGGAAGGAGGGAAGGAAGGAAGAAAGAAAGGAAGGAAGGAAGAAAGAAAGAAAAGAAAGAAACCCAGTAGAAGAGATAAATGAAACCAGGAACCGGTTCTTTAAAAAATTAATAAAATTAATAAACTTCTGCCCAGACTTACCAAAAAGAAGAGAAAGTACCCAAATATATAAAATCACAAATGTGAGAGGATAAAAACCAACACCACAGAAATACAAACGATTATAAGAGGATATTATGAAAACCTATATGCCAAAAAATTGGACAACCTGGAAGTAATGGATAAATTCCTAGAAACTATAAACTACTAACATTGAAACAGGAAGAAATAGAAAACTTGAACCGGCTGATAACCAGCAAAGAAGTAGAATCAGTATTCAAAAACTCCCAATAATCAAAAGTCCAGGGCCAGATAGATTTACAGACAAATTCTTCTAAACATTTAAAGAAGAATTAAGATCCATTCTTCTCTATTCTAAAAGACAGAGAAGGAATAAAAACTTCCACATTCATTCTATGAGGCCAGCATTACCCTGATTCCAAAACCAGATAAAGACTCCACTAAAAAAAAGAACTATAGGCCAATATCCCTGATGAACATGGATTCAAACATTATCAGTGAAATAGCGAAATGAATCCAACAACCCATTAAAAAATTATTCACCATAATCAAGTGGGATTTATTCCTGGGTTTCAAGGGTGGTTCAATATTCACAAATCAATCAATGTGACACACAAAGGATACGATCATTCAATAGATGCAGAAAAAGCATCAGACAAAGTACAACATCCATTCATGATAAAAATCCTCAAAGTAGGTTTAGAGGGAACATATCTCAACATGATAAAAGCCATAAATAGAAAATCCCCATACCTAACATTATCCTCAATGGGGAAAGACTGAGAGCTTTTCCTCTGTGGTCAGGAACAAGACAGAGATGTTCACTCTCATCACTGTTATTTAACATAGTACTGGAAGTTCTAACCTCAGCAAACACACAACAAAAAGAAAAGCCATCCAAATCAGCAAGGAAGAAGTAAGCTTTCACAATTTGCAGGTGACCTGATATGCTTTATAGTAAATCTGAAATACTTCAACCAAAATCTGCTAGAACTGATAAATGAATTCAGTAAAGTAACAGGATCCAAAATCAGTGTACATAAATCTGTTGCATTTCTTTCTTTTTTTTTTTTAAGATTTTATTTATTTATTTCACAGAGGGAGAGAGATCACAAGGAGGCAGAGAGGCAGGCAGAGAGAGAAGGGGAAGCAGGCTCCCCGCTGAGAAGGGAGCCCGATGCGGGCCTCGATCCCAGGACCCTGAGATCATGACCCGAGCCGAAAGCAGAGGTTTTAACCCACTGAGCCACCCAGGCGCCCAAATCTGTTGCATTTCTATACACCAGTAATGAAGCAGCAGAAAGAGAAATCAAGAAATCAGTCCCATTTATAATAAATAATAAGATACCTAGAAATAAATCTAACCAAAAAGGTGAAAGACCTAGGCTCTGAAAACTATAAAATACTGATGAAAGAAATTGAAGATGACTCAATGAAATGGAAAGACATTCCACGATCGTGGATTAGAAGAATAAATACTGCTAAAATATCTAGACTACCCAAAGCAATCTACACATTTAATGCAATCTCAATCAAAATACCACCAGCATTTTTCACAGAGCTAGAACAAAAAATCTTAAAATCTGTATGGAACTACAGAAGACCCCAAATAGCCGAACCAATCTTGAAAAAGAAAAGAAAAGCTGGAGGCATCACAATTCTGGACTTCAAGTTATATTACAAAATTGTAGTGATCCAAACAGTATGGTGATGGCACAAAAATAGACACATAGATCAGCAGAACAGAATAGAAAACTGAGAAGTGAACCCACAAATATATGGTCTATTAATTTTTGACAAGTCAGGAAAGACTATCCAATGGGAAAAAGACAGTCTCCTCAAAAATGGTGTTTGGAAAGCTGGAAAGCAACATGCAAAAGAATGAAACTAGGCCACTTCTTCACACTGAACAGAAAACTAAATTCAAAATGGATGAAAGACCTAAATGTGAGACCTGAAACCATCAAAATCCTAGAGAAGAACACCGCAGTAACCTCTTTGACATAGGCTATAGCAACTTCTTTCTAGATATGTCTCCTAAGGTAAGGGAAACAAAAACAAAAATAAGTTATTGGGACTTCATCAAAATAAAACTTCTGTATAGCAAAGGAAATAGCAAAACTGGAAGGCAACCTATGGATTGGGAGAAGATATTTGTAGATGATAAAGGGCTATATCTGTATATATAATCTATATAAAATATCTGATAAAGGGTTAGTGTCCAAAAATATAAAAAAATTCTTAAAATCAACACCTGAAAAATGAATAATCCAATTAAAAATGGGCAGAAGATATGAATATGGATAGACATTTTTCCAGAGAAGACATCTAAATGGCTAAGAGACACAAGAAAAGATGCTCAACGTCATTGATAATTGGGGAAATACAAATCAAAATTACAAGGAGCACCCTTGTCAGATGGCTAAAATCAACAACACAAGAAACAACAGGTGTTGGCAAAGATGTGGAAAAAGAGGAACCCTCTTATAATGTTGGTGTGAATGCAAAGTGATGCACCACTGTGGGAAACAGTATGGAGGTTACTCAGAAAGTTAAAAATATAACTACCCTATAGTTTAACAGTTACACTATTAGGTATGTACCCCCCAAATACAAAAATACTAATTCAAAGGTATACATGCACTTTGATGTGTATAGCAGCATTGTCCACACTAGCCAAATTATGGAAACAGCCCAAGTGTTTATTGACTAATGAAGGGCTAAAGAAGAGGTGACTTTTATATATATATATATAATGAAATATTATTCAGCCATAAAAAAGAATGAAATCTTGCCATTTACAATGACATGGATGGAGCTGGAGAGTATTATGCTAAGCAAAATAAGTCAGAGAAAGACAAGTACCCTATGATTTCACTCAAGTGGAATTTAAGAAACAAAACAAATGAGCGAAGAGGTAAAAGAGAGAGGGGCAAACCAAGAAACAGACTCAGAGTGCACTTGTTGTAATGAGCTTTGGGTGTTGTATGGAAGTGTTGAATCACTATATTGTACACCTGAAACTAATATTACACTGTATGTTAGCTGAAATTTAAACAGAAGCTTTAAAAATGTTTTTTAAAAAAGAAATTAAACAAATAAAAGAAATTTTAAAAATCCCGCAAAACCATGGCTTGTTTTCCATGCCAAATGGCAAGGGTTGCTCATGTGGGCTTGTGGATTCTGGGTTTGCTGAGGTAACCAGTTCACTGTGAGCTGGACTCTGCTCCATTTTGGGCTTTTAAGGTGGAGGGGGGAGAGCACATTCTGCAGTTCCTTAGTCCTTTCAAACTATTTTCCCCACCTTGTACCTCAGTGTGACCAGGGTTTGATATATACTTGAGGATCCTGAGCTTGGTGAAGTCACAAGCTCCCTGTGAACTGAACCTCTCTCCCTTAAGTGTCCAGACCCTGCTCCCATCTGGACTTCTAAGGTGGAAGGAGAGATAGTGTTTCCGCAGTTTCTCAGCCACTTTAAACCACAGCTTTTCTTCTGTGTCCTAATGTGGGGAGGACTGGTGGGCATTGTGGATCCTGACTTTGCTGAGGTTGCAAGTTTTCTGTGATGATCTGACCTGCCACTTATGGTGCCACAGCCCACTAATTATGGCATCAGAACTTGCGCCTAAGGCATCCAGACCCGTTGCTGTCTGGGATTTTCAGTGGATGGGGGGAGTGTCCCTATAGCTCCTCAGCCCCTTTAAATCCTGGCTTCTTTTTCCATGCCCCAGCACGAGTAGGGCTGGAGTGTGTTTGCGGAGCCTTGGGCTCACTGAAGTCATCAGCTCACTGAAGTCATCATCTCAGTGAGATGACAGGACCCGCCCATTGTGGTGTCCAGACCTTGCTCCTATCTAGGCTTTTAAGGTGGGGTTGGAATGTAAACTGTGTTGTGTAGTTCTCCCATCCCCCTGACCTGGAGAGCTTTCCATGCAGTTCCTCTGATGCTTGGCGGAGTTCTAGTGTTGTCTTTTATATGCTAACTGCTCTTTTAAACCCTGGCCTTTTTTCTGTGCCCAAGGACAGAGGAGTCTTTCCAAGTCCCTCAGTACTATCCGTCCACTGCCATCCACAGTGTTGGAGGTGGGGGTTCCCTTTGTTACTGTGTCTATGTCTTGCTGTTTTGGCCATTTTCTCTATCGTTGGTTGTTCAGTAGCTGTTCAGTTAGACCTCAGTTCTTCTTCAGGAGGAATTGTTCTATAAATAGGTGTAATTTGATGTGTCTGTGGAGGAGGTGAGTTCAGGGTCTTTCTGCATTGCCGTCTTGAACCAGAACATCAGTTCAAAGGAATTTAAACAAGACACAGATTATAAGCAATCAGGAATGTTGAATGCATATACATGTAGATGCAAAATTGGTCCATATATATAGGGAAATAGTCAATTGCAATTTGCTGGGCATAATTCATTTGCAATACTGTTTTCTGTAACTTAACAGATAGCTCAACTAAAACATGTGAATATATTTAATATATTATGAAAATTCTACAAATACATATTTGTATATATAAATATGTAAAAAATATATAAAAGAGCTCAAAGATAACAGATACACGTTTCACCCATTTCAGTTTCACAATTTTTCTTGACATTGGAAAATATAGGAATAAAAATCTTAGAAACATGGTCAGAGAGACTTCCTCCTCAAAACAGATACCATAGCTCTCAACAAATCTCCTTTCCTTGCTTAGAGGTATGTAGCTCATCTTAAGGCCAAGTCCAGTTTTGGGTAGGAGAATAAATATTTATCATACTGCTTATTTTGTCAAAAACTGTTAAATTCAGTTTAGTTTTTCCATACTGGTCTATCCTTGTCATATAGTCTGTGCTCTTCAGTTCTTCCACAAATCTCTTAATCCCGCTACCCCATGACTACTTTACTCCTTGTTTAGGTACAAAGACTTTTTTTTCTGGGCAGGGACAATTTTTTTGTATCGCTATACAAAAGAGAAGCCCTGTAGGTGAGCTCATTTATTCATGTAGTCTGCAACCCAGTAACAAAATAACCAGTTAGGTAAATGTTGCCAGAGGAGTAAATGTAGAAGGTAGGAAGCTACATTTTAACAAAAAAAGTAACATGAAATAATGAAACGCCACTTTTCACAGAACAGAGCTAAGTACATTTAAGTTCACACACGATATTTGTATGAAATCTTTAAGGCTGTTTTTTCTGTTTATTATCTTGGGATTTTCCATCTCTTTGATACATTTGGTTGTCTATTTATTTGGATGCTAGCTTAGAAATCTGGTTATAAAACTGATGTAGATATTAACCTATCAGCAAATAAGTTAAACTATAGAGAAGAGTGGGAGGGCAACCCCATTCTATTGCAGCATAATACAGTAATTAATGATTGCAATAATGTTCTTAATTCAAGAAAAAGATATTTATTTTCAGTAGTTTCTATTTACAGAAAATATGTAAGGCGTTTTTTAAATTAAATTATTGATTGAGATCACTAGGTACATGAATAATTAAGCTTTAACTGTCTTGGAAATTACAATGGTGATACCTCCTAATTCCCAAATTTGTGGCCAGTTATCTGTGATATAATATGACTCTGGCCATTAATAGTATAAAACAGGTTTACTGTATTAGAGAGCAAAATTGTAGAGTAGAGCACTTGGGTTAAAGGGTGAAAGGCCATTAGAAACCATGGACACATGACAGTATTCTAAATAAGAGAGCAAATTAGGAAACAAATAATGGAGATTCCTGGTGGTGTCTAGCAACAGTAATTGAGGGATTTCACCAGTGCCTCGTGCTGATTTGGAAAAGGGTTTGCTGCTGTGTTTTGAAGAAGATCTGAATAAACAGGCAACAATTATTATGGAGACTTAGTTCTTCTGGCAGGTGGCCACCACAGCAGATTGCTCCATAAGGGTGCAGGAGATCGCTCTGTGGCGAACAGGTGGTGACGTCCAGTTCCATGGTAGCATGGTCACCATGGGGAGTCTACAGGACAAAGCACAGGTTTTAACTACAGGTAGGTGGTGGAACTATAGGTTGGTGGCAGTCATTATAGCAACCACTGTAGCTATAGTGATTGCTACCAGACTATCCTTTTTATATTTGATAAATGTTATATTGTATTTTCTGTTTATTAAATTTAAATGAATACATGTCGAAAGTGCTAATCTGGGACTTCAGATGTTCCTATGAGAGCCCTCTCCAAAAAAAAGGGATATGCCCCCATTGTTCTCAAGCTGCTGTTACCATGTGTTGTTTTTCTTCATAGCTCTCTTAATTTGCTAATAAGGTGAGGATGGCAGAATATTCTCCCTAAAGATGTCCGTTTCCTAATCCTCAGAATCTGTGGACCTGTTACCCTGCATGGCAAAAGGGACTTTGCAGATGTGATTATGTTAAGAAACTTGAGTTGGGGAGATTATGTTGGATTATTTTAATAAACCCAGTCTAATACCATGAGTCCTTAAAAGCAGAGGAAACTTTTCTTTGTGTAGCGAGGAGGATATATGACTATGGAAAGATGATCAGAGGGGTGCAGGGGTGCAACATTTTTGTCTTTGAAGGTGGAGGAAAGGGGCCATATGAGAAGTTTCTAGAAGCAGGGAAAGATAAGGAAACTGATTCCTAGAATATCCAGAAAGGAATGCAGCTCTACCAACAGCTTGATCTCAGCCCAGTGAGATCAGTGTTGAAATTTTAACTTAAAGAACTATAAGATAATACATTTGTGTTGCTTTAAGCCACCAAATGTGTGATAATTTGTTATAGTAGCAATAAGAAACAGATACTTATGGTAGATGTTGTCTCATTGTCTCCCCATTTCCCATATATACACATTAGAATGTAAACCTTAAAAGGGCATGGGATATTCATTTTCTTCAGTGCTCTATCCCTAAGATATACATCTTTTTAAAAGATTTTATTTATTTATTTGACAGAGAGAGAGACAGCAAGAGAAGGAACACAAGCAGGGGGAGTGGGAGAGGCAGAAGCAGGCTTCCCACAGAGCAGGGAGCCTGATGTGGGGCTTGATCTCAGGACTCTGGGTTCATGACCTGAGCTGAGGGAAGACCCTTAATGACTGAGCCACCCAGGTGCCTCTAGCCCTAGGATATTTTGAAATATAGCAGGTGTGTGTGCAATAAATACTTATTGAATGAATGGATGATTGCATGTGAGAACTATTGGAATAGAATTTATGAAAATTTGCTCCAATAAATGTGTTAAAATAGTCATATCAAATGATACATTTTAATGATAATTGTGATATATTTTTTCTATATTATTTGAGCTTCAAAAACACTTCCTATATCATATTTTACAAATATGGAAATAGATTTTTACAAGCATTAAGGAATGTACATACATTCTCATTATTTATCAAGACTAACAGCAAACTAACATTTCAAAAGCAACTTAAACCTATAGGAACCAGATAAGTACTATGCAATTTGATAGAGTTAAGAAACTATCAATATATGAGAAACATTCAATTAAGGAAGAGAGCTGGCATCCCCAAGATGCTTCACAAAATGGTAGTAACTTTAGATCCTTCTGTAGTCTTGCTGTTAATGATCTAGACAAGGGATGCAGTTATTGCATTTGGGAGCAATCAGGATCTTAAAGGACAATGCTGTATTCTTTCATTCAATCATTCAATAATATTGCTGGGTGCTTGCTCTGTGCTAGGTATTGGTCTAGATACTAGGAATATAGCAAAGTACAAGGTAGACAAAAATCCAAGCCCTCAAGAAAACCACATTTAGTGGGAGAGGTAGAAAATAAAATAAATCATGAAAACATAAAGTCTATTATTTAGTGATTAGACCTGTGGAGAAAAATATGTCAGGGCAAGTTGGGAGAAGGAAAGAGTGTGTGGTGTTTCTTTTATAAGGAGGATATCAAGGGAAATCTTCAATGAGCAGGTGAAACTGGAGCAAGGCTTAGGAGAATTGTCATTTGGAGAAAGCAAAACAGTGAGCTATTGAAACCTTGAGGGCAAGGAAAATTATTCAGGCTGGAAACAGTAAATACAAAGCCTTGAGGCAGGGTGAGCCTGATGTATTTGAGGACTTTCAAGACCATTGCCTGTTTATAGTACTTATAATATACTTACAGTATTTTATTTGGATGCAAAATGTGAAATTAAAAAATTCTAGGGTTTCCCACAACAATCAGTTCACATGAGCTCTTTAAAGTCTCTGATTACCATAGCTCTTCATCCTCAATGGATTCTGGCTTAGAAATCTTGGCTTTGCTGACATGCATGGGGTGGTCAAATACCAACATCAGGGATACTTCACTGGGGTTAGAAAGGACATATTTTGAATAACTGAGTAATTGAACAAAATGATAAATATAGAACTTGTGATGGAGGATGTAACTTTCTAGTGACCATATGTACCACTCTTGCCTGGGAGAATGGCTTACTAATGGAAGCTTCTTTGGGCCTGGCATCAGATCAAGAGCAGATAGCATGTCAAGAGAAATATTTCATCCTGGCCATAGTATGGACAAATGAGCTTTTTGTGCCACAGGTATGTATGCAATTTATTCATTTATTCTTTGAATATTTACTGAACATCTCCTTAGTACCAGGTGCTCTTTTCTGGGCTAAGGATATGACAAAGATGAAAGTGGATAGGAATTCCTGCCCTCATGGAATTTATACCCCAGTGGGAGAAAAAAAAAAAGACACTAATGCAGTATTTTCAAAAGTGGGTTTTGGTTTTCAAATTCTATTTCAGGTTGTTTATTTAATTCTTTTCTATAGTGTCTCTATGACTTGTAGTGCTGGATAGATAAATGTTTTTTCTGCCTGGTTCCCTCTTCTTTAGTTGATATGAAGACAATTGTGTTTTGGCATGGCCAATTTTTTTACATTTCATTTGTTTGTGTTATGGCTTCAGCTTTGTTGGTAGACGTGTTCATGCTTATGTGTTCTTACAGTTTCTCAGTTACCCACTTAATGACTACCTTTTTAGGGTATATTATTCCTAAAGATGTCTGCACTCATCTACTACATGGAAAATGTCATTTTAAAATTGAAAACAATTTATAGGCATTGTAAAAATTTCAAAATACAGACTGTATAAGAAAATATCCAGTTCCATAGCTAATTTCTTTCCTCAGCAGCTTGGTGACTGTTGTTCTATATCTCTCCTCTAAACACACATTTTTTTCCCCTCCAAAACAAAAATCCTACATTCTGTTTCCCCCCCAGTTAAACCATTATTTGATTTTTGTGGGAGTATAGGAATGTTTTCCATTTATTAAGTATGTTCATGTCTGTATTCACATGTTAACACCTCCTTCTTCTCTCTCCCTCTTCTATTATAAGGGTGAAAGAAAGAGACGATACTCTTAATACAAACTTTTATGGTTCTCTAATAATTTCATGGGAAATTGATTTTTAAATATGTACAGCTTCTCTAAATAAAGTTATTTTAACTAAATTTTCTGTTTTGAATTTTATTTTTATTATCTATAACTTGTTTAAAATGGACTTTTAAAATTTCTAGTTACTTGTTGTAATTAACTTTACGTGGACTCTATGTAGTCACCAAATTGCTTCACTAGATTTCGAAATTGCATATAGCTGTCCAAAATCATGAGCTAAATGAAGCTTATGTAGCTTCTCAAGTAAAGGTCTCAGAAATGTAAGCAGTAAGAACTATTTGGCCATGGCACAGATGTTCTGATCATTACAGGAATTGTGTCTTTAATTAAATTTGTACTCTAGTGCCAGTTGAAAAACTTTGTTTTTCATACAAAACCCCAATTATACAGCCAAGAGGATGTTCATGCTCCAATGAGTCGTAAGTCAAGAAGAAAAATGTTACAGTATTAATGCAAGCTTTTTTTGAGCACTGATGGTTTTTACTACATGATAAAAATATCTGTAAGGAGTCAAGAGTTTATTTTTCTACAATAAAATGCTATTTATACCAAGTGGAAATTGACTTAAAATTTAAAACCAAGTTTTTTGTTTGTTCTTAGTTTCTATTTAAACCAAGTTTTTAACATACTGATAATTTATATTTTTTCATCTATTTATCTATACGTAGATGTTTATGATATGATGTGCTATTTTACCATCTTGAATTTGTATTTTAGTTAACAAATTCTCTTTACCCACATTTGAATCATTTATACTTTCCTTTCAAATAGCCTAAGGCTTTTAGAGAAGATCAAATAAATCAAAAAGCAAGTGATATTTGTATTTCTTTGATCTAGAACTAATGCCTTAAAAAGTAGAGTAGATAGAAAAATTATAATATTTATTTAATGCAATGTGAACAGAAAGGCTGAAGATACTGTCCATATTGCAGTTATCAAGGATGTCTGTCAAACTCACACAATACAGTTCTGTATACAGTTAATGCCCTAAAACATAAAGAATGAACACTTGACATTTTAAAATCTTAAGCTCACTGTTTACTAAGGAATGTAAACATCTCAATTGTTTTACAGGAGTGAATTTTATTACAATATTATAATTCTATAATATCAAAATCTTGGGACTTTTTATTTACATGCTTTCCATGTGAATAGATTTCCAGGAAAGTAAACATAAAAATTAAAGAGAAATGATAGAAATATTTTTGTAAAAATCAAAATATTTCAGTGTCTTTTTTTTAATGAGAAAAGTCATTCAGTTGTGATGTTAAATCCGGTTTTATTAGATTGATATGTTGCCTCTTTTATTCTTTTTTTTTTTTAAGATTTTATTTATTTATTTCACAGAGGGAGAGAGATCACAAGGAGGCAGAGAGGCAGGCAGGGGGGGGGGGGGGG
>LNAC01000005.1:9679640-9734295 GCA_002007465.1 Ailurus styani
TTATTCTTTTGAGTATTTTAGAATGGAATGATTTAAGTTCAAATTATATAACTCTTATTGAGCCAATTTACTAAGGTTTTTTTTTTGTTCTCCAGTTTATTTATTTTATATATTTATAAAAGGAAGACCTTCCTCATATGTAACCTGAGGGTAACCCAGGCAAAAGTCCAATTTCTCTAAACCTGGCTAGAAAAGTCCACACAGAGATTAAGGTGAGATAAATCTGAGAAACATAATTCACACTGGTGAACTTAACTATTGAATCTAGCTCAAGTGGTTCTAAGAGGAGACCTTAAAGTGTCTGTTTCCAGGAATGATATAATATCATCCAATCACCTCCCTTCACCACCCCAGTTATATTATCTGCTGCCCTGCAACAGACATAAAATGTCTTTTAAAATGTATTCTTTTAATACATTTTAATATATTAAAATGAAAACCACTTAATCTTATTTGTCATAGTCTTAATTCTATCAAAAGAGGAAAGAGTACAAATAAAGAACTTGGTTTTTTACTGACTCAACCTCATTAGTACCCTTTTCTATGTTGAAGGTGGGATTTCTAAACTTGGGACTGGGTGTTTTCTCTGGCTGTATTAGGTTAGCCTTCCTGACTGGGGAGCTGTGCGTTCTAGAGATTGATTCAAAACCCTGTGTGTACTTGGCATCCTCATCTGTCTCTAACTCTGATTCTTCATTCTCTGCTTATACTGTACACATGTTTCCCCTAGATTATGGAAATTTTATGTTACTGGCACTGTTGCCTTTTCCAACTTTAAAGCCCTTATAAAGATGAAGATCAGTTGGTTTGCAGAATTTTGGGAACTGTTATTGACCTTCAGATGCTTGCTGATGTCATGAGAATGTCAATTGCAACTCAGATTTACTTAAAGTTGTAATTTTACATAGATTAAATCGTATTTACTTTAACAACCTCCCTGCAAACATCGTATCAGCCTCAGTGGCTGTAGAATTATTCTAGAAGACAAGAGGAGCCATCCTGCAAATGTAGCTCTCCTTCTCCACCTCACTACCTTGCCTGTCATTTAGAGATGTGTGTCCTTGGTGGTTCTTATTTACATCTTACTTTCTTTTTGACTCGTGACAAATTATGACATCAGTGTCGGTCAATTAATTCTGGAAAACTGCAGAGTTGTAGTTATTTCTAGGCATATGCCTTCCCCAGTTTTCAAGCTGTGATGTCTTTATTCCTTATGTCAAATTAGAGAAAGGTATCATGTATGTGACTGAGAGAAAGTTTATCCATAAATGTTCCTATCTATAGATGTTGAAACAGCATACAAGGGAACAAGGATAAATATTTATATATTAGAATTTAAAAAGGTCAGACTATGGCTGGTTTTTAGGCATTAACTCTGCTTAGCTCTGTGGAATTGGTTAGTCCTTACTATATTACACTTCAACCTGTTTGGGTATGCTTTGTTTTAGACATATTCCAGCCTTTTGTCATTGCTACTACAACTTTTAGAGCTCACTGACCGTCCATATATGTAACTGTTGAAAAGATGGTTTAGCAAAGCTTTCTACATATTCACCCAAATCCACATTCTTCTTTGTTTTTCACTGGGGACATGGTAATATTTCCCAAACTCATTTACTGTGAACTGTGGCCATGTGACTAGCTTCCAACTAAAAGATTATGAGTAGAAGAAATGTGTGCATTTCCAGCTCAAGCCTTTTATGAAACTAAAGGGCCTTTTCTTTACTCTCTTTCCTCTTCACTGGCTAAATGCAAACAATGGTGGGGCCCTTGAGGATGACAGGAGCCTAAATTACTAGGTGAAAAGAATGTTGACCAGGAACCCCTTTTTTGGATTGTTAATGTGAGCAAAAATTAAATTTCCATCATAATTGAGTCACTATATATTTTGGAGTTGGTTTCTTCAAATAGGTATCACCATTTTATTAATTGTACTTTTTTTTCTGAATTGGTTTAAAGGTAAAGGAGTAAACTCCTAGTGCCTGGTGTAGTTAAGAAGCAAATATATATATTTTTTTAATTTGATAAAAGTCTCAGCTCTCCCCAGGCTCTACTTTCTAATCTAATCCTGAGTATTAGACTGGCCAAGAGTATAATCATCTCTGAAGGCCTATTCTTGAGTTGGCCTATCTATCCCTACAAGTCTCCTAAATATTCTGTGCACAGCTAACTTTCTTCTGCTTTGCGTGATTTATCTTTGTTAATTATATTCAATAACCAATTCTAAGGATGATTTTCATTTGGGCTGAGTGACCATGTTTTGCTCAGAGCCCTCATTGGGTGATCTAGGACAAGATTTCTGTAGGCATGATGTGGTCTCAAGGATATTTGCTCACTTTAAACAAAATCTTCGTGATTGTGTCAGATAGCTTTCTAGTACTATACATCTAGGACTCCCACTTCCTATACAAGCAGGGCTGCTGGTTCTTGGATCATCTATGGAGTGGGCACAATTGACATACCTGAGATCAGTTAATGACAGACTTCTCAGAAACTTGGCATTGTGTTGTAAGAAGAGTAGAAATTATAATGTAAAAAAAGACTAGACTGAATTGAATTTAACCAACTTGGGTTCAGTAAGTGCCCCCTATGTACCAACTAAGTATATTATTGAGATTTTATTATCTCTGCTAAAAATTAGGAATAAAAATACGTTAGTGCAAGTTAAGAAGTTAACTTGGGTTGCTGCAAGGACTAAAATAAAATCATGACACTGGAATCCCTTCACAAATGTTATACAGATAAGTTATTCATATAGTAAGTATAGGTATAATGTTTCCAGAGTGTCTCAGTGTCATTTTAAACACTTAATGATATATAATAAATTCACACAATGTAAATGGATGCTCACTCCTATTATACATTGTGGTCTTGTTCTCTCTTTATATAATCAAATAATTGTTCTAGCTTTCCTTTTTCACATATATTCTAAATAAACAAAGGCATAAAATGAAGGACATTGAGTAGATGGGGAACATTGCAATGAATCCTGAGAGCCCAGTGAATTTCAGTTGTAGGAAAGCAATCCCTGAAGTCTGCTGGCCTCAGACACATCTGCCTGCCTGTTTCATAGCCTTTTGGTGTACAAAATGTTGTTTTGGACAGATAACTTGGTAGTTACACAGCAAGGCCTCCTGTCTTGGGATATGAGCTGAGACATTTTAGGAGATGACTACCACAACCAAGAAAATAGGCAGATGCTATTAACTAAATCCAGCAGGAGCCATGAATAAATTACATAACATGAAAACTTCTTGTGAACTGAATTTTCCAAAAATCTTGCTTCACTTTATGCTCCATTTCTTTTAGCTACTTCTTCTTCTTTAACTTTTTCTTTGGTGTTAGTGGTAGTGAGGGATTTTGCCTTTAATGCATTTTATTTGTTTATTTTTAAAGATAACAACACGGGCTCTTTAGATGAGGCAAAAATGAGATATTCTATTTTCCACAAGTAACAATTGAATCCTTACATCATTCTGCATTATAAAATATCACTTAAATTTAACATTGTTTATCAATTGTCTAATTTCTGCCTGTAGTACAGTTCCAGACACATAGCAACCATCTAATATGTAATTTTCAATAAATGAATGATATAATACACAGTATTATTGAGAATTATTGCTTGCATTTCTTCTACACACACCCAAAAAAGATAAAGATAATTGTTATTCTAAAATTTTCCTCAGATAAGGGGCACCTGGGTGGCTCAGTGGGTTAAAGCCTTTGCCTTCTGCTCAGGTCATAATCTCAGGGTCCTGGGATCAAGGCCCACATTGGGCTCCCTGCTCAGCGGGAAGCCTGCTTCCTCTTCTCTGCCTGCCTCTCTGCCTGCTTGTAATCTCTCTCTCTCTCTCTCTCTCAAATAAATAAATAAATAAAATCTTTTTAAAAAAATTTTTTTCCTCAGATAAAAGACGTGTGCTTCAGACACGTAAATACTTTTATAAAGATTTCCATTTGAAAACTATGTCCATTCTCTGGGGAATAGAGTAGATTTTCATATAGAGCTTTAGTGTGGATGGGAATAATGTACTAAAAAACTAAAAATTGACCTGCTTATTTGAGGCAGATATATATTTCATATAGTAGATTTTCATATAGAGCTTTAGTGTGGATGGGAATAATGTACTAAAAAACTAAAAATTGACCTGCTTATTTGAGGCAGATATATATTTCATATAGTAGATTTTCATATAGAGCTTTAGTGTGGATGGGAATAATGTACTAAAAAACTAAAAATTGACCTGCTTATTTGAGGCAGATATATATTTCATATAGTAGATTTTCATATAGAGCTTTAGTGTGGATGGGAATAATGTACTAAAAAACTAAAAATTGACCTGCTTATTTGAGGCAGATATATATTTCATATAGTAGATTTTCATATAGAGCTTTAGTGTGGATGGGAATAATGTACTAAAAAACTAAAAATTGACCTGCTTATTTGAGGCAGATATATATTTCATATAGTAGATTTTCATATAGAGCTTTAGTGTGGATGGGAATAATGTACTAAAAAACTAAAAATTGACCTGCTTATTTGAGGCAGATATATATTTCATATAGTAGATTTTCATATAGAGCTTTAGTGTGGATGGGAATAATGTACTAAAAAACTAAAAATTGACCTGCTTATTTGAGGCAGATATATATTTCCTATAGTAGATTTTCATATAGAGCTTTAGTGTGGATGGGAATAATGTACTAAAAAACTAAAAATTGACCTGCTTATTTGAGGCAGATATATATTTCATATAGTAGATTTTCATATAGAGCTTTAGTGTGGATGGGAATAATGTACTAAAAAACTAAAAATTGACCTGCTTATTTGAGGCAGATATATATTTGCCTAAATAAATCTTAAATAAAATGAAGGAGATCCATTGAGAAAAATAAAAAGTAGCTGTTTTGGGTGACAGTCTCCCACCTGTGAACTGTTCTTAAAAACAAAGCAAAACGCACAAAAAACCCCAAAAAAGACAATGGGAGATCTTTGGTATTTCTTCATATGAATGTATTAATCCCATCATAGGGACTTCATCCTCATGCCCTTATCTAAGCCTAATTATCACCAAAAAGTCCTCTCTCCTAATATCCCCACAGTGGGGATTAGGGCTTCAACATATGAATTGAAGGGGAGACACAAACATTTAGTCCATAGCATATCACCAGGGAACCAGTGGTGCTTTCACTTTACTGAAGGAGAAATGGTCTTATCATGGTTAACCGTAAGTACCTAGTTTTAACAAAGCAAGTTTCGGAAGTGCTTCTAAGGGTTGCTCACTGAGAAACTTGATTAGGATTATCTAGTTGTTTACAATTAAGAATCAAGGATGGTATAAACGCATCTCAAATTTTACAACATGAAGTCAACAGAAAATATTAGTGTAATTATCAGTGATGGAACTTGACTTTTGTAGATAAAGTGGAAAAATTAATACCATTGCTTACTTTTACTGTATTTATTTACATTACTCCATATTTGTTGCTAATGATAATGTCTTCCATTTAAGGTATTCAGTGACTCCTTCTGAAAGCTAAACTTATTCTAGAAAAGGAAATCATACACATTAAATAAGCTCTTAGGTATGACAAAATCCTCAAGTTGCTACATTAGAAAATAAAGGATAGAAAAACTGGATTATCATAAATTTTAAGTGTCTCTTCTATAAACATCCCTACTGATTCCTTTTGTGACCTTTTGCAACACTTAGTAATTTTATGGATAATAGCTATTATTTATTCAAGATTTTATTTGCTGCACTTTGATATAACTTCATCTTGCAGTTTACCATCATTGTTACCACTACTTGTCTGTTACGTATACTAAACCATGTTACCTACTACTGGGATTATAGCAAAATGTATACAATTAATTCTACAACCTGGTTGAGTTGGTAAACATATCTGCTTGAAAAGCTAACCATGATCTGCCCTTTTCCCAGTTGGAGAATACTAGGAAGATAAAAATCTGAGTGACTACATGCCACACATACATTAAATTGTCTTAGCAGTGGTGTAAAAGTTATGAGGGAATAATGATCAAATGTCTGTTATCTTCTAAATACGTTTTCTTTGGCCTTAAATTCTGACCTTTAAAATCATTTATAAAAAAGCGTATTTTATGTGAGTTAAAGTCTTACAAGAAAGAATAGTTGGATAGCTAAAATCGTTGTTTTTATCAGTTTCTCTAAGAGAGAAAAGATGGTAGTACAGATACTCAAAGTAAGAGAGAGTAAACCTTGAAAGAAATGGCAAGCTTGAAGGGAATAAAACACATTTTTCCTTTTCTTTTTTTCTCTCTTCCTTCTCTTTTCTCTTCTCTTCTTTTCTTTTCTGTTTTCTCTTCTTTCTTCTTTCTTTCCATAACTCAGTGCCATCCCTGTCTTCCAAATTGTCTCTTTCCCTGAAGGTGTTTTCACATTCTCTAAAGATGGTTTAAAGAAACTTAATTTTAATTAAAAGAAGCATGTCTTATACATTTTTGAGGAAGAGAGAAGGCTTCACTAGATCAAATACAGGAAATCGAGTTGTCTCAATACATAACAAGTTGATAATGAAAGGTTTTTGACATTGTATACTAGAAGAAAATAATCTTTTGCCATAGATTGTCATAAGTTCCATTGTTCTTGGTGATACTCTACATACTTAAATATTTCATATCCTAGGATAAATATTGCTGAATATTCTTTTCCTATGTCTTATTTACAAGCAGTTATATTTTAAAAACAACAACAAAACACCTTAATGGGGTATTAAGAAAAATGTCATAGCCTATTGATGAACTGCTGCTATATAACCACTACCGAACAGTATAATGACAAGTAGTTCTGCCTCCGTGTTGACCAAACATAACATTTCACTTGGCACAAGCAGAGGTCAGAAACCAAAGAGATGAGGTATCCTCCTGTTAGAGAGTAAAATAAAATTGTTGTCTTTCAAAATATGAGTTACTAAAGTAAATGGGTTATGATTGCTCTAGGAACACACACACACACACACACACACACACACACACACACACACACACACACACACACACACACACACACACACAAGCTATCCCTTTTCCAAGTGGAAATTCCAAAGGAATTTCACAAGGAATATCGCAAATCCAAAGGAATTGAAATAAGGAAATAAGAGCAGCCTGATGCAAAGAAAATAAAATGACTCATTTCAGAGCAGTCTGCTCTTTGCTGATGGGCTCTGTTATTACTTTGATAGTTTGTTTTGCCTTGTGTGGAAGGACACAAAATTTGGGTGTCCCACCATGATCCTGCTGGCTCCTTGCCTCAGGCACAGTTCCTTGGAGAGTTCCTCAAAGGGATGTCAGATGATTAGTCTGACTTTGCTTCACTAGGAACACTACTTGCAGGGCAGGACCAGCAGAGTAAATTTTTGTTTTACTGTCTTGGGCATCATTGTTATTCATATGAGAGGTAATACAAATGGTTTCATCCTACAAGAGTCTGCATAGCAGCCATTCCTGCCTCAGAGAGGCATCTCTGTAAAAGAAACAGGAATCTGAACTTTTCCTTTTTGATTAATGAAAACAGTTTATTATGAAAATAATCAGTTTGTTTATTATGAAAATAATCAGTTTGTTGTGGGTGACTAATAGCCACGCAGATATGATCAGTTTAGTCCTTGGAATAGTGTCCTACATGCTTAGCAATGAAATCTGACAATGATTATGAAATATTAGGGCCTTCTGAGGACCTGAAATTTTATTGCTAAGAATAAAAATTTGTATGTTGACCAGCAAATGTTTGGTCAGTGTCTGTGCTGAATATTGATCATTAGACAAATGAGGCTTTTCTCTCTATTCGCATTCCTTGTAACAGAGACATACTACGAATGGATGTACATACAGACACTCAGAGGAGGAAGAGTGTGCATCCTCTGACACACACCTCTGCCTCCTGTCCATACACAGAGATGCATCTCAGGCTTACAGTGAGTCTTTCATTGCTGAGTACAGCCTTGCCATTTCCTCTCCTCACTCATACCCACCCTTAACCCTCCACTCATCCTATGCCCCTGCCTCTCCAGATTGTCTACTTGAGAACATTAAAGTCAGTGACGTACCACAGCAGGCATCTCAGCTCCAAAATTCTTGAATTGGCTTTCCGATTTCTGATTCAGTATTTTTGAGGCAACCGTGACAGCTCTCATTTATGAGCAAGGGTTATTCCCTAGTCGCTCTTCGTACCCAGACATCCCTCAGCTTAACCAGGCTGTATGTTTTCTTTAAAGGAGAAGGACATATCAGTTTGGTCAGTTTAAATTTGTAACAGTTGACTGGGCCACACTGGTGTCGATACTGTGCCTAAGTGGGAGATCTCACCATCTGATTGCTCACTTTTACTTGTTGTGTCTGAGTAGGCACAGAAATTCAGATTGGGCATTTTTCTTCATTCCTCCTTGTGTACACATAATGGATACAGAGCCTGATGTGTAATGATGAAGATGTGATGGTGATGATGATGATCATCATCAACATGATAACTGATACCTAGTTGTTGCTTACTCTTTATGTTCCATTGTGTAAAGCATTTTACATTAACATACTCATTACTCACAACTCTAGGAAAGTGGATAGAATTATCCCATTCCACAGATGAGAAAAACGTAGAGAGAAGTTAACTCATTTGTCCAAGAAACTGGCTTTGCTGAGATTGAAACTAGCCATGTTGCTGCTTCTTTATTCTTGACTTCTTTTCTCCATGTCAACTGTTAGGAATGTTGCAAGATCTCTAGGTTCAGATTTGTGAAAGGAAGGAATGTGAAACTTGATGGAGAGAGTAGAAATTTGTTTAGATCCCAAGACTAAAATGTGTTTAGATACAGCATTTAACAGAGTTTTGCAATAAGGGTATTGAGTGGTACTAGATTCTCATTTTGCTGCTATCCCTAAGGATGGGGCTTTCAGAAGGTTTATGGGTAGAATTTGGGAGTGCAGTGGTTTAATTGACAGCAACAGTAAGTGGCCATGTATGCCTTTAATGTCAACGATCTTAACCCAAAACCCACCATTATTTCTAACTTACATAATTTTAATTACAACTTTCTAGTTAGCACGTGACTAATTCAATTGACTTTTTTATAGTTTCTATTAATTAAAAGTACAGATTTAAAACTTAAAATTTACTTTCTTTTCACAGCCTTCAAATATTTGAAAAATCAGTGTGTGAAGTGACCAGAGTAGGGTGACTATTTGATTTATACTTTCTTGGTCCGTTGACCCTACAATAAGAGAAAAGAAAAGTCATTGTGTTAAGGTCTACATCCCATTCAGCCTAAGACTAAAATATGCTAATTTCAGGTTAGAGAATGAGAATGATGCAAGAAAATTATTTGCATGAAGGAACTTTTGATAAGATAATCCTACCTTAAAATAATTAGATATGGTTGGACTTATAACACGTTTAGAGGTCAGAATTGAGTCTGCTCACATTATGGTGTTTATTTATCAGATCTGTTCCTTGTCCAGCCACGAGGGTCTCATTTATATAATCTGGAGAACAGGGAGAGAGGACTTGGGAATATAAGAGAAAAAAGGGAAAAATCAACCAAGGTATCCAGAAACTGATGGAGATAATTTGCCTAAAAAGTTCTCAAGATTTAGAAATTCAGATCCATATTTTCTTGATGTTCTTTAAGGAAATATGCATTCTTTTTTTTTTCTTTTTATTGAACACACAACGTGAGTTTGAAAACCTAATGTTGGATAGAGTTGTACATTACTTTGCTATTGCCGGTCTTCAGAGTATGTAGCTACTGGGCTGTCCAGCAGAGGCAGCACTGAGAGTGTTTAGGGGGAAAAAAAAAGCTCAACTTAAGAAGAGATGAAATGTCTTCATGCAGTTTTGGAGACAGTGGGGCCTCAGCAGCTGACAGTATTAAAAAGGCTAGAGTGGAAGAAATAATTCTTGGATGCCCTGTGGTTGTTAATTGACATGGTCGTGATATCCAGAAAACACACGGCAGGATGACTGGAGTGATTTTGGCAGGAAATGACTTGCTTAAAACTGGAAATCCTGTAATAACAGGTGGACAATAAAGGAGCAGAGCCAGAAAATATATTTTTTTCTAAATTTGACCCTTTTGTCAAACCCTAGTCTTTCTAGCCATGTAACAAATTAGATTTAAATGTCTGGGAATGATTTCTAAACACCCACTGAATTATATGAGTCTCCATTTACTAGTTATTAAATAAGAAAAATATAAATAGGTATTACATGTTTAATTAGGGAATCATTTTTGAGCATAATATGTTCAGTACTGTGCTACATGCCTGGACAATTGAAAAGATCCAATGTATTTAGGGGGAAAATTAGCATGCAAACATGAAAGTTTTACATAATGGGCAGAAATTCATTATGTAGAAAAATAAATATTTAGGACATATTTTCCCAGAGAAGGAGAAAAAAATACAAATGGTTTGGGATACATTCTAAAAGGTGGCATTAGAAATAGTTAAATAGCAAATTTTAAACTCTAGAATGTAGGTTCTACAAAGGGATATTTTTTTCTTTACTGTATGTTGAGAACACAGAACATAACAGATATTGAATAATTGTTTGTTAAATGAATGAATGCTGAATTGTTAAAACACTTTAACACTATTATATTCCTTTTTGTGATGACATTTGGGATGATCTAATTAGAGAGAAGTTTTTCTCTTTGGACTTAAACTTGGCAGTGAATATGGCTAAGGTTGACCAACTTCTGTCTCATATCAATTAAACCTTTCATGGGTTTTTACTCAAATGCAGTCATTAATGAGCAGCTCTCCAGGGCAATGATAATAATGATGATAATTCATTGCCCTTAGACAATCTCCCTTAACCATGGAAACCTAAGTGCTTTACCAACAGTAATTATCATAGCTCTTATGGGAGGTAGGAAAGTATAATTATCATCATTTTCAGATACAGGTAGAAATAGAGATATTAAGCAACCAACTTCAAGAAATGTAGTAAGTCAGGTTTTTTTTAGTATTTTAAAATGTCAGTCTTCAAATCTTTTTTTATTGAGGTATAATTAACATACATTATATTAGTTTTAAGTGTACATCATAATGATTTGATATTTGTATATAGTATGAGATGATCACTAAAATAAATCTAGTTAAAATCTGTTACCATACATAGTTAGATTTTTTTTCTTGTGATGTGGTATCTTAGGATTTACTGTCATAACTTTCGAATATGCAATACAGTATTAGCAATAGTCACTGTGCTGTATATTACATCCCACATTTATTTTATAATTGGAAGTTTGTACCTTTTGACTCCCTTCACACATTTTGCCTACTCCCCACCCCACCTCTGGCAACCACCAATCTGTTCTCTATATCCATGAGCTTGTTTTTTTGTTTTGTGTGGGTTTTTTTTTGTTTTAGATGCCACATATAAGTGAGATCATATGATATTTGTATTTCTTTGTCCTATTTCACTTAATACCCCCTCAAAGTCCATCCATGTGGTTGAATTTTATTCTTTTTGATGACTGAATAATATTTCTGAGTGTATGTGTCACATTGTCAATGGATGTTTACACTGGTTTCGTATCTTCATGATTATAAATAAAGCTGCAGTGAACATGGAGATGCATATATATTTTCTTGTAGCATTTTCATTTTCTTTGGCTAAATACCAAGAATTAGAATTTCCGAATCATCTATTCAGTTTTCAACTTTTGAGGACATTTTCTACAGTTTTCTATAGCACCTAGACCAATTGACATTCTCACCAACATTGCACAAGGCTTTCTTTTTCTCCATATCCTCACCAACACATTATTTTTTCTCTTTTTGATTATTGCCATTCTAACAGGTGTGAGGTGATAACCTTTTTGTGATTTTGTTTTGCATTTCTGATGATTAGTGATGCTGAACATGTGCCTATTTGCCATATATTTCTTCTTTGAAAAAATGTCTATTCAGTTTCTCTTTATTTTGTTGGTGATTTCCTGTACTGTGCAGAGACTTTTTGGTTTGATGTAGTCCCAGTTGTTTATTTTTGCTTTTGTTGTCTTTGCTTTTGATGTCATATCCAAAAATTTATTGCCAAGGAGCTTACTGCCTATGTTTTCTTGTAAGAGGTTTATAGTTTCATGTCTTATTTTCAAGTCTTCAATCCATTTTGAGTAAATTTTTGTGTATGGTATAAGATAGTGGTCCAGCTTCACCATTTTGCATGTGGCAGTCTAGTTTTCCCAGCACTGTATATTGGAGACTGTCCTTTCTCCATCATATATTCTTGGCTCTTTGTCATAAATAATTGAGCATTTATGTGTAGGCTTATCTTTAGGCTGTCTATTCTGTTCTGTTGGTCTGCATGTCTGTTTTTGTGCTGATACCATACTGTTTTGATTACTGTTGCCTTATAATCTAGTTTGAAATCAGGAATTATGATGCCTCCAGCTTTGTTCCTCTTTCTCAAGACTGCATTGGCTATTTAGGGTCCTTCATGGTCCCAAATGATTTTAGGATTGTTTGTTGTATTTTTATGAAAAATGCCATTGGAATTTCGATAGGGATTGCATTGAATCTGTAGATTGCCTTGGGTAGTATGAACATTTTAACAGGATTCTTCCAGTCCATATGCATGGATTATTGTTCCATTTATTTGTGTCATCTTGAATATCTTTGATTGGTGTCATAGTTTTCAGTGTATCAGGTTTTTTTTTTTACCTCTTTGGTTAAATTTATTCCTAGGTATTTTATTCTTTTGATGCAGTTGTAAGTGGGATTTTTTTTTTAAATTTATCTGTTTAAAAATGCAACAGAGTTCTGTATATTGCTTTTGTATTTTGCAGCTTTACTAAATTCATGTATATTAACAGTTTCTTTGGTGGAGTCTGTGTTTTTTTACATATAGTATCACATGATCTGCAAGTAGAGACAGATTTACTTTTTCATTTCCAATTTGGAAGTTTGTTTCTTTTTCTTGCCTAATTGCTCTAGCTGGGATTTGCAGTACTATGTTGAATAAAAATGGTGAGTGTGTGTGTCCTTGTTCCTGAATTAGAGAAAATGCTTTCAGCATTTTGATATTGAGTATGATGTTAGCTGTGAGCTTGTCTTTATTATGTTGAATTATATTCCCTCTATGCACACTTCGTTCAGTTTCTTATCATGAACAGATGTTGAATTTTGTCAGATGCTATTTTTTATCTCTTAAGATGATCATGCAGTTTTTATTTTTCATTTTGTTAATGTGGTGTCTCATGTTGGTTTGATTTATGAATGTTAAACCATCCTTGCATGCCAGGAAAAATCCCACTTGATCATGGTGTATGATCCTTTTAATGTTTTGTTAAATTATATTTGCAAATATTTTGTTGAAGATTTTTACATCTATGTTCATCAAGGATATTGGCCCATAATTTTCTTTTCTTATAGGGTCCTTGTCTGGTTTTGGTGTCAAGGTAATGCTAGCCTTGTAAAATGAGTTTGGAAATGTTTCCTCCTTTTCTATTTGCTTGGGAGAGTTTAAGAAGAAAGTTTAGTATTAATTTCTCTTTGAATTTGGTAGAATTCACCAGTGGAGCTTTATTCTGGACTTTTGTTTGTTGGGAATTTTTCATTATAGATCCAATCTCCTTACTGGTAATTGATCTGTTCAGATTTTCTATTCCTTCATGTTTAGTCTTTTTTTTTTTTTTTTAAGATTCTATTTATTTGACAGAGAGAGATATAGCGAGAGAGGAAACACAAGCAGGGGGAGTGGGAGAGGGAGAAGCAGGCTTCCCGCCAAGCAGGTAGCCCAATGTGGGGCTCGATCCCAGGACCCTGAGATCATGACCTGAGCCGAAGGCAGATGCTTAATGACTGAGCCACCCAGGTGCCCCCTTCATGTTTAGTCTTGAAGGGTTTTATGTTTCTAGAAATTTGTTTCTTTTAGATTGTTCAATTTGTTGGCATATAATTGTTCACCATAGTCTCTTATGATCCTTTGTGTTTATGTGTTATTGGTTGTAAGTCTCCTCTTTTAAATTTTGAGTTTTCTCTTTTTCTTGGTAAGTCTGGTAAGTTGCTGAAAGTTTGTTAATTTTGTTTATCTTTTCAAAGCATGAGTGCTTGGTTTCACTGTCTTTTCTATTATCTTTTTAGTCTATTTCATTCATTTCTGTTCTGATCTTTATTTCCTTCTACTAACTTTGGGTGTTGGTCTTTTTCTAATTTTTGAGGTGTAAAGTTAGGTTGTTTTAGATTTTTCTTGTTTCCTGAGAGTAGGCATTTATCACTATGAACTTCCTTCTTAGAACAGTTTTTGTTGCATTCCATAAACTTTAATATACTGTATTTTCATTTGTGTCAAGGTAAATTTTCTCTTTTATTTGTGACTGATTGTTTAATTATATGATAGTTGATAGCCACATATTCTTGAATTTTCCAGTTTTCTTTTCGTTAATTGATTTCTAGTTTCATATAATTATGGTTGGAAAAGATGTTAATATGATTTCAACCTTCATATATTTGTTAACAGTTGTTTTATAGCCTAACATATGATCTATCCTGGAAAGTATTCCATGTGCACTTGAAAAGAATGTGTATTCATTGCTTTTGGATAGAATGTTCTGTATATATCTTTTAAGTCAGTCTGCTCTAATATGTCATTTAAGGCCAATGTTTCCTTATTGATTTTCTGTCTTTATGATCTATCCTTTGATGTAAGGGGAAATTATACCCCCTATTATTATTGTTTTGCTATGTATTTCTTCATTTAGTTTTATTAATACTTTCTTTACATATTTAGGTGCCCCAAATATTTTTTTATTAAGCCTTGAAATCAGTGAATGACCAATATCTGGTAACTGTTTAAATCATTAGTTTGGATGGTATTAAGATGATGGAAAGGAAGATAAATTTTGAGTTTTATGAATCAGTGTACCTCCTGAGACGTGATTTGAATTCTTGTACTAATTGATGGGTGCTAATAGGTTAAGAAAAGTATACATCTCTTGGGAATCTTCTACATAAATTTATTTGGTTTGTATAAATTTAGGAATGCAGTAGTTATTCAATTAAGTTGAAATAATTGCTATGACATGTTTGAGCCCCTGTTCTTGAAGCTCTTCTACTTTTTTCTCCTTGCTTATAAAAATGGCCCCACCCTAGAACAAAGATCAATCTTGATCCGTCACGTGGATCTAAAGAATAATTAAGTTACATTGATTCACCATTAGGGTAAGCTTACTTTTGATTTTGACTTGATCTAGTTTTTCTCTTTCTTGTTTTTTTAAATTGTATTTATTTATTTGGGAGAGAAAGAGAGATCCTGCACATGTGGGTAGGGGGAGGGACAAAGAGACAGGGAGAGAAGAATCCCAAGCAGACTCCTGCTGTGCAAGAACTTGAGGCAGGTCTCAATTCCACAACCCTGAGATCATCAGCTGAAACCAAGAGTGAGACACTCAACTGAATGAGCCACTCAGGAGACACCACTTGATCCTGTTTTTGACTTATATTGGTGAAAATGCTTCACTGATGTGTGTGTGTGTGTGTGTGTGTGTGTGTGTGTTGGGAGGGAATGTCAAGCATTTATTTTCCTCTCCCTTTAATAGTATACTTGTACCAAGATGTATCTGATACAAGTGACAGAAAACCAAATCCAAATTGATATAACCAAAGAAGTTTATTGGCTCTTCCAAATAAAATCTTTAGGTGTAGAATTGGCTTCAAATATGGTCTCATTGAGGTCAAACATAATCAAGATACAGTTTTTCTTCCTCTCATGCTCACCTCTCATCAGCACCTTGGCTTTATTCTTGGGCTGGATGTGGTGGCAAGATGTAGCTTTGATTATAATCTTTGAGGTTCAAATTTAGTGGAGGAGAGTATTGCCAGAATCCTCAAAGCCTCGGAAACATTTCCATTTTACCATATTGGCTCTGATTTTATGACATGTTAATCCTTACCACTTATTTTTTCTCAAGGCACACTGTCTAATGCATTAGGTTGGAAAAATTAGGTTCCACTCTTGAATGTGGGGTTGGAATAAATTCTCACTGAAACCATCATACTTGTTGTAACACTATAATGTTTACCTCACTCCTAGCCTTCCTCCTAGGGAATTGTTCCTTTACCCAGTGTAGCGATATGGTTAGTAGAGCTACCAATCACAGACTGCACAGTACTAGTAGCTCCAGCACCCCACCCCCACGGTTGGATATTGTGACATGGATTATTAATCATGATGTTGATTTTCCTATCTAATATTATTGGCTCAATGAATGACCAATGCCAAGTAAATCTGTGTCTGTCTCTGGGATAAATATATATAATGAAAGGAGAAAATTGTCTTAGATAAGCAGGAAATGCTCAGAGACAAACTGAGGATTTGAGAAATACATGTATAGAAACATCTGCTGGCTTTAGGTACTGAGATTACCAGAACATCCCTGGTTCTGCAGCCTTTCCATTGATTTTGTGTTTTTTTTCCCCTAGTATCCCTCCAAAGCTTTTATTGTTGTTGTTTGCTTAAATGAATTCTAATTATGTTTCTACCAATAAAAAGACTCTTTGTCCTTGAGACTTGACTTCCTTTCTGCTTTCGATATATAGACCTTTGTCTTACTTCCCTATGACTGAGTACCTGCTTTAATAAATTGCCTAGTAAACACAGACCTTTTTAAAATGTCTACTGTGACATATTTTCAGATTTACAAAAAATTTCTATAATAGTACAAAGGATTTTTAATACCCAGATTGCCCAAATTTTATCATCTTTGTTTCAATTTTCTCTTTCTCTCCAAGTGTATTACTTATATATAAATTGATACTAAGTTGCATGCATGATGTCCTTGACCCCTACATCTTCAGTGTGTTCTTAATAAAAATATGTGCATCATCTTGCATAATCGAGGTAATAAAAACCACAAAATTATCATAGACAAATAATAGTATTTCAGATTTTGCCAGTTGTCTGAATTATGATCTTTATAACAAAAGAAAATTCTGGATCATACATTGTTTCCATCAGTCATTGTCATATCTTCTTAGTCTCCTTTAATCTTGTATAACTTTTTTGGTGCCTCTTTTTTTCCTGACATTTTTGAAGATACAGGCCAGTGATTTTGTACTATACATGTGATGCTGATTTGTCTCAATGCTAATGTGAACCTCGATCACTTGGTTGAAGTGGGATCTGCTAATTGCTTCATAAAGGTTGCCTTTTTCTTCTTGTAATTAATATATATGTTTTGTGGAGGTACTTTAACTAAAATCCATTGATTCCTCATACTTCCAACCCCTTATTTTTTGCCTTCCCAGATCTTTATAAATTATGTCTTTTCTTTATTCTCACCGATTTCCTCTATAAATGATCATCTGGTTTCTCCCACTTTGCAGTCCCTATCATCACTCACCCATCATACAACAAATGTTCTGTTTCTCATGCCATTCTTTAACTAGAGTCTTGTTATGCAGTTAGAGTGTGCTAAGTGTTCTTTACCTGGTCTTTGTTATCATCTTAGGCACCTCATCATCTTAGACATCTTATTAGGCACTTTGTCATTCATCTGCTACAGCTACCATTTAGCATTACATTGAAACTAGCCAATATTAAAGCCTATTTGTTACCTGTGGCTTTATCCTCTAAATAATTGACTCCACCTAACTAATTGACAGTCTGTAGCAACCTCCTCCCCCAATTTGTGTGTGTGTGTGCTTTGTTTTTACTTTTAGATCTTCCCAGTCTTCTAACTATCCTAATCTTGCTACCCCTTAATATATTATTATATAACATATATAATATATATTACTTATATATAACATATATTATGTTATCTATAATATATAATATATAACATATTATATTCTAGTCCTAGCTGCTCAAAGCTAGTAAATTAATAAATATACAAAATATTATGGAACAACTTTATTGTCTGGCAATAATGATGATACTATTTCCAATAGGCAAACTTCGTATTGTACCAGTTTGAAATTTGCATTTTACCATAAAATTGTGAAATCTAATTTATATGGTTATATAAATTATATGCACAGAGTTATGAGTGTTCAAGCATGAAAGCTTCATAAATAAAATTGTCCAACTGAAGCAACAGGGCCAATCAAAGCTTGTTTTGATTTCAGTTTTTGTATTAAATTCAGGACAAGATCAGAAAAACTAGGATGGTGGAGGAGGAGTAGGAAACACCCTCCTTCTGCTAACCCAAGAAGAAAAGTAGAACATAGAAATCAGAAAAGACTTTCTGTCACTATCACAACAAGGAAATTAAAAAAACAAAACAAAAAGCAAAACAAAAACAAAACCCCCCCAAAACCAGCTCATTTGGGATTATTTCTGTAAGAATTTAGTTATGAGTCTTAAGCTGGGTGAAGTACTTGATGTTTATTATATTTATTTTTATTTCCTCATAACAAATAGCAATACATATTTTAGCAACAAGTATGACCCTCTGGAGAGAAGCAGAAAAAGGAAAGTTAAGGATAAGGGCTCCTATTCTAAAGTGTGATACCGACGTTAGGAGGATAAAACAGGTTATGTCCCTAAGTGTCTGAGAAAAGGCAAAAAAGGCACTGTATAGAGATGTTCTCTCCTCTCATCGGGTATTTACCCATAAATGGCCCACAAGGGCTTCCTGACACCACTATGATTCTTCCAAACCCAAAGGATTATGGTTTCTTTATTCATATATGTACTTTAGCCACAACATTATCATAGATTCTTGATTCTGTGTACTAGTCTTTAGAAAGTTTTATAGGCATTTTTCTTTTTTTTTTTTTAAGATTTTATTTATTTATTTGACAGAGAGAGACACAGCGAGAGAGGAAACACAAGCAGGGGGAGTGGGAGAGGGAGAAGCAGGCTTTCCCGCAGAGCAGGGAGCCCGATTTGGGGCTTGATCCCAGGACCCTGGGATCATGACCTGAGCCAAAAACAAGCACTTAATGACTGAGCCACCCAGGCACCCTGGCATTTTTCATATTAGTTTTCCCAGCATTAGTGAAAAAGATAAATCATGTGTTTTTATTTTTATAGGGTTATTGTTACTGTACAAGTGAAGGGTTCTGCATCCTTATTTTTCAGTCTGTAAGCTCCATGTGGACCAGTGCCTAAATTGTTTATTGCAGTATTCTGGGCACAGGGTTAGTTGCAGGGCATGTAGCCAGTAAGTATATAGTCACCTAATAAAAGACTTGCTTAAACACGGAGATTGCTGGCTGCAGAGACAGCATTTTGCCTTTTCACCCCTCTCCTCAGTAAGGGGTTCAATAAATCCTATCTTTAACTTTATGGAAAGACATGCAAAAGCTTAAAGACACATTCATTATTAAAATTGCTGAAAGAACTACTTTTTTTTTTTAAAGATTTTAATTTATTTGACAGAAAGAGAGGGATCACAAGTAGGCAGAGAAGCAGGCTGAGAGAGAGGGGGAAGTAGGGAAGTAGGCTCCCTGCTGAGCAGAGAGTCTGATGCCCGCTCCAACCCAGGACGCTGCTCCATCCCAGGACCCTGAGATCCTGACCTGAACTGAAGGCAGAGGCTTAACCCACTGAGCCACCCAAGCACCCCTGCTGAAAACTTTAAACAGGTTATAAACCAAGTCGCACCAGATCTGTTTATTCTAAACTGTGTAATTGAAGTACATATTAAAGGAAACAGGGTAACTGGAGGATATTAGGGTGGTCTGTAAATTATTAGAGTTTGGAGGCTGATTTTTTGCTCTTATCTCTCTTCAAGGGCACTTTCCACAAGGGCATATGCCCTTCTACAAGGGTGTAAAAAACACACCAAATACCCAAGTGAATGTCTGATACTCATAACTAGTCTCTTACCTGCTTGAAACAGAGTTTGCACCCAAGCTTAATAGAGAGCAACCTTATCCAGTTTTATATTTTTAATTAAATGCAAATTCCAGCCTTAACTGTTAAGAAAATTGTCATATTATCAATATTAATAACATCCAGCCTGAGAAAAATGTGAAGAGTCTTCATGATTGACTCTTCTTTGAGTGTCCAGAGTTCAGAGAGAAAACCCGGAGGGTGTCGTTAGCTCTCTCTACTCTCTTCCAGGGTTTGCTCTCAGCGTCCCCATTTGAGAAACCTCAATCACAGGTTTGTAAACCTATTGTTGCATTTTAATCCTTCTCAAATTCTAATTAAGTTATGGTCTGAATGCAAAGTAATTATATTTACTGACAGACCTATGATTAATACAAGCCATAAAGCAATTAGCTGAAGAGAGACAAAAATGTGGTTAATATCATTGACTTATTGGTCCTAGGCAGAATTAACATTATCTTTGAAATGTGGGCCCTGCTACACAGATCATTGACATGGTTGTCATAGAAACTGTCTGTCTTGTCATTACTGCAGTCTCCATGCATCTGTTCCAGGTTCAAACACTCATTGACATGTGCATTCATTTGGTCAGATAAGATGTCTTATCTCAGGCACCTTTATTATCCATGAATATGCTGACTCTCTTTAAATAATGAAACACCACTTGAAAATTAATAACCACCGATGTGTCAGAATTAGAGTTTTGGTTGACAACTGTTGACAAGAATCACTGAGACATAATTGTGGCCAGTGTTACATGGATTTATAGCCAGCTATAAATTATTTGCAATAATGGTAGGTAGTCCTGGGATTTAAGAAATATCAGTTGTTTGTTTTTTTTTACCTAAGTGGAAGAATTCTAAGAGAGGTTTTATAGATATGCTTGAATATAGCCCTAAAGAATTTGATGTTGGAAAAATTCACCCTGCTTCAAACAATAATGAAATTATATAAGATCTAATCATAGAGAACTAGTAAAGCTATTCAATTCCCCCTATTATTCCTTGGCCAACTCCTTTGGCCCTGCTAGGAATATTTGGCATTAGCTTTCACAGTGACATTTTGAGCAAGGTAATTCTTAATTTTATAGGACTGTTTTTAACTTTTTAGGGACTTTAGCATCCCTGTCCTCCAAATATTAAATGCCAGTAGTAGTTCTCTGCTCCAGTCCCAGTAGTAACCAAATGTGAATCTATACATTTTCAAATGTCCCCTATGTGTGGAACATGGGGTGGAGTGTGAGAGGTAGTACTACTTGTGGATGGGAACCACGGTAAAATTCTTAACAAAGATGTCTTTTCTAGATCTGCCATTTTCTCAGCAAATGATTCTTATCTTTTTCTATTTAAATTGCTCAGATTATGAATCTCATATTAATTGCAAACTATAAGGTTACAATTGCTTTAAGCTGTCAAGGACACTACAAGAATATCAGGAAAAGAACAAAATGCAAAGTTAAAAAGATTTGGTGCCCTGAAAAAAAGAAAAACTGATAAAAGAAAAAAAAATTGCTAGGATGACAAATATTAAGTAAAATAGTATAAAATAGAATACTTAAGGATTTATACTTCTTTCTGCTGAAAGTTACAAATAATATAGGAGTGGATTATTCATTAGAAAGAACTAGAAGATAAATAGATTGCAGGACTGAGAATCTGTTTATGTAGAAGGAATTCACTGTAATTATAGAAAAGATAAGCCCATGGGGCCAGGAGGAAGTGTCTTGTGGTTTTATACCAAAGAAACTTGGGCAAATAGGTCTTTGAAGATATCTGGTGAAGAGATACTTCACATTTTTCCTGTAACTTGAAAATTGATGCAAGAAAAGAAACTACACTCTTTAAGTCTAGTGAATAAGAGAAAAGTATTTTTCCTTCATCTATAAAAGTCTCTGGCATATTTCATTGATTTATATTTTTCTGCTATTGAATTGTATAATAAAAAATTGCTGCTAATGTAATATAATTGCTATAAAATATTTGAACAATCATAGTCTTGGTATACAATAAATAATTGACTAAAATAAATCCAGGGGAAGCTAGAAATAGTAATAATAATAGTAGTAATAATACCTAACTGTACCATCACTTTTACCGTGTGGGAAAGGAAATTAATGTTGAAAGATATTTAAAATAGTCCCTCTGCTACTTATCTGCAGAATCTGTGTCAAAATATAAGGAGAGCTACTTGGAATTAAAATATAGAATTTGCAGTCATCAGATTTCTGAGTAATTAAAATAGAACTTTTTCCTAGGTTGTGCTTAGAAATGATGGTAGGGTTAGGCAGCTTTGGGATTCAAAGACCAGGGCTTGGTAGATGTCAGTTTGGGAAAATATATCAATTTAGTCACTGCATATAAGTTAATAATGGCAAGAGAGAAGAGATGGAAAACAAAAACAAAAACTAAGTATAGGAAGAAAAAGTTCTGTCCTGTGTTAATGTTGAAGACGTTAACACTTCAGTGACCTGTATGACTGACCAGTAGTCTGGATGACTGGTTTTTCATTACTGTGTTCATTACTTGGGATTAGCCAGAGAAATTCTTTGATTTAATTTTTTACATCTTTAAGAGTTAAATTTTGATGGAATAAGTTGGTGCTAGAAGCATAAGCTAGATGGGTAGGTGTTTTCATCAGAGTGAGATCTTTTTTTTTTTTTTTTTTAATTTTATTTTTATTATTTGCCCAAGGGGTACAGGTCTGTGAATCATCAGGCTTACATCTTTCACAGCATTAACCAAAGCACAAACCCTCCCCAATGTCCACAACCCATCCACCCTACCCCTACCCTCCCACCCCCCAGTAACCCTCAGTTTGTTTTATGAGATTAGAAGTCTCTTATGGTTTGTCTCCTTCCCCATCCCATCTTGTTTCATTATTTTTCCCTCCCTACCCCCCACAACCCCCCACCCTGCCCCTCAAGTTCCTCATATCAGAGAGATCATATGATAATTGTCTTTCTCTGATTGACTTATTTCGCTCAGCACAGAGTGAGATCTTTTAAAATTTCAGAAGCAGAAGAGTTGGTGGGTGGCCCAGGATGCTTCACAGTGGCTGGGAGTATGTGTGTAATAATTGGGATTCTGAAAACCAGAAAACGAAAGGCTCCAAAGTTAGATAATTCTGTTACCTGGTCATTAAGTTTAGTGAGAATGGTGGTAGATATTGGAGTAAAAAGGAAAACATTAAGGGAGGGGCCAAGGTGTTTGATGAGTAAATTGTAGTCACAGGAAGTTAAATAGATGCAGAGGAGGAATGGTGGAAGATGAAGCAGTCATGGTGCAGATGAAGTGCATGTCTATCTTGAAGTTCCCCTCCTTCTGGGCTCTGAAGAAAGTAGAGTACGAGAGAGTAAGAAGACAGCACTCACCATTTCCTTATATCAGAGAGATCATATGATAATTGTCTTTCTCTGATTGACTTATTTTGCTTAGCATAATACCCTCTAGTTCCTGAGAGGCAGGGTGGGGGGATGTGGGGGGGAAGGGAGGGAAAAACGAAACAAGATGGGACCAGGGAGTGAGACAAACCATAAGAGACTCTTAATCTCAGGAAACAAACTGAGGGTTGTTGGGGGGTGGAGGGAGGGCTGGGTTGGCTGGGTTATGGACATTGGGGGAGGGTATGGGCTGAATGCTGTGAATTGTGTAAGACTGATGATTCACAGATCTGTACCCCTGAAACAAATAATACATTATATGTTAATTAAAAAAAAATACCCCCCCCCCGAAAAAAAAAGACAGCACTCACTAGTGAAGTTTTGTAAAGGACGTAGTGCTTTGTCTGTCAGCAGTCTGCCAGGAAGAAAGAAGAAGTCTCTCTAGGTATTTCAAGGAAGGGATTTTATATAGAGAATTAGAGGCTTACAAAAACAGGCATGCTACTCTGTTAATTCAAGAAATTGTTACAGGGGGAAAAAGATGAGGAAACCACTGCTAATAATCTTAGCTGCCTGCAGACCGGAATTAGGAGATTAACAGAAGGAAGCACCAGTTCCTCTGGATATGTCTCATAATCCAGTGGGAGATTGCATCAAAATCAAGGAAGCAAATAATTCAAACTTTATGGGACCAGAAAAATTCTAGAGGAAATAGTTTTGGGGATGTTAATTAAATGTCACAGTGAAATGAGGGTGTGGTAGGACTAGCAGACTTAGGTTTCCTTAAAAAGGAAAGGGTTTCACTTTTTTGCCCTAATGAAAAGAAAAAAAAAAATCAGGTCTTCTGTGTGAAATTGGCAACATGGATTATTTATGTAGCTATGGAAATTCTAATCTTTTATGCAAGTAATAATGATCCAGGACCATAATTATGTATTAGGAATAGTGGCAATTTGTGATAAATGTCAGGATACTTCTAGTGGAATTGGAAGTTGATTTTAAAGGCTTTAACTTTTTTTACTTCAAAATTCTGGAAAACGTTAAGAAAACATGTAAATACCAAAGAGGAAAATATAGTGTAGTATGTGAATTAAATTATATTATTGTTCCAATTACTTATGAGGCCTTTAAGAAGACTTTGATTCCCATTCCATTGACGTGGTTTTGGTGAAAAAAAAATTGAGTGGATATATGCTATTTACGAACAAAAGTTTAAACACATCATATGTTCCTATGCTCCCTCTCTTTTACTCTGTCACCAGCCCAGCATATCTCAGATAGGGACTCTGAATGACAAAAACATGGAAGCGATCTGAAGCCAACTAGTAATGAACTGACATCAAAGAACATCCATTTGTTTTTGTAGATGTGTTTTGAGATTTTGAGATTGTCTGTAACTGTATGAATACTTAAAACATATAGATTCTATTTCCCAAATATATTTGATCATACAAATTTTTCTTTGTTTGATCTCAGAGATTCTAGTAGAACAAGTTTCATTGAAAACATGGGGAAATAGTGGTTTAAAGTTATGAACTGTGTTTTCTCTTAAAGTATATTTTTAAGAAAAAATGATTTGGCTCCTGAATTGTTGATCTTTAAGATGCGTTAAATGAAATTATCTTCATTACATTTCTGAACGGACTGTCTCGTGATTTAACAATATACATGCTATTATTACCAAACAGTAGCATTAACAAGATTTAAATTATTTTTCTGATTATTTTGTAACTGCTTTGTTTTTATTATATGTGTGACACACAAGTGATTACTTTATGGATTGACTTTGTGACAAAACAGAAGTTAGGGGGAAAAAAGATTGCATCACTCATTCCAGTCCCTCTCCCTTGAAGTCACAGAAGAAGATTGGGGTTTTGAGCTAATTCTGATTGGGAGAGGTAAACACATATAAGAACAGGGTGTACTGGTAAATGGTTAACAATAGGTAGTTTGGGTAAATAAAGAACAAAAGCTCAGATTTCCAGCATTTGCCAACTTCCAACAATCACTCCTGCCACAGGTAGTTTCAAACTCTTTTATGAAGTTCCTGACAATCGAGTTGGGGAAAAATGTACACATTTACTGGCTCTCCTGACTGTTCAAGCCAACTGATACACACAACTGGAAATTATCCTGAGCCTTTTAACTGGGGTCTGGGTTTCATTCTGTTATTACTGAGCTGGTGATCATAAACAAAGCCCTAGATTCCCTTAAGTATTAAGTGTAAGTTATAATGTCTCCTCAATTGCTTTTTATACTATTTTTGCCAAATCAACGTGAGAGAGGCAAGGGTGTACTTCTTTATACTTACTCTTCAGGTTTGATTTGGAGTCTGGAATCCTGTGGTGAATTACAGCCCAGTTTTCTAGAAACCTGACAGTGCTTGCTTTTGACAGCACTTTCTCCTTTGGACAACAGTCTGTACTTTCTACCTTCAACACCATTTGTCTTTCTACAGTAGATCAGCTGCCCATGATATTGATTCTTCTTCTCACCCTGTCTTCAAGAATTGGTTCTCATCTATCCTCATTCTGTACGATCACTCCCTTTCTTCTGAATTTCACTTTTCTCATCATTGACACCTGTCCACATCAGCTTGGATTTGCCCATTTAAACATCTCATCAACCTGCTCAATTATCCTATTGTCATGACACTATTTTTTATTATCTTCAGTGAAATCAGAGCGTGCTTTACCCCAATCCCCTGAGTTATAACAATTGTTGTGAGTAAATGTAATACAGATGCTTTGAACAGTTTGATTAATTTTTTTATTAATGTATTCAGAAGACCCAAGGTAATTCAAACCTCATGTTTATCAAGATTTAATGTAGTTGAATTTCTGAGATATGATATCATAACATGAAACTACTTAAGTTGAAAGGTATCTTGCATGAATTCTTGGTTTGGTAAATAATGGAAAAGAAGAAAACAATAGAATATATGTAATATAGATATATATAAACTTGGTAAGATTACTTCATTCGGTAAAACAATATGAATAAGTTATTTCAAGATTATGTAATGTTATTTTTAAGTGTTGTCCAATTGATATTAAAACTTCTCTGTTAAAATAAGATAGCAAGCAAGAGACATACTTAAAACTATGCCTTCTAGACCAAAGCAAATCTTAAGAATTCAGAGTAGCAATGCATTATGCAGTGATACTTACAAAAGAAGTTAGCAGAATAGTGTTACTAAAAAAACTTGCAGCATCTGTAACACCTCATTAGAGTGTGTGACTGTAGTAAGGAAAGTGGAAAATGGGTTATTTGAACAGATGTTGTAGGCTATTTGGAGAGGTGTACCCACTCATGTCTGTATATATTTGTCTTCAAATGGTCAGATTGACCCTGCTTGAACATGGAGAAAATCCTTTTTAAAAGAGTTCAAAATAGTTTCTGCTCTGTCCTAGCTAGTACTTACATTACGTTAAAGTTGGCCACCTGGGATAAACAAACCACAAGGTCCATGATATATAAAGTTCTTGGAAAATTTTGAAATTTAATTTGAATATTGTATGGTATAGAAGCCAAATATAACATTATGTAGTAATAGCTGTTGAAGTATTTAATGAAGAATGATACATTATATAAAATAAAGCAAGGTATTATTTGGAAGAGAAAAAACTGATTTATCTTTTTCTTCATGCATATGACATTTTTTTCTAAGCTCTTCTTTAATCTGTAGGTTGTATATGCTAGATATTTTTGTTCTTGTATTTTGTGGGAGGAAATGTTACTTGGTGCTTGAATTTATGAAATAAATTGTAAACATTTCAGCACATGAGAAATGGTTTACTTTGACAATTAGTCAAACTTTTATTTCCATCAAGGAGGCTAGGATTTAGTGAGTGCTTAATCCATATACCAATTTATTCTTTTGTTGATGTCTTAGAAATACTAAGGAAATTTAAGAATGTCATATTCATTGATTTTTGTATCCTGTGGCTTTTCTGAATCCATTGATAAGTTCAGTAGTTTTTTTGAAGGAGTCTTTGAGGTTTTCTATACATAGTGTTTCATCTGCAAATAATGAGTTTTACTTCTTCCTTACCAAGTTAGATGCCTTTTATTTCTTTTTGTTGTCTGATTGCTGTGACTACAACATCTAGTACTCTGTTGACTAAAAGCGGTGAGAGGAGACATCTTGTCTTGTTGCTGACCTTAGAGGGAAATCTGTTTTTCCCCATTGAGTATTATGTTTGCTGTGGGTTTTCATAGAAGGCGTTGATCATGTTGAAGTATGTTTCCTCTAAACGTACTTTGTTGAGGGTTTTTACCATGAATGAATGTTGTACTTCGTCAAATGGTTTTTCTGTATCTACTGAAATGACCTTACAGTTTTTATCCTTTCTCTTATTGATGTGATTGATTGAAGACTGATTTGAGAATATTGAACTTCACTTGTATCCCAGAAATAAATCCCACTCGATTGTGGTGAATGATTTTTTTAATGTATTGTTGGATTTGGTTTGCTAATATTTTGTGGAGGATTTTTTTGCATCTGTGTTCACCAGAGATATTGACCTGTATTTATCTTTTTTTATGGTGCTTTATCTGGTTTTGGTATCAGGATAATGCTAGCCTTGTAGAGTGAATTTGGAAGTTTTCATTGTATTTTTTTGGAAAAGTTTGAGAAGAATAGGTATTAACTTCTCTAAATATTGAACAGAATTCCTATGTGAAGCCATCTGGTCCTGGACTTCTGTTTATTTGGAGTTTTTTGATTACTGATTAAATTTCATTGCTGATGATCAGTCTGTTCAAATTTTCTATTTCTTCAGCTTCAGTTTTGGTAGGTTATATGTCCTTTAGGAATTTGTCCATTCTACATATAATTTTTCATTATAGTCTCTTGCACTCATTTGTATTTCTGTGTCATCACTTATTAATTTTCCTTTCACTTATGATTTTGTTTAAGTCTTCTTTATTTCTTTCCTTCTTTCTTTTATTATTTTTTTCTTTTTTCTGGATGAGTGGTTTATCAGTTTTGTTAATCTTTTCAAAGAACCAACTCCGTGGGTGCCTGGTTGGCTCAGTGGGTTAAGGCCTCTGCCTTCGACTCTGGTCATGATCTCAAGGTCCTGGGATCAAGGCCCGCATTGGGCTCCCTGCTCAGTGGGGAGCCTGCTTCCTCCTCTCTCTGCCTGCCTCTATGCCTACTTGTGATCTCTCTCTGTCAAATAAATAAATAAAATCTTTAAAAAAAAACCAAGAACCAACTCCTGTTTTTTTTTTTATTTTACTGCATTTTTATACATTAACAATGAAGCAGCAGGAAGAGAAAATTAGAAAACAATCCCATTTGCATTTGCTCCAAAAATAATAAAATACCTAGGGATAAATTTAACTGAAGCAGTAAATTCTCAGACCTGTGCTGTGGAAATGACAAAACATTGATGAAAGAATTTGAAGACAATACAAAGAAATGGAAAGATATTCCATGCTCATGGATTGGGAGAACAAATATTGCTAAAATGTCTCTACTACCCAAAACAATCTACACATTTAATGCAATTTCTGTCAAAATACTACCAGCATTTTTCACAGAATTGAAATAAATAATCCTAAAATTTGTATGGAACCACAAAAGACTCTCAATAGCAAAAGCAATCTTGAAAAAGAAGAACAAAACTGGAGGTACCACAATTCTAGACTTCAAGTTATATTACATAGCTGTAGTGATAAAAATAATATGGTACTTGAACAAAAATTACACATAGATCAATGGAACAAAATAGAAAGCCCAGAAATAAACCCACAATTATATGGTCAATTAATCTTCAACAAAGGAGTCAAGTATATGAAATGGGAAAAAGACAGTCTCTTCAACAAATGGTATTGGGAAAACTGGACAGCAACATGCAAAAGAATGAAACTGGACCACTTTCTTATACCAGACACAAAAATAAATTCAGAATGGTTGAAAGACCTAAACATGAGAACTGAAGCCATCAAAATCCTGGAGAACACTGGCAGTAACCTCTTTGATTAAGAAGTGCACTTGTCGGGCGCCTGGGTGGCTCAGTGGGTTAAAGCCTCTGCCTTCCGCTCAGGTCATGGTCTCAGGGTCCTGGGATCGAGGCCCGCATTGGGCTACCTGGTCAGCGGGGAGCCTGCTTCCTCCTCTCTCTGCCTACTTGTGATCTCTCTCTGTCAAATAAATAAATAAAATCTTTGAAAAAAAAAAAAGAAGTGCACTTGTCTTGGTGAGTACTATGTGTTGTATGGAACTGTTGAATCACTGTATTGTTTACCTGAAACTAATTTAATTCTCTATGTTAACCACACTTAAATTAAAAAAAAAAGTCTAAGACAGGGAAAAAACATGAGAAAATATCATATTTACTTTATTTTCAAAATGAAAAATAATAAAATGGATATATACTAGCACATCTAACAGTTTAAAAAAAAAAACAAGCAAAAGGGAATAGGTAGAGAGATCCCCATTCTAAATGTCAAGGCTGCTCCATTTTTAAATTAACAGTGATAAAATTATCGTTCAATTTCTTGTTTTGTTAATCTTATCCTTTCCTATATTTAAGGACAGTTTTTCTTCTTTAAGATATAGTATATTAGTTTATAATTTGCTGCCAAGCAAAGTTCTAATTTTAAATATACATTTACAACTCAAAAGGAAAGCAGCTTTCTTAAGTTCACTGATAATTTTATTCTTATTTTTAGAAATCTGTTGATATAGAAAATCTTCATAATCCATGTTTCCAGAGCATCTTGCTCCATCTCTTTTATGCAGCAGTTACTCTAGATATCTTATGCTATCTACAGAGTCATGCCATTAAATTATTTCTGGTTACCGCAAGCTGTATGAATGAATCACTTATAAACTTTGAATTTTTTAGAAAGTGTAAAGTAATTTTGATATATTACCAACACTTGGGGAAAACCATATCATTCACAAAACCATATTCAATAAGAGAGAGAGACTGAAATCAACTCCCCTGAAGAAAAAGATGGACTGTTCTTTAAGTACTGGGGTAAGCTAGTGGAACAAGTATTGGAGGACTTTAGGGTGGAGGTTGATCAATGGATATGTCCAGCCCAGTGAGTTGTTCCTGACTTTACAAATGTTTTTCTTTGATTAGGCCATCTCTGTTTACTAACTGACACCATTGGAGTTTGGCTCCTACCCTTTAGCCAAAGGTTAGGGGGACTATCTCCTTTGATATTTACATCTCAAAGAGATGGGTCCCAGGTACTTGGGAAAGACATTCTCTGGGTATTTAAATGAGCAAGAGGCTGGGAGCATACCTTTCAAAGGGGCAGAGAAAGAATTCATGATGGTAATTTTTCTACAGCAAATGCTCTAAGAAAGGATGTCAGGGACATAGGGTCAGTAGGAAACTGGTCTAAAGTCAATCTGAGGGGAACATTAATGTCTTTATGATCTGGCTCAAAATATGTTATTTAAACTTAACCTTACACACATTTGTTAGTGATAATGCAATCTCTTGCTTCGTTTACTATAGCCATGAGTTTTTATGAGTCATGGGAAATTTAACACAAGACTGAGAACTTTGGCCAGGAATTTTTGGGAGATTTTATTGGTACAGGATACTGTCAACCTAAGGGAACCAGACTATTTACTAGTAAGCCTGATTCAGAGAGACTCATATTCATAAGTATTATAAAACTGAAATATTTTATTAAAATATTTACGAGTGTTTCTTCCTTGCAATGCTATGGTAGTACATATAACAACAAAGTGGAAAGAGGTGTTTTCAGTGCTGTGTTGTTTATGTACCTTGGTTTTTTGCTTTGATATTTCAAAGCATACTACATGATCACCAATGCATTCTAAACTGAGCAGTGACAAGAACAAGCCACCTGAATTTTACAGCTTGAAAGGGATGGTTTCTCACAGAGATTCAAAGAAAATCAGTGCCATGCTCAAGCAATTAACTGTGACAACTCTAAGGACAAAGTGAACAAAACTGTTATATAAATTTTGAGTCTTTCACAGTAAGTTATTCCTAATGCTTTTTATGCCAAGAGTGGGGGAGAATATATTTTCTTCCTGGATAGGTAACTTTTTAATCAGATAGGTACGATTTTTAATACTATTTTTTTAAAGATTTTTAAAATTTATTTGAGAGAGGAAGAGAGTGAGAGAGAGCATGAGTGAGGAGAAGGTCAGAGGGAGAGGCAGACTCCCTGTGGAGCTGGGAGCCAGATGTGGGACTCGATCCTGGGACTCCAGGATTATGACCTGAGCTGAAGACAGCCGCTTAACCAACTGAGCCACCCAGGTGCCCCGATTATTAATACTATTATCAATGCTTGGTCTAGCTGATATTCCATCCTAATAATTATCACTAACACTGATTTCAGCATTTTTACTTTTCCATTAACTTTCTGCAGGTGGTGTATATCTCCGAATTTATATATTTCTATCTATTCCCCAAATTCCTTTTACTCACTACCATCACTGAGTGTACCCCTATGTCTTATTCTGTCACATCCCCGTACTTAAATTCTTCCGTCTGCTTCCTCTATCCTTTGGCAATCCTTTTCTGAGCACTTTCTCTTTAATCTGCCTGAGGGGAGGATGGCTCTCTCTACTATGTATCTTTTTTTTTTTTTTTAAAGATTTTATTTATTCATTTGACACAGAGAAATTACAAGTAGGCAGAGAGGCAGGCAGAGAGAGAGGAGAGAGGAGGAAGCAGGCTCCCTGCCGAGCAGAGAGCCCGATGTGGGCCTCGATCCCAGGACCCTGGGATCATGACCTGAGCCGAAGGCAGCGGCTTTAACCCACTGAGCCACCCAGGCGCCCTCTCTCTACTATGTATCTTACTTTCTCATGGAACTCACCTCTTCCTTAGCTTTAGTAATCAGAAAGTAATGTTACAGAATGCCAAGAAAATATGGAAAATTGGAGAAACGGCATCTATTAAAAACAAATACAAGAACTAGGAGTAAGAAGCAAGGAGACTGTTGTTTCCAGTATTATTTCTGTGCATGAGAAGCACAACGCTTTTTAGCATTTGAGAGCTGTTTTCTCACTGGAGATGTGTGAAAAACAAAAGGAAAGAAATGAAATGCAGAAGCTAAAATGCAGCATCTGCATAGTGCTTACTCCAAGATAGAGACAAGTGAGAATATGAGAGTTGTTTCGATATTACAAGTGACATAGAAGGTTTCCTTACCAGTGACTTAGTAACACATTTTATTAATTTCTTACCCACATTATTCTTATTTGATATTTATTCAAGAAGTATTTTTCAGCATTTAATTTTTGCTAGACATTACAAAAGGATATGCAATTACTTAGGAACAATTCTTGCCCTCAAGTAAGGTAAAAGTAGAAGGAAAGATGGTGAGAGAATAGGTTAAAATGTGATGCATAGAGCTGAATCCTTAATAAGGCTACAAGAGATACGGGAAAGATTAATAGTAGGGATGGTGAACCAAGTTTTGCTGGCTTTGGAGCAGTCAGCAAAGGCCACCTTGGGTAGATATTTCCAGTAACATGCCTCCACAAATATATGTTGGTTTTTCTGTCAAATGTATTCCTAGAAATGAAACCTCAAAAGTATTGTATATTTAATTTTGAATACTTTTCTCAATTGCTCTTTGAAGAGCTTCCACCAGTTTATTCAACCACTGAATGTTTTCATATCTTCACTAACTTTGTATATTGTCAAGAAGTTGAACTCTGATATTCTGACTTCTTTTGTCTTTCCATATTTTTGTTTTGAGCAAAGTTGGGCATCTCTTCATCAGGTTATAAACCATATTTTTTTTTCTGTGGCAACTCTTTATGTACTCTGCCCATTTTTAGAAATGGAATAGGTTTTGATATAGGAAAGCTATTGGGATTCAGAGCCAATGACCAAGAAAGAATTCATGAGACATCTTTGGTGGAAAAAAGGTGGTTTTATTAAAGCACGAGGACAGTACCAACTCATGGGCAGAAAGAGCTGTGTTCAGGTTATGAGGGGGTGGTGATTATATACCTTCAAATTGGGAGAGGGTTAGGGATAGCGTAAGTCTCTAAGGAAATTTGGAAATAAAAAAAAACCTTGGTCATGAGATCCTTCAGATGTGTATTGGTGGGTCATATGCTTGGGAGATGATTGCTAACCTTGGAGGTTTTAGAGATAATGGAAGTTTCCAAAGGAATTTTTATATGTCAAAGTAGACTCACAGGATCCTGGGGGGTTGGGCTAAGATTTTGCCCTTAGCAAAGTATTAGTATCAAGGCAGCTGAGTTACTAGAAGAATGTCACTTTGCCTGTTTCAAGGACTTGTGAATGGGCTGTAAGTAGTAAGGAAATTTAATTTTTCTTTTGCCTTTCTTTCCCACATCAGTTTTGGCCTTTTCTTGTCTTTTTAAGATTTATTAATTTTATTTTAGAGAGAGAGTGTGTGAAAGTTGGGGGGGAGGGGCAAAGAGAGAAAGAGAGAGATTCCTCAAGCTCACTCTCCTCTGAGTGTGGAGCCAAATGTGGGGTTCCATCCTAGGACCTGAGATCATGACCCCAGCTGAAACCAAGAGTTGGCTGCTTAACTCATTGAGCCACACAGGTCCTCCAGTTTTGGCCTTTTCTTAATGTTTGGAAAAACTCATTATATATTTGGGGAACTTTTTAGCATGTATTGTAAAATTTTTCCACAGGTATATATATTTTTTTACTTAATAGTTATTTTATGTTTTCTGCACAGAATTTTATTTTTATGTGGTCTAATTTACCATGTTAGGAGATTATTTCTCTATTCAGGAATTGCTGTTTGGATTAAGTATTTTATATTACATTTTCTATTAATAGGAATTACACTATGAATGTTCTTCTGGAACATTCTTCCTCAAACCAGTTAACAATATGTAATGCAAAATTTGAAGTACCTCTAAGCTTAGCTTAATCTTTCTAAAAACTGCAGACATTTTCCTCGTATGGTTCTGTAATAATTTATGTAACCAGTCCATTATTTTTGTACGTATAACCTTTGTGATATCTAAGGAGATGAATGTAAGGTTTTTATTTTTTAATGAGTATTGCAAATTCTATTAATGAACTCCAAATATTGATCTATTTGCCTCTCAATTTCATGTATTGCTGATGTCAATTTGCTCATCTTTTATTTCAGATTTGTAACATATTATTAATTTTTTTAATCATGAAATTAGCCTGAATATTTTTCAGAGTGTAACCTTTGCCGGGTTGAGAACAGTATTACGCTGATCTCATAATAGATTGGTGGGCTGACTTCTCTTTATGGTCTGGATCAATTTAGAGAGACTTAGCATTTTCTCTTCTTTGAAAGTAAAAGGAAACTATGTAACTAGGCCTGAAACTTGCTGAAGGGACAGGTTCTTGATAATCTCCAATTTCTAGATGCTGTAGAATAAAATTTGAGAATTGCTATTTAATATCAGGTAACATTTAATTTATATTATAGGGAAAATAATAATTTTAATTTTCAAATTTATTTTATAATGGTGGTTAATTTAAGTAATTGATTTTTTAATTGGTTTATATCTGTGATTCCCCCCCTTTACGAATTTTAACTTATTCTTCTTGATTAGTTTTTCTGAAGCTCACTTACTCAGTTCTAGTTTAATTTTACTTACTTTACTGATTTTTCTCATAAAAATCAGTCGTTGGATTTGTTTACTTTTTTGGTAATATAAAAAATTAATATTTTAATTATTTAAAAAATTTTATTTTTTCCGCCTTCCCTTGGCTTATTCAGCAATGTTTTTCTTAAATTTTTGAATTTAACTCATTTTATTTTTATTCTTTGTTTATAAAGTACTTACTTAACTATATTATCCTCTGATTACAACTTTAGTTATATGCCGTAAATATAGTTGAATTTTTTAAGCATTTAATTTTTGAGATATTTTGTAAATTTTTGACAATGTTTTGAGCAGTAGTTGCTTCAGAGTATTTCTGAATGGTTCATTATTAGTATGTTTTTATACTTTGTGTTCTTTGCAGTTTATGATATAAATTTTCATGCTTGCTTTCTTGGTGCATAAAGGTTTATGGCATATTTTTTGTGGCTTAAATTCTTTAACATTATAAGGTGGCCACTGAAAAAAATCAATTTACTGATACTTAGTGTGAATTTAATCTTACTTGGTAAGTAAGCCTTGGTTTTCATTTCATTTTTGCATCACTTGTATGTATTATACCCCAGGTTTTGTTTTGAGCATTTTTAGATAATTTTTTGCTTATTATATGAATTTTTTTTCTTTTTTTTTAAGATTTTATTTATCTTTTTGACACACAGAGAGATCAGATCACAAGTAGGCAGAGAGGCAGGCAGAGAAAGAGAGGAGGAAGCAGGCTCCCCACTGAGCAGAGAGCCTGATGTGGACCTTGATCCTAGGACCTCGAGATCATGACCTGAGCTGAAGGCAGAGACCCATTGAGCAACCCAGGTGCCCGAATTTTTTTTCTTCTTGATACGACAGGAGAGTTTCTCCTTATGCCTGTAGCTTATTTTTCTTATATTTTCTCTTTTTATTATTCTTTTAAAAAATTGCTCCCTGTCTTTGTTCTTTTTGACTTGGTGTATATGCATGTGTATATGTTTACTTTTTATGTGAAGCTTTATAATCTTCATGTGGTTACTTCATAGCTATTTATCAGCAATCTTCAAATTTTTTTGATCATATCCATTATTAGAAGAAAAAATCCAAAACACAGTCAATAGGTATGAAAATTATTATATACTTTTTATATGCAAAATTCTCATTATTTATATTACATGCTTGAAAAATACATTTATCTCATATTCCAGATACAAACACCTATGGATAAACATGGTGATATTTTATTTCAATATTCCAGGGACTTCTTTTACACAGTTTGTGTGCTGTGGAGAATACTGGATCTTAATGTAGTCATTTTAGGCATTACCTATTGACTTCATACTTTAGAATAAGGAAATGTGTCTTCTTATTTCTTTACAGCTTCCTCAATCTTAACCATATTATTATTATTATTATTATTTAATCTTCACTAACATGTTATTTCTAGCTCCACTAATGGTGGCATTTATATCTTAAAGAAAATACTTTTATCTCTTTTACTCAACTTACTGATTTTAAATATTTTCCATTGAATTCTCTTTATTCTGGAAAATGGAGTCATCAGTTTATAGTAGGATATTTTCTTTCTTTTTTTTTAAATTTTATTTTTATTCTTTGCCCAAGGGGTACAGGTCTGTGAATCATCAGGCTTACATATAGTAGGATATTTTCTAACTGATCTCCACCAACATGACTTGTTTTAAGCATTGCTTTTCTGTTCTCATTGTAAAACAACTGATAGGTGTCTACCATGTGTGAAAACCTAAATTCTAGGTGGCCCTTCTGGATCTTGCTGTAGCAGATTGTATTTTCCAAAAACAGTCTTTCATCCCATATAAATCTTCTGCAATCTGATCTTGCTAACTTGCCATTTATGTCTGCTCCTCTTGAATCTTTGCAGACTTAGTATTACTCTTAACCAATAGTATGCAATGGAAATGATGTGTAACTGCCAAGAGTAGGTTAAAAAAGACCATGCAGCTTAAGCCTGTTGTCTTGAGACATTCTTTTGGTGACTATCACTGGACATGGAAAAAGTGAGACCATCATGCTGGAAAGGCCACATGTAAATCCAGAATATCTATAAATACATTTTTTACCTTTATTTTTGGAAGTCCCCTCCTCTGCACCTTTTTTTTTCCTTGCTGAATAACTAGTTCACTGAGTCCCTTCTGTTGTATAATTTCTTGATATCTTGCAGACTAACCTTAAGTTACTATTTTTATAGATGTCCTGTTTTCTTCCATGTAATGTTTTAGTTAAAAAAATAATAGTCACAGTTTTCATTAGTTACATACAAGTTTTTTCTCATCATCTGAGCTGCCTTTATTTTGTGACTTTTCTCTTTTTAGTTTGGTAATTTTACATAGATGTTTCTAAATTACTACTTATATTTGACTTGAGGTTGTCCTTCTGGGATCAGATAATTTATTCTTCCATAAATAATGTAAGAGATGCCCAGAGAATGAGCAGTTATCACAGACAGCTTGAGCTTCCTTCTGTGGTCTGTGGTAACTTTCTCATCAACACTTGATTCAGTTCCCTGTAAGTTGAAAGTCAGAATGAACCTATGCAGGTTTTTGCTTTTTTTGTTTTTCTTTCTTTTTCATCACTCTCCTACTACATCTTTCTCTTTAGATAACAAAAATTGGAAGGTACAGAGCTTCTTGTGACTTAGAATTTTTCCGCTTTCTAACACAAAGATAACCTGCTGGCAAGGGTTAGTATAACTGCAAATTTCTAAAATCAGTGCAGTCTTCCTGCCATGCTATGGTATTAAACTTAGTTCAGGGATTTTATATATATATATTTGGTCTTTGTCCTCATTTCCAGTACCGAGCTCCCGAAACTCTTGGAATTTCCTAAGTGGGGAAAACTATAAGGGTGTCTTTTGTTATGTTAAGGAGGTGACTTTAGACTGCACCTAAGGATGGATTGGTTGCCAGGGAACCAACCAGTTGATTAGAGGGTTGGAACTTTTAGTCCCAGCCCCAAATGTCCAGGGTGGGAGAGGGGCTAAAGATTGAATCAGTCTCTCATGGCCAGTGATTTAATCAATCATGTTCACATAATGAAGCCTCTGTAAAAGCTCAAAAGGACAAGGGTGCCAGAATTTCTGGATCTGTGGACATGTGGAGATGCTCAGAGAGTGGGATGCCTGGAGAGAAGCTCTGTGTCCTTCCCCAATACCTTGCTTCTCTTTCATTTGCCTGTTTCTGAGTTATATCCTTTTATAATAATCTCGTGATCAGTAAACAAAATGTCTTTGAGTTTTGTGAGCCACTCTAGCAAATAGATCGAACCAAAGAAGATGATTGTGGGAATGTCTGATTTATAGCTAGTTGGTCAGAAGGACAAGTAACAATGTGGACTTATGACTGGCATCTGAAGTGGGGTAGGAAGGCAGACTTGTAGGACTGAGCCCTTAACCTGTGGAATGATGCTATCTCCAGGTGGATAGTATCAGAATTGATTTGAATTGTAGGACATGCAGCCTGGGCCCAGAGCATTACTTATTGGTGCGGGTAGAATAACCCTCTCCCATACATTGGAAATCTTTCCGCTAACCCAAAAGAGGGAGAGACATCTAGAGATAGTTTCTGCTCATTATGAGGTCCTATTTGAAACTCTGTAGGAAGGGAGAAAATAATGACCATACATTTAGAGTATAATGAGTTTATCCAGGACATTCAGTGATAAAAAACTGGGTAATTATAGAGATGTCTCCAGCTTTTCCTGTGACCCACCTGTAAAAAGATGTGGTTTGCACATTTAGTATTTTATTTTTCTCTTTTTTAAAAAATAGAATTCTGTCATTAGCCTCTTCACCTTCTCTCATTAATTCCAAGTTCCAAGTAAAATAAATTTAGTGCCTTGCTAGGCAGCCTCACTTACTTTAGAACAATCTTTTCCCTGAAAACTTTGTCTTATGGGGACATAAAAGCCCAAGATTTTAAAAAGTTTAAATTTTACAAACTTTGCTATCTTTGGCAGTTATTCTTCATATTACATGATTTGTAATTTTATTATTTCATCAAATATTATTTTCCATTCATTTTGTTGTTTTTTGGTAGCATTTTAGGCAGAGAAAAAAATTAAAATTGCTGGAGTCTCATATCACTTATTGTAAAGTCACCCTAGGTTTTCATTTTAAAGAAGTTCTCTCTGATAATTGATTATTGGGGATAGAGGAAGAGGAGAATGAAGGCTGGAAAATTCGTCTGAAGACCTTAATAAGCAGAGTTGTAATTGGCATTGGTAATAAAGGGAATAGAAATAATTTGAGACATGCTAAGGAAGTAGAATAGAAATAATTTGAATAATTTTGAATAATATTGAATAATTGAATATAAATAATAGAAATAAGGAAAAGAATAGAAATAATTTGAGATGTGTTAAGGAATTCTTCCAGTAGAACTGGAAGAATTTCATGATTGTTTTCATGCTGGGCTTGAGAGAGAGAAGAGAATCAAGTAGAAATATCAGTTTGGTGTTGAAACACACTAGCCTGATTGTCTGCCATCTCCTGGATTTAGGAGATGAGAAGCAAAAGTGAGTGTGTTGTAAAGATGATGAGTTTATTATTGGAAAGGATCAACAGCATCATTTCAAGTTGTTCAATCTGTGGTATTTTGTTATGGCAGGTCCTAGCTGACTAATATAGTATCCATTGTTAAAGATTCATCCAGTGTATACCAGATTAACAAAGAGAAATTTTTCTTGACAGGAGTCATTGTTACATAGAGGGAAGGCCATGTCATAAGTATTAAGTAACCAGATTAGGTTCAAGGTGGAGTCTTGCAGGGCGCCTAGAGTTTCTGCCTTCGGCTTAGGTCATGGTCCCAGGCTCCTGGGATCAAGCCCCGCATCGGGCTCTCTGGTCAGTGGGAAGCCTGCTTCTTCCTCTCCCACTCCCCCTGCTTGTGTTCCCTCTCTAGCTGTGTCTCTCTCTGTTGAATAAATAAATAAAATCTTAGGGAAAAAAATGGAGTCTTGGGGCACCTGTTTGGCTTAGTCTGTTAAGTGTCTGACTCTTGATTCTGGTCATGATCTCAGGGTCACAGGATCAACCCCCATGTTGGGCTCCTCTCTCAGTGGGGAATCTGCTGGAGAAGCTCTCTCTCTCTGTGCCTCTCCCCCCTAGATAAATAAATAAATCTTAAAACAAACAAACAAAGATGGAGTCTATCATGCTGGACTAATCCAAAACTTAACTAAGTTTCTGTGCTCTGCTCTACTAGAAAGAGAGACCTACGTTGACCAATCAAGGATTGCCGGCATACATTACCTGAAAACCGTTAGTAGGTTGTCATTACAGAGGAGCACTTAATATACATATTTAATGAAGTAGCTAATCAATTATTTGTGTGTAGGGCCTGAAGAAGTAAACTGAATATTATATATTCCTCTCGATTCTTTTTTAAAAATATTTTATTTATTTATTTGACAGAAAGAGAGAGATCACAAGTAGGCAGAGAGGCAAGCAGAGGGAGAGGGAGACGCAGGCTCTCTGCTGAGCAGAGAGCTCAATGTGGGGCTGGATCCCAGGACCCTGAAATCATGACCTGAGCCAAAGGCAGAGGCTTAACCCATTGAGCCACCCAGGCACCCCTATTTCTCTGTATTCTTTAGTAGTTTCTATTTCCAGTAATTATGTTAGGTAATCACAATAAATAATTTTTTATGCCTTAATTTTATTTTTAATGGAGAAGGCAATAAATATCTAAATATTGGCGTGTTAATTTTTGGAATTTTAAGTATTATGGTTTTTGTTTGCTCAGGTTTAATAATAAAATGTTGATTTTCTAAGTCCAAATGTGTATAGTATAATAGAAAATAATAACTGGAGCTCATAAATTCACACATGTATTCTCATTAAATTTTCATCACCACTCTTTTAAAAGGCATTGGGTGCTATGTTCCTCTTTTCATTTATAAAGAAATAGGAGCTCAGAATGATTGTTAAAGATTACAGTCAGTTACTGGCAAAGGAAGAATTCAAATACAAGACTTCTATCTGAAAAAAAAATGATACAGTACCTGCTTCATGTGGCTATTGTTAGCATTAAAATAGAGAAGAATAAACCTACAAATGTGGAAGCACCAAGCAGAATCTCTACCACATATTAAGCAGCAAAATGAACCATTCCTCCCACCTACCTTTAATCCTCATATATTGAGTGCTATCACACCATCATTCTTAAGCTAGTGTCCAGATTCTGCACTTCAAAAGAAGCAAAAACCTGAATCAAATGTTTTACTTATTTGTTTGTTTGTTTATTTATTAAACAGGGGGAGTGTGCACACGATTGGGGGAGGGAGGGAGAGGGAGAGAGAGACTCTCAAGCAGGCTCCACACTCAGTGTAGAGCCTGAGGCATGGCTGATTTCAGGACCCTGAGATCATGACCTGAGCTGAAATCAAGAGTGGGATACTCAACTGACTGAGCCACCCAGGTAGTAGTAGCTTTGTTCTTATGTAATATAATTTTTCATAATTATTCTTATGCACGTAATTTTTATGTAAGTATATTATAAAGTGATAAATGTAGATATAAACCCCTCCTCTATTTATAAAGATAACTTTTTCTAATTTGTCTTCTCTCCTTCCTCTACTTTGCTTCAGTTCTTCATTTATATTCACTTTGCTGGCTTCGCATCATTCCCAAACTAACTCTGATAGTAGCATCCGGTGCTTTTTGTTGTTGTTCTCATAGAAGCCTTGACCTTTAAATCTAGATGACATCACATTACCACATTGTCTAATCGATTCATTTTATAGTTGGAGAAATTGAGAGAAAAAGTGAAGTGACTTGCCTAAGTTTACACATTTAGTTGTATTATACAAAAATGATTCATATTTAATGAAAAGCTTATATGAGCCAGGCACTAAGAAAGCTAGGCACTAATGGGATATTTGCTATGGAATGTGGAAACTGAGCCAGAGAGAAGAGACATTATTTGCCCAGGGTTCCAGGATAAGTAAGTAGCTGAGTTGGGATGGAAGACCAGGTTTCCTGACTTCACTGCCCACCCTCAATCACATGTCAGTCAAGTTTCCTAGCTCTAAGTCCTTTGTAGTTTTTACACTGCCCTAGACTCCTCCATCCTAAACTCTCCAACTTCCTATTCTTTTATAGCTCTAAATCTTGCTTCCCTAAATACTGCAGTCAGGGACAGGTGGAAGATTGTTGTGAAAAGAACAGGCAGCAACATTCTTGTTTAGCCTCTTTTTATATCTATTTTTTTTTTCCTACAGATTGGGGTATTTTTCTCAATTATGCATACTTATTCATTCTGCCAAAAAATTCTTTTAAGGCTGTTAAAGCTGTAGTCAATTTTCTCAGTTTGATGTTCCAAAGGAACCTGCTGTGTCTTTTTCATTCTGTGCAAAAATAGGCATGGTAGGATCCACCAGCTGCTAAAGTCATTGGAGAGCTTAAAAACTTTCTACTTGTTTTCTCTATTGTTGCATTTTCATAGTTTCAGGATTTGTGTAGCATTTAATTTCTTTCTGCTTTATATTTTCCTTTAGAGAAAGAACACACTGGTGTTTGTTTGTAGATGTTGGAGGAATACTCTCAAACAGAGAAATTATTCTTTAAATAACCATGACCACTGAATACTAAATAATACTGCAACCTACTTAAAAAGTAAAAACAAAACCCAAAACCAACCAAACAACAACAAAAGATCCTGCAAACCAGAAAGTGCAGGAAGTCTCAGAATGTGGAAATTATTCTTGTTTTTTGAAATGCAAGGATTTTTTTACTGTATACTTTCTGCAGGGAATTCTGACAATATTTACCAAAGACCATAAACTTACTCATATCTCTTGACCTAGAGATTACATATCTTAAAAAAAAGTATACAAATGTATAATGTAGCAGTTTTTGCAAAAGGAAATAATCAGAGATTAAATGTTCAACAATAGGGCATTCATTGAAAGAATTATGATAAATCACACAATAAAATATTATAGAGCCATTGTGATGACTTAATACCAATGTTGTTATTTATTTATTAATATGTGAAGTCATTCATAATTTTCAGTTAAGCTGTAAAACAAAACAAAACTTATAAAATGGTATGTACAATATCATCCCATATTTTCATTTTCTTTTTTTCTTTTTCTTTTTTTCCGAGAGAATGTGCATGTGCAGGGGAGGGGCAGAGGGAGAGGTAGAGAATCTTAAGCAGACTCTGTGCTCCGTGCATAGCCCAGCACAGGGCTTGATTTCGATTCTGAGGTCATGACCTGAGCTGAAGTCAAGAGTTGGATGCTAAACTGACTGGGCTACCCAGGCACCCTGCTATATTTTCATTTTCATATGGCTTGAAAAAGATACCCCCAAATTCTTTCATTTTGCACAAATGTCTTATTCGATTACTATTCTTGCTACTTTTTTTTTTTTTAATCTTTGAACCTAATCTAGTGACTTTTTGCCCACAATATTTTCCATGTGCTGGAGAAGTCAAAAGAGAATGAAAACAAATCTGATCTGTCTGTCCCTCCTTTCATGATGCTTGCCAGTTAACAGTGATATAGATGTTAAACACCAGAAACAACAACAACAATGAAATAGAAATATGAGGTATGCTAGGAAGCCAAACACAGGATGCTCTCTGAGTAGATAATAGTAGTCCTCATTGCCTAAACTCTAGGATGAATTTTTTTACACAGGACTTCATAAGAGAAGATGTTTGCTTACCTGGACAGAAAATAAAATAAGATTGTCTGCTTTTTAAAATTTGAACTTATTAGGCATTGGTTTTTTTTATTGACTGAATTTTTACAGATTCTTGGAAGTTAAGCCTCATCCATTTTTACTCTTCCAAATTCTGGAGTCATTTCCCTCTTTTGAACCCTTCTAGCAGTATTTGTCAACTAACTCATTTCATACCCAGCAAATACCATATTTTACGTGCATATCATCTTTCTCAACATGATGGGAAATTCCTTCAAAGCAAAGAGAGTTGATTCTCCTGATTCCTTACAGAAATTATTATGAAACCCAATAAGTAATAGAGACTAAATAAATGGCTAGTGAACAAAAAGCCTCCATTCAAGGCTAATTACAACTAATACAGGTCCTGTACAAAGGCAGGGTAAATATACATTATCTTTTTAGGAAAACCTATGTAATTCCAGTCCTTTAATCTATGCTCAAAGACCTTCCAATTAAGATAATTTCTATACATATATTATGAAATATTTCTGATAGGATAAAATTCAACATTTATGAAGCATGTCAGAGTATGGGGTGTGATCTTTGGAATCAGACATATCTACCTTTGAATTCTAGCTCCTGAATTGCTTATGCATGAATTTGAGTCAACATGGGGGAATCAGTAGCAGACCTAAAATGCTATTAGGAGGATTTCATGAAATAATCTTGGTGAGTCCCTTAATTCTCTTCTTTATATAATTTATATAATGACCGATTCTCATGACTTCTATGTAGTCCAAGTAACATCATTTTACCTTTGAATAATGCAATAGCCTTCTAAATGACTTCCCCATTTTCACCCTTGCTGGATGGAATTTTATTCCCATTATGGGCAGAAAGGTGTTCCCTGAAAAGTCACATGTTGAAATCCTAACATCCAGTACCTCAAAATGTGCCTTTCTTTGAGCTTTAAAGAGGTATTAAAATTAAAATGAGTTCATCTGGAAGGATCCTAACCCAACCTGACTGGTATCCTCATAGGAAGAGAAAATTTGGACACAAAAGGGTACAGAGGTAACGAGATGTGAAGACACAAGGTGAAGGTGGCCATTTATATGAAAAGAGAGATCCCAGTAGAAACTTAACCTGCAGACACCTTGATCTTGGATGTCTAACTTCCAGAATTGTGAAAAACTAAATTTTATTTTTAAACTACCCAGTCTGTGGTACTTGGTTTTGGCCACACTGGAAAACTAATACAATTTTCTACTCAAATAATGGGAAAAGCTTTAAAACTTTAAAATGCCTAAATCACATCAGAACTTACTGTCCCCTCGACACACACAGCTCTTCTAATGAATTCCCATCACACTTAGTGCAAAACCCTAAGGCCCACGATGCCACAGATAAGTACACTATGCAACCTGGCTATTTCTCTTACCTTATTTTCTCTTTCTCTAACAGTCATTCAGTCTGATCCTACTTTGTTGGCCTTCTTGCTCTTCCTCAAACATATCAAATTAGTTCCCACCTTAGATTTTTTTTTTTAATCTGCTGTTACTTAAGCCTGAAAGATCTTCTTTCAGATATTCAAATGTTTCTTGTCTCATTCTGGTTTCTATTCAAATGTCACCGACGCAAAGAGGCCTTCACTGCGACTCCACCTAAAATGCACAAGTCTCCTATTACTCTCTATCCTTTTGCTTGGCTTTATTTTTTTCCCCAGTATTTATTGCTGACAGATGTATTTCATACATATTCTCAAATTATTTGTGTATTTACACATAGCCTCCTTCCACTATAATATAAATGCTATGAGAATAGGGGCAACATTTTGATCACTCTTATAATCCCAGTGCCTAGAAATCACTTTGCAAAAGGTATATACTGAAGAGATATTTATATAGTAATAAATAGAATTATTAAAAGGCATTCCTTTAGTTAATGTGGAAGAAGATGCTGTATTTCATTTAATGAGTGTATTAAGAAAACACATGAATTAGTTTTTTTTTATTGTGACAAAACTTAAAGTAGCAAAGTAGTAAAACAAACATAAGAAAATCCCCAAATATTGCCTAAATATAATCAATATTTCAAATATAGTGTTAGTTTTGTCACATCCATCTTGTCATATCAGGTTGTTATTAAAGAAATTATGGAATGGTCAGCTATAGTCATTGCTGTTGTAAGAAAATTTTATAATTCATTTGGTTCTTCTTTACAGTCTTATACAAGTATAAAACTTAGTTCTGATCTTATTCTGATGTTTAATAAATCAATGACCTGGGACAAATCTTTTAATACTACTGAACCTACTGCTTCATCTATAAACTATGAATAATAACATTGTCCCTGCCTGTCACATAGGGTTATAGCAAGGTTCTGTTTTAATCATATATTTTGTTACCTGGAAAGCATTCTGTAATGATGAGTGACAGTGTGGTCTTAGGGAGAGTTCAGTTAAATTGGGAAAGTGCCATTTTCTGTTCTTAACATTTCCATTGCTATGACATAGTCCTCAAACTATCCCCAGAATATAATACAAAGAAGTAATATAATTGGACATTTTTGTATTATTAGGTCTAAGGATACTTTACCTGGTGTGATAAAAATATTAATCTAGTGACCCTCATCAGATAATTAGCATCGAATGCATTATGCATTGCCCTTCAAGGACCTAAGAGGACTTGCAAATTTGAGAGAAAACCAGGCACTCACTGGCAAGTTTAGCTGAGGCAAGATCTAGTAACATCTCTAGGGTGGAGGGGTTAGAGGCACCCTGACACCATGCACAGCTGGGATGTTATGTCACAGAGGAGTGGATCACAGAGTAGGAGAAAGTACCTAGGATTAGGACAAGAAGAAAGGATGACAAAAATGACTTTGACTTATTAAAAATTTGCTTAGAATGGGTTGTCTTTTTTTACTACCTTTTGAGAAATCATTATTTTACATGGAGTCTACAGATTAATAAAGACTCATGGTGGTTGCTGTTCAAAATGGAAAAATAGCAGTCCCCCAGTTTATATTTTATTTATGAGATCATTTGTACCTTTTCCTTCAGCTGGATGTGTTTAAATGAAAAAATACTCTTTTAATACTATTTAAAGCTATGAAACAAAATGTGAAATTCAAGCATATGTATAAAATTTTAAACATAGTTTTATTTAGTAATAACAGTATATTCAGATATTTTCAATAAAATAAAAACTACCACTAGTTTTGGAAGAGATTTATAAATAGGGTTATAGTGATGACACTGTATAATATTTTTACTTTTGTACATTTAGATCCATGTTCAATCTTTGGCTCACTTATATATGTATATGCATATTTGAATATGTGCCACAGTATACCATTTATGAAGAATATAAATAATATTTTAAAAAACTGCCATTCATTTAACAATCTCCTGGACATTAGTTTCAAAAAAGCCTGAATTATAGATAAGAATTCTAGTGATGCAGAGCAGATCACTGGTTGCCCAGGACTTGGGTTGACTGTTAAAGGGCAATATGAGAATACGGTGCTTCTTTGTGGTGATAGAGAAGTTTTGTATCTTAATTGTGGTAATGAATCTATGCTTCATTAGCTCTATAGTACACCACACATGTACACACACACACACACACACACACACACACACTCCTACACGTAAGATGTATGTAAAAGCCTTTGAAAATCTGAATAGAGTCTGAACTTGAGTTAATGGTATTGTACCAATGTCAACTTCCTGGTTTGGACAATGTGTTATGAATGTGTAAGTAAGATACGATTATTGGGGGAAGCTAGTTGATGATAACACAGTCATTCTCTTTATTTTTGCAACTTCCTGTGAGTCGAATTATTTTAAAATAAAAAGCGTTTGAAAAGAAAAAAATGAAAAGTTCTGAAATCAAATTGTTGCTTTCTTCATCATTAGTTGTATGAATTTGGGTACACTATTATTCAACTTCTTATCTAGGTCTCAGTTTCCTCATCTATAAAATTATTAATAATATGATTTATGTTTTATAGTATTGCTGTGATTAAATCAGATAGTATGTGTAAGTGCCCAATACTGTGTTGCGTAAAGTTGAAGCTTAACCACTGAGTTCCCTACTTCTTTCTGGGGCTATTTTTTTTTTTTTTAAGATTTATTTATTATTTAGAGAGAAAGAGAGTTTGGGTGCCCGTGTGCAGGGGATTGGGGCAGAGGGGAAGGGAGAGAAAGAATCTCAAGCAGACTTCCTACTGAGTGGGGAGCCTACATTGGGGCTTGATTCCATGACCCTGAGATCATGACCTGAGCCAAAATCAAGAGCGGGACACTTAACTAAATGAGCCACCGAAGTACCTCTGTAGCTATTGATTTTTAAGGTCTCAAGTGGGAAGCTTGCTCTAAAAGACAGAAGAAATGGATGGCTATATCTCAAAGCATTGAACAAGGAGGTTATTCTCTATATCTTGAAAAGGCCTTAGTCCTCTTAATTGTTTAGCTTCTACTTAGGCTTTTCTAAACCAATAATGTCATGAATTGCTATATCACCAATAAGGAATTAATTCTCACTGAGTCTTTTTTATTTTTTTTTGTTTTTTTTTTTTTTTTTTTTTTTTTTTTTTTTTTTTAAATTTTTTTTTTTTTTTTGNAGTGCGCAAGCAGGGGGAGGGGCAGAGGGAGAAGAAGCCCGCCCTTGCCCTCACCCCAGCAAGGAACCTGAGGCAGGGCTCAATCCTGGGATCATGACCTGAGCCAAAGACAGATGCTTAACCAGCTGAGCCACCAGGTGCCCCCCTCACTAAGTTTTTTACTCATGTCTAATCAGTAGACACAGGGGCCAAAACTTTAGTGGCGCATTTGCATTTTAAAATTTATACCAATTTATTTAATTTATATTAATATATACTAATTATATTTATGCTATTTTATTTATACTATAATGCTGTAATAGTATTATATTAACTTATACTAATTTATATTAATACTCATTTTAAACATTTCTTCAGTAGGCAATTATTAACTAATGTTCATCTATTACTGTTTTCCAGTCATAACTGACTATAGTTCATAAGCATTCAGCATTTTGGTCTTTTCAAATGTATAAAGGTAAGATAAACAAAATTGAAACTAAGAAATGCCCTACTCTGAAGTCCTGTCTCCCCAGCTAAATAATACACTTTTTGAGGGTATAGACTCCATTTTCTTTACTAGAAAGAAAAATATAAGCACAAAATCTAATGGAGCAACAACCTTCAAAGGAAAGTGAAGAGGGATGGTGTCAAAGATTTCTTCCCTCTTTGCCATGCTTTAATAACTCTATCTGTTAGAGTCTAGTTAAAAGAACATCACACACACACACACACACACACACACACACAAGAATATTACTCAGCCATAAAAAAGAATGAGACCTTAACATTTGGATGGACTAGAAGGTATTATGCTTAGTGAAATAAGTCAAACAGAGAAAGACAAATACCATATGAATTCACTTATATGTGGAATCTAAAAAGAAACAAAACAAATGAACAAAGAAATAAATGAAAAAACAGACCCTTAATTTCAGTGGACAAACTGGTGGTTGCCAAAGGGGAGGTAGGTGAGAGCATGAGTCAAATAGATAAAGGGGATTAAGAGGTACAAACCTTTAGGTATGAAATAAGTCATGGAGATGAAAAGCATTAGCATAGGGAATATAGTCAAAAATATTGTAATGACTTTTCTAGGTAACAGATGGTGACTATGCTTATGGTGAGTGAGCACTGAGTGAAGTATAGAATTGTCAAATCACTATGCCATATGTCTAAAACTAATGTAATATTGTATGCTAATTATACATATATAGATATGAATATGCATACACACAGAGAAGGACATGATTGTGGAAAGAAGTAGAGGAGAGGTTAGGAATGTTCATTTTGAAGTGATGAAAATGGAAAGACGAGAAAATGAAAAGGGATAGAATACCAGAATGGCATGATACTATGCTCACTTTGTGACCATATTTTTGTATCATAGAGCAAGGGAACATCCTGTGAAGCTCCAAAGGAATACATTTAGGAGCATAAAAACATTTATTCTGACAGTGTGTACTAGGGCTAAAGTAGGCTTTACATTAGAGTTGGTGAAGACTAAGAACAAACTCATTCACAAATGTTTTGGTAAATTATAATTTTCTACCTTCTAAATGATAGACCTATATAAGGCTTATATATCTTTTAAAAAGCATTGTGTGAAGCATATAATATCGTTGATTTCAAATAACAAGCAGTAAATAATATACACAGGCAAATGAATTGGTTAATTTATAGACTCATGTGTTTGACACATTTATTTGTTGAGTGGCCTCTACTGAGTGTCCTGTACCATTCCAGAAACCTGAGGTTCATCAGTACACATGAAAACTCAGATGCTTGTGCTGAAAGAACTTATATTTGAGTTGATAGAGGAAACAATAAACAAAATAAGTAAAATATTTAGTATATGAGATAATTAGATGTTCTATGGTAAAAAATATAAAGCAATAAAGCGATGGGGTTGATGAAGATGTTCATTTAAAATAGAGTGTCTAGGAAAAAATTACACCAAGGTGATATTCGCATAAACATCTGAAGCAGGTGAAGGAATAATTTATGGAAACATCTGGAGAAGGAGTTTTCTACACATTTCAGAAGCAACTGAAAGACCTTCTTGACTGAAGCGGAGTAATGGAGAGTTGTCCTGGGGGGGGTAGTTGTGGAGGAGAGCAGAAGAGTAGGCAGGTCATTTTGAGGGGTAGTGCTTCTCAAATTTTAATTTGCATGTAAATCACCTGGGCATTATATTAAAATGAAGATTCTGATTTAGAAGGTCTAGAGAGTTTACATTCCATACAAACTTCCTTCCAAGTGATGCTGTTACTACCAGTCTGTAGGTCATACTTTGAAGAACAAAAGACTGGGACTTGTGTGCCATTGTAAGGACTTTGGATTTATTTTGATTGCTGTGGGTTGAAAAGTGCCCCTGCTCCAATGAGAACAACAACAAAATATTCAGGTGGTAAATCCCACTACCTATACATATAACCTTATATGGAAATAGGATCTTTGTAAATATCATCCTGTTAAGCTAAGGTCACAGTAGACTGAAGAAGATGGGCATTAATCTAATGAATAGTGTCCTTATAAAGAGGGAAATTTGGACACACAGTAGAGAAAGCCATGTGGAGATGTAGGCAGAATTTGGAGTGAGGCAGCTACAGGGGAGAGAACGCTAGGGATTGCCAGCAATTACCACAGACTTGGAAGAAACAAGGAATATTCTTCCCGGAGAGCCTTCAGAGAGAGGATGGCCCCCCTGATTACTTGATTTCAGACTTCTACCCTCTAGAACTGTGACAGAGTAAGTTTTGATTGGTTCAAGTCACCCAGTTTGTAGTAATTTATTACAACAGCCTCAAGTAACTACTGCACTAAGTGAGGTGGAGGAATTTAAGAAGAATAGCTTGATCCAACTTATATTTTAAATGACTCATTTTGGCTGCAGAAATGAGAATAGGTTGAAGGGGGTGTGGGCAGCACTGAAGCAAGGGGACCAGGTAGGAGACTGGAGCAGGAAACCTAACGATAGGGAGACATCAGGTTGGAATGGGTGTGGTAGAGATGGTGCTGAGACATGAACGTACTGCACATCTTTTCTGAAGCCAGTGTTGACAGGATCTGCTAATGCAGTGTGGATTGTAAAAGAACTAGGGGAGTTAAAGATAAAACCGAGGTTGGGGACTTAACTAGAAAGATGGAGCTTATTAACAGAGATAGGGAAAATAGTAAGAGATTAAGAGTTGTGATGAATATGTTACCTTTGAGAGGTCTATTATGCCTCCAAGTGGAGATGGTAGGTAGGCAACTTGGTATGTGTTTGGAGTCCACAGCAGAGGTTTCAGCTGGAGACGTAACTGATAATGAGTTAAGAAGAAAAATCACCATGTTTGGGGAAGCCCCTATATTTTGAGATTGACATCAGGAAGGACAGTTATATACTTTTAAATTATGGTCTTTAGTGCCACTTTTCACAAATTATACTGGGCCATACATCTGACCTGTGACAGTTCTAGCATCAGTTGTAAAGACTACCAAGAAAGAGTCAGGAGATGATATTTTTCTTCTTAGGGCTTGTTATGAATGGAATTTTGTCCTCTTCCAAATTCGTATGTTCAAGCCCTAACCCCAAATGTTCTGATATTTGGAGATGGAGACTTTGGGAAATAGAGTTTTAGATGAAGTCATATGAAGGGGCTCTCATGATGGGATTAGTGCCTTTATAAGAAGATCCCTCTCCTCCTCCCTACCCCTCCCAAGCCCTACAGTGTGAGGACAGTGAGAAGGTGGCCATCTGCAGGCCAGAGGAGAGCTGTCACCAGAATCTGACCAGACTGTCACCCTGATCTCAGGCTTCCAGTCTCCATTACTATGAGAAAATACATTTCTCTTGGTTAAGCTTCCCAGGATGATATTTTGTGATGGCAGCCCACGCTAAGCCAGGAATCTTCTCCTTATAAACTCTCAATTTTCCATATCTTTAAAGCTTCTGAGATTTAAAAAAAATCAGCGTACCAGGGATATTCATTATTTTTTGCTAGCCTTGAATTTGATGCCTCACTGCAAAAAGCATGACCTTGCTTAAGTCTGTGTGGGTGATATTTAAAAGATCACACGGGCCCGAGAATGTAAAAACTCATTATTTAGTACTTCTGACAAAAGTCAGTCACTCAAATGTGGACCTTTTGTTCACCAGGCTTGTGGAAGAAGCAGGAATTATGTTGTATGCATTAAATATCACCTAGCATCTACTTTGGTCACATGTATTTTCTGCTTTTGTCTTAGAAAGATAAATTCACCTCAGAAAGCATGTTATTGTCAGGAATTATTTACAAATGTAGTACTATAATAATTCTTTTCATTACCATTTTAAGTGAAATCCTGTCCTTTGGTGGGGACAAGAAGGTGGGGTAGGGGAGATGTGTAGATGTCTAGCACTACTTGTGGCTGGGAAGATGTTTGTCTTCAGTAATAGGAAATCCATTGTCACTGCAAAGATCTCTAATAGCTCTTTTTAAAGTGAAAACTGTCATTTTGATCTCTACCTGCCTGAATCTTTGTCTGTCTGTCTCACTTGGTCCAAAACTCTGACAGGGAAATGAAGCAAGTTTATTAAATTGTACCAGTACCAATATAAGCACAGAAGGGGAAAAAAACCCCCAAAAAACCCATCTGTATTGAAATGGGCAACTAATTCCCAATGACAAAGCTATAGCTATAGTCCTGGTTTTCTTGTCCATTGCTGATAGGAAAAACAAACAAAAAAGATGTAATCAGACTCCATTTAATTAGGCTGTGTTGAACAGCAGAAATTCTACTTGTGGGAATTATTTTTCTAGGCATGGAGGATTTGCCCTTCTGTGGAATGAAGTATTGCTGAGGCTAACAAAATAATGTTACTACCATTTACCTACTTGTTATTACCAAGGTAATAGGTAGAATTCTTGCATTGCATAATATACACTAAATAAGTCAGCAGCTATTGTATGTAGCTTTTATGATCTCACGTAACCTATATGAAAACTGGAATATGCATTGACTTCAACATTTGCAGAGTGCCATCTATAGGGTGTTTGCTCATCATAATGAGCTTTATTAATTTTTACACCAGCAAATTATGTGTGGTAAACCTACAGCTATGTCTGGTTTGACACAGTGCACTGATGCTATACCTGTTCTGATTGTAGTTCAGTTAACCGTCCTACACAACTGATGCTACATTACTCTACTGATACCAACACATCAGTTCTATTTCCTACACCTCCTGCATCAGTTCAATCATATCTATTTATTCTGAAAATTCTTGTTGACATTAGCTCCCTGTGAGGCTTCACTTTGTTCAGATAAGATTCTTTATTTCATCCTATGCCAATGATTATCAAGATTCTCTATGTTTGAGCTCTGGAGTGGCTCAGTCGGTTAAGCGTCTGCCTTCAGCTCAGGTCATGATCCTGGGGTTCTGGGATCAAGTCCCACACTGGGCTCCCTGCTCAGCGGAGAGTCTGCTTTTCCCTCTTCCCTGCTCATTCTCTCTCTCTCTCTCTCATAAATAAATAAAATCTTTCTTTAAAAAAATTCTCTACATTTAATTATTTCTGTATAGAGATTTAAACCAACATTGTTCCTGTCTTCCAATGCAGTACATCTCAAAAGTGTGGTCCCTGGATCATTAGCATGAGTGTTACCAGGGATTTGTTGAAAATGCAAATTATCAAGTGTACCACAGACTTACTTAATCTGAAGTGAGGCCCAGAAGTCCATGTTTTTACAAGCCTTCCGAGTGATTCTGAAGCATGCCAAAGTTTGAGAACCACTGTTGTAGTTGGTTAAGTCATCAAAGAAATAGCACAGGGGGGCACCTGGGTGGCTCAGTCGTTAAGCCTCTGCCTTTGGCTCAGGTCATGATCCCAGGGTCCTGGGATCGAGGCCCACATCCGGCTCCCTGCTCAGCGGGGAGCCTGCTTCTCCCTCTCCCACTCCCCCTCCTTGTGTTTCCTCTCTCATTATCTCTCCCTGTCAAAAAATAAAATCTTTAAAAAAGAAGAAATAGTATAGGCATGGATGTATATATCTTATGAAGCTTACTATTTTTAGATTTGCTAAAGAGAGTGCATTGAGAAACAGGTCTATCTTAGGTCCCATTAAATAGTATTATTAAATATTAAAATGCTTCCTTTGTATGAAGTTGTTATTGACAGTGTATTCCAAGGTGTACATATACCATGATGAACTTGAGCAAGTCTCATATATACTAACAAATAATCCAACACGTTGGGAAATAAATTTGCAGTGATTTGGAAGCTTTTCTGTCTTGCACTTAAAAATATGTATTTGAAAACATATATGAAAAACAGGTATAAATGGTTTAAACATTCATTTAGTTTTGATATTAAATCAACATATGGCCAAAATTAGAACCATGAACTAAATTGTGAGCCTAATGGTACTTTATTTTTTTCCCTTCCTCTTCTGCACCTGCATAATGGACATGACCCCCTAACAGCTCTGTCAATAATAGAAATAATGAACCCTTCTATTCATTTAATTATCAATTCTCTCACAAAGGCCCTGTGAGGGCACCTGGGTGGCTCAGTGGGTTAAAGCCTCTGCCTTCGGCTCAGGTCATGATCTCAGGGTCCTGGGATCGAGGCCCACATCGGGCTCTC
>LNAC01000005.1:9734345-9853025 GCA_002007465.1 Ailurus styani
CCTCTCTGCCTACTTGTGATCTGATCTCTCTCTGTGTCAAATAAATAAATACAATCTTAAAAAAAAAAAAAAAGGCCCTGTGAAATTGTAGGTATTACTGACTTTGATTCTTACAGGGGTTTGTTGCATATGTGATACTTAGAGAGTTACAGTCACTCCTTGGGAGGGTCATTTAGTACTCTGAAGCCCATAGTTTAAAAGAGGATATTTTTTTCACTAAACAAAGACTAAAGCAGGAGAAGAACTGAAAGTAAATTGTCTATTTTAATGAAGTAAGAACCTTACAACAGAAGAAGAACAGGGTCACCTGGCCAGTGGCCTGCACAGGTGGGTCCGATAGCCGTTTCCCAGGGCTTCCAGCTTGTAGTCACGCTTGCTTTGTCTGGTAAAAAGCTCCTTGGGGTGGGGGTGGGGGTTCTGGCTTCAACTGCTCCTGCTCAGTTATGGTCCCCTGTGCCATATGATCTCACCAGGCCCTCTGGAACAATAATAAACTTTCAATCTTACCTCACACTGTGAATGACTGAGTATCATATGGTGGTAGTAATTGGGAAAAATGACTCAAACACTTCCAATATTTGCAAAGTATTTCTCATCACTTTGGGGACCCCTGCTCTTTAAGTATTTTGGGATAATTTTAAAGCAACTATTCTTTCTGGCTATTGAGCTGTGATAAGAGTTCTGGTTGGTTGTTTTGTTGTTGTTGGTGGTGGTTTTTTTGTTTTGTTTTGTGGGGTTTTTTTTTGTGAGAATTTTGGAAGGAAGAGTAAAGATGAGTGAGAAAACTATATGATTAGATTTTTATTAGTTCAAAACATTTAATGGTTTTTAACTACAAAAGTAGCAATTTCAGTTTCTATCTATTATATCGGGAATAGGAGCTCAATTTAGAAATTAAGATACAGAAAAAACATTCTATATATTTCTGGTATATCCATACCCATCATTATATTCATTTTAAAATTTAATGTTATTTTGTTTATATAAAGGATTGTCATCCATAATGTGGCCAGTTTTTTTTTTCTATATCCACAGGGTATCAGATAAGAAATGGACTTAATCATTGTTAAAGAAATTAAGTCATAATTAATAACCAAAAACATACTGATTATCAAGATGATTTATTACCAGAACTGGCTACCAATGCTTTTTTCAGCTTAAGTTGAAAGATTCTTAAATTTGAGAAAAATTTTCAAGCTATAATAACAATTTTTGAGGGTATAAAATAATTTATTTTTAGCATCTGGAGATTGTTCTGTTATTTTTACCTCTTTCAGGTATTATACTATGATTTAGAATTTCTCTGTTCTCAATTGAATACAAAAAAGAAACCCACCTATCTTAGCTTCCTATAAGTAACAACATCGGAAAATTAAAACTAAAACACAGTACTCACTCTCAGGGAACTATGACACTTATCTGGAGACCTATAGGAGACTACCAGACTGTTGCATCTTTTTTTTTTTTTTAAATATTTTATTTATTTATTTGACAGAGAGAGAGAGAGAGATTACAAGTAGGCAGAGAGGCAGGCAGAGAGAGAGAAGGAAGCAGGCTCCCTGCTGAGCAGAGAGCCCCATGCAGGCCTCGATCCCAGGACCCTGAGACCATGACCTGAGCCGAAGGCAGAGGCTTTGACCCACTGAGCCACCCAGGTGCCCGAGACTGTTCCATCTTTAAAGATTCAGTTCAAATGTCACCATCCACATGAATGTCTCCCTGATTGTGAGAGAATAATTTGTGTTTTTTTTTTAAGATTTTTAAAATTTATTTGACAGAGAAGGCAAGAGAAGGACTACAAGCAGGGGGAGCGGGCGAAGGAGAAGCAGGCTTCCTAGGACTCTGGGATCTTGCCCTGAGCTGAAGGCAGACTCCTAATGACTGAGCCACACAGGAGCCCTGAGTATTTTGTCTTTACCAATATGGTAATAATATTGCATCAGAGCATTGAAAATCAGCTACTTTTAATCTGTGTAACCACCCATCTATGAACCTTTCAGGGCAGAATCTGTGTTTTCTCATTCCTTTTTTTTTTTTTTTTTTTTTTTAAGCTACAAGTAGTAGTCGGCATGGCCTTTGTGCAGAAAGGTGTGTTAAAAACATGTCTGTAATCATGATCTTAAGTGTACACAGGAATAAGGCCAAATTTAGACACATTGCACAGGTAAGCACTGCCCATGATATGGGAAATAGCATGTTAAATGGTTACAATATACTCAGAACCTTCCAGAATTGAAAGTATTTTGGAGAGAATTTCTTTCAACTTTCTTGAATTCCCCAGATAAAGAAATGGAGGTTTAGAGAGGCTAAATGATTTTCCCTACAATGCATATTTAGTTGTTGGCTTGTTTTGTGTTCTTTAACACATAAATTATTTAGTTAACGGTAAGGCAATTATATCATATACATGATTAGATAATATAGAATTAAACATTATTAGGTTAAAAATACTTTAATAAATTTTACTTAAAACCAGTATATTGTTCTACTTAATCCAGTCTTTCCTTTCTTAAATATGCCTCTTTTGTACAAGTAGAATCCTATTTTTGCTTTGGCTTCAAACTCATCAAACTGGTTTAGACAATGGCTTCTCTCCTGTAAAATGGGAGGGAGAGAGTGTGCATGTGTGCAAACAGAAGTGTATGTGTGACTTTGGATAACCTTTTAGGAAATGTGAAGACAGAGTTTGTAACATCACAAAAAAATATCAATGCAACAGACTGCATAGGAATTGGTATTATGTGTATCAGAGCCATATGAGTCCAGGAGGGTGGACAAAGAGGGTTATCATTGCAAGCTACTGCCCAGCAGGATGGCTTTTACAAGCATATGGATGACACAGTTTTTTCTTCTTCCCCTGTGAACAAAGAGCTTGTCACCTCCCCAGCACATTCATTCTCTCCTGCATGGAGTTATGTGCCCCATGCTGACTTTCAGACCTTAACCTGTAAAAATTCGCTTTGGAAATACCTTTCATTTAGATTATTTTTGAGAGAAGCTGGCAAAGGTGAGTTTAATAGTGAGTCAGTCATTGTAACACCTTACTATCCTTTTATATAAGAGAGATGTCTTGTCTTGATAAGCTATATACTTAAATCTTGTTGGCTTTGTCTTTCTCCTCTTAATTATCTTGTGTTCAGTATTCATTAGAAAGCATATTTTTTTAAAGATTTTTTCATTTATTTATTTGACAGAAAGAGAGGGAGAGAGATATCACAAGCAGGTGGGGAGGGGAGGGGGAAGCAGACTTCCCGCCGAGCAGAGAGCCCGATGTGGGACTCGATCCCAGGACCCCGAGATCATGACCTGAGCTGAAGGCAGAGGCTTAACCCACAGTCACCCAGGCGCACTGGAAAGCATATTTTTGTTAATATTTTTTACTGTGAGTTTTGAGCAAGCACTATCAACAGCTTTCCAAATCCAAGTAAATATCTTAAATACATTTATTCACTTACTCAGTTTTCCTTGAGGTCCAGATATTGTCATATCCTTGATATACATGTATGTGAGGCCCTATAGATGTAATAAAATTTGAGCTACGTTGAATATTGCCATTGGAGGTTTTCAAATAGCTACGGTTTCCTTTCCTTTCCTTTCTTCCTTTCCTTCTCTCCTCTGCTCCTCCTCTCCTCCCCTCCCTTACCTCTCCTTCCCTCCCCTCCCCTCTCCTCCCTCACCTCCTCTCCTCTCCCTGTGAACTTCCATCAGGGAGCACATGCCAGATTGTTCTCTTGGTGATGTTAGCCACTACAGATGATCATTGCTTTGATTCGTTAATTTGTTAGGCGCTGCAAAATCGTGTTTTGTTTTGTTAAATTTTTATGTATTTGACAGAGGGAGCACAAGCAGGGGAATAGCAGGCAGAGGGAGAGGGGGAAGCAGGCCCCCTGTTGAGAAGGGAGTCCCATGCTATGGGGGCCTCAGTCCCAGGATCCTGAGATCATGGCCTGATTAGTTGGACTACTTTTATAATCAAAAACTTACCCTCATCAAATTTCTGTTATCCTCAGAGGGGTGTGTGTGTGTGTGTGTGTGTGTGTGTGTGTGTGTGTGTGTGTGTGTATTTTTAAAGATTTTATTTATTAGAAGGGAGAGAGAGCAAGGATGAGCAGGGGGAGAGGGGGAAGGACAAAGGGAGATGGGGGAAAGCAGGAAGCTTTCCACTAAGCAGAGAGCCCAACCCTGGGCTCCATCCCAGGACCTGAGATCATCACCTGAGCCAGAGGCAGACCCTCAACTGACAACTACCCAGGCTCCCCTTCTTAGGTGTACTTTCCAGAGGAAAGACAAGTGTTTTTTGTTTGTTCGTTTGTTTGTTTGTTTGTTTTCCTCTCTTTCATTTTCTAGTTTTCACAGTAATGATTTGAATCTTTTGAATCTTTCAAATCTCACATCTTTTGAATTTGACCACTAAGTTTGTTTATTTTAATATAATCATGAACTATTGTAATGAAATATATTTAATGTGTTTTAAGCCATTGTATTTATTATCCCGTTGGTCCCCATATGGTTCTATCTGACCCAGTAGGTCCTTTGGCAGACCCTAGTTGTCTTTGATGGCTTCCTTAATTTCATGTATGACAGGATATGATAGACTGATTTTATATATATTTTTATCAGATCAAGAATCTGCCATTTCAGGGTGCCTGTGTGGCTCAGTCGTTAAGTGTCTGCCTTCGGCTCAGGTCATGATCCCAGGGTCCTGGGATCAAGCCCCAGATCTGGCTCCCTGCTTGGCAGGAAGCCTGCTGTTCCCTCTCCCACTCCCCCTGCTTGTGTTCCCTCTCTCACTCTCTCTCTGTCAAATAAATAAATAAAATCTTAAAAAAAAAAAAGAATCTGCCCTTTCTCCTAAGAAATGTGGTTTCTTTTAGTAAGAAATTGTAAATCAGGATACTGGTATGTTTCATTGCTACTGAGGGGCCATGTTTCTAGGCATTTTCCATAAGCACACACCTTTATGGTATGCGTGTGTGTGTATATGTAATATATATATATATATATATACAGTGTCTGTCTTGCTATATACATAATAAATATATTTATAAAATAAAACATTATGAATTTATACTTTTATTTCTAATTCTGATTTCTGATTTAGGACAATAGGATTTTTAGTCAACTTATCTAAAAATTGTGTCTAATTTCTTCTAAGAAAAAACTCTGTCTTTAATGTTACCAACATAAATTCTCATTTGCTTGAGCCCACCCTATATCACCAACATTCTCAGTGTACGTTACCAATGTTACCACCAAATATATAATTACTAAAAATATTTTAAGTTTATTTTTCCAGTTCTTTCAGGTCCTACTAAAGGTTATACCCCACTAAGGATATGAAATCAAATTACCATGTCTTAAAATTAATTGGAATATTTTTTCTCTTTGTGCTTTATGCCACCAACTGTTTATACAGGTTCACTTGTTTCATATTGGTTTTTAGGAACTGTTTCTTTACAAACCATTTCATTTTATAATTAAGTGGAATATTTACATTGTTCTTACAAAAAATTTATAAAACAGTGTTTATTCAAAGAAATGTAGTTCCTGTCTTCACATTACTTCTACCCCATTCTCTTTCTCTCATTATATGTAAATACTTAAAAAATTATGGCTTATCCATTTACTTTTTTAATATTAGCAATTAATTACATACATTGTTATTCTTACTTTCTCAGATAAGTTGTAGCACATTGCATGCATTTATATTTTGCATTTTTATTTAACAGTATATAGATATCAACACATAGGGCTATTTAGAGGAATTCCTCATTTCTTTTTCAGCTACACAATGTTGCATGTTGTGGATATATACATAGTTTATTCAGTTAGTTCCCCATGATGGATATTTGATTTGTTTGCAGTTGTTTTTTTTTTTTTTTCTGTTGCTTGTTGAATGATGGAAAAAAATTCTTGAATAGATTGGACTATTGTTTGGCCTCTAGAGCTTTCATATTTCTGGAGAATCAGATGAAAGAGGGTCATGTTAAAACAGTTTTCAAGAGGGTAATGACTAAAGAATATATTGTGGGAAATCCCACAGGACAAGTGAGATGAATTCTTCAACCACAAGGGCAAAAATGTAAGGAAAGGAGACATAGATTAAAAGAAGATTAAGAGATATTTAGTAGTTCTAATGTATGAACCTTATTTTGGATCCCAATTAAACTTCTAAGAAACAATTGTGGACTATGTGTTTGATGATACTAAGGAATTATCTTTAATGATTTTAAGTTAATTATATTTAATGATTTTATGTATAATAGTATTGTGATTATGTTATACATCTTAGCAATACATGCTGAATATTTACTGATGAGATAATATATCTGAGATTTATTTCAAAATAATCTTGGGAGGGTGGAGGTTGGTGCCAGTATAGACAAAGCAAGATTAACCCTGGCTTGATAAATTCTGATGCTAGCTGATGAGTGTATTGTGGCCTGTTCTCTTGTTCTTTATGTCTTTTAAATTGTCTATATAAATTGTTAAAAATTCAAGTAGCCTTAGTTAATCAGATATTGCTTTCCAGGACAGGGTTGTCTTATATATTATACTATACTATACTATACTATACTATACTATACTATATATTTACATATTATTTATACATATTTATTTTAATTTTCTCTAAGGATTCTGAAAATCTACACTTAACATTATTGGCTTTAAAATGTAAAAGTCTGGCTTAATGCATCGTTTACATGCAGGAATGTCTATTTTAGCTTCTGGATATTATAATGAATGAAGTGTTGTCTGGGATGCTTATTAGTTTATAAAACGGAAAGGAGAAGTTAACAAATAAGGAACATGGAAATAAGGATAGAGATAAATTCCAAATAAATTGTTCATAGATTTGGGTCGCCTGGGTGGCTCAGTGGGTTAAGCCTCTGCCTTGGGCTCAGGTCATGGTCTCAGGGTCCTGGGATCGAGCCCTGCATTGGGCTCTCTGCTCGGCAGGGAGCCTGCTTCCCCCCCTCTCTCTGCCTGCCTCTCTGCCTACATGTGAGCTCTTTCTCTGTCAAATAAATAAAATCTTTTTAAAAAATCGTTCATAGATTTTTCCACTTTTGATCATGATTTCTCCTTCCATTAGAGGCAAAAAAAAGTGTGTATTCTGAAAGTCATGTCTTGTATAAATTCTGGAAGCCATAGGTGACTTTGAAGCTTCAGCTAGGTTGAGCAACTCAACTGTAGTAGCCATACTCAAAAAAAGGATGACTGAGAAGTTGAATGAAAAAGTAGGTAGAGAAGGGAAAGTACATATCACACAGTGATGTAATATAGTCCATCCATGACTTCTAAAGGACCTACCCTGGAATGTTGGATGATTTGCACAAATATTTAAGTAACTGTAGTATTAGTATCTGAGAGGCTAGGAATCTCATAGTTTCAAAGGGCTTTATCAGAACATCATGAAGCAGGGGGATACCTGGGTGGCTCAGTTGGTTAAGCATCTGCCTTTGGCTCAGGTTATGATCACAGGGTCCTGGGATTGAGTCCCATGTCCAGCTCCTTGCTCAGCAGGGTGCCTGCTTCTGCCTCTGCCTGCTGTTCTTCCTGTTTGTTCTCCTCTCTCCATTTCTCTCTCTCTCTCTGACAAATAAATAAAATCTTAAGCAGTGAAGGGGGAAATATATGCCGTTTGGTAGCTGAAGAATTGTTTTCCTGTTCTTCCAGATCATGCATAGTTTCTTTCAATGGTGATTATAGATAGTTTACTGTTTAAAATAAGGTCAGTTACACTTTGAAATTTTACCTATCAGTAAACAAAAGGGAGAGGGAGGAATCAGAAATTATGGACTTGGTGGGTTGAACTCCAAGATCTACAGTTATAGGGAACCTGTTTGATTTTATATACCATTCTATTCTCCACATCCAACCCAAGACTGGGGTTATGGCAGAACTGCAATAAGTTCTGTTGCCTAAGTGAATGTGTGCATAAATTAGAGTGGAAACTAGGTGAAGGAAACATAAGCAAAAACAAATAAATAGATGCAAGCATTAAATACCCGATCAGTCCTTCTTTTGTTAATGAAGGTTCCATAGCATAAGTGCTCATTAATAATCTCAGAATGGTTTATCCTCTGTGACCTTGATTTTAAATAATTTTTAACTCTCCCTTCCTTTACAGAACACTTGAGTGAAGCACTTCTTGAATCACGTTTGCTTGATTTAACTTTCACAGAGGCAAATTTAGCTTAATCACTTCTTCATTCATTTATCCTGTGAATTTTTTTCCTATTTAGAATGTAACGTTGCAAATTTTATAATTATATAGTATGATGAAGATAGGCAGTCAGTTGAAGATGGTATTTAAAATATCTCTCTTTTTTATTTATATAGAAATATTTTCTTGAGTCAGGTGAAAAAATAAATTCAGAATAACCATATTTAAATCTTTGGACAATACAAGTATGGAAAGACTTTTTATGGAAACTGAGTCTAGAAATTTTTGGAGGTAGCTTAGCTATAACAGTAGCACTTCTAGGGGTGCCTAGGTGGCTCAGTCCATTAAGCAGCCAACTCTTGATTTCAGCTCAGGTCATGATTTCAGAATCCTGGGATTGAGCCCCACTTCTGGCTCTGCACCCAGCAGGGAGTCTACTTGAGATTTTTCTCTCCTCCTCTCCTTCTGCCCTTGCCTATGCTCACATTTTCTGTCTCTCTTAAATAAATAAAATCTTAAAAACAAAACAATAGTACTTCTAGAACCTTAAATTAGGTTTCACCACTACAAATAAAGCTCTGTAAGACAGAGCCTATAAATATATAGTGAGAAAGTATCTTCCTGTGTTCTGAGAAATCTGTTATAAAGTAAAAATGAATTCTAGATACTGAAGTTATTGAAATTACATCTGCTGAAGGAGGGTAGTGAGGTAGCAGTTTCTTATTTAATATTAAAACTGTATGCATATATTCATTCAGCAAATATTTACTGGGTATATACTATGTGGCAGGTAGTTTTCAAGATGCTGGTACAATGGTGAACAAGATAAGTAAGGTCCTTGCTACAATTTTAATGTGATTTGAATTTTGGATTGTAGGATTTGGTAGGGTGGAGACAGACAAGTAACAAATCTAATTCATGTAGTGAGTGTTATGTTTAAAACAGAGTGGAATAAATGACAGAGATGGATTGGGGTAGATATTGACAAATTACTTTCAGTAGAGTACTCAAGGATATCTCTAAGGATTTTTTTTTTTAAGTTGGGGTCTTAGGAGATAAGTGTTTCCCCATTTAAAGATGCTGGGAAGCAGATGTTGATGGAAAGTGAGTGAGTTTGAACAAGTGCTCTGCTTCAGAGCTTTTGCATTTGTTTTCTTCTGTTCATAAATGATTTGAGATTTGAGAGTGGACAGGATTCCAATATGAAGAGTCTTTGAATATGGTGAAGAGTCTTGTTTTTATTTAGAACCTGAGGGCATTTCATTGAAGAATTTTAAGTCTGTAATTTGAGCTACTTTTTATTTTTCAGAGACCATTCACCCACTGTGTGAAAAATGGATTGAATGGACTTGGTGAAAATGGGAAAATGAGAAAGGAGGCCATTTCGTTGACCAGGTGAGAGGAGAGAGATAGCAGCTTAGAGTGAATTAGACATCTTCTGCATATATTTTGGAGATAGAGCAAAAGGTATTTGTAAATTGATTCTGTTGGGATCAGGGTGGGGGATGCGGCTTGAGGCAGTGTGATACACACACATGCTTCTGTATTGCATTGTGTAATGAAGCTATGGACAAATAGTTGTTAGATAGAATGAGTTTATAATCAATATTATAGTAGCAGCTCTTATTATGGAAAAATACGTTTATATGCAATAAGGTAGGCAATATGGGAATATTACTGGTTCCCTTGAAACTAAACTGGGTGTTAGTGTCCCACCCCAGTTGAATTTCAATTAAATATTTTTAAGTTTTGACTATGTCTAAAACCCTGTTCTAAATCCTGCAAAGATTGCCAGCTAACAATCATTAATATTTTCAATGTGACAGATGCTGTTTTAAATTGTTTATCTGTTAACTCACATAATACTATATGCCTTAGACATTTGTACCATTATTATTGCCCCTGGTTATATATGAAGGAAATGAAATGTGGAAAAGTTAAGTGAACTTCCAAAAACCCTCAGCTTTATGTGGTAGAGCCACAATTTACCCTAATCAGTTTGTCCCTCAAGCATGGCACAATAATTCCTCTCACATAACAGGATTAAGAATAGCCCATATTTGGGGGCGCCTGGGTGGCTCAGTGGGTTAAAGCCTCTGCTTTCGGCTCAGGTCATGATCTCAGGGTCCTGGGATCGAGGCCCACATCGGGCTCTCTGCTCAGCAGGGAGCCTGCTTCCTCCTCTCTCTCTGCCTGCTTGTAATCTCTCTCTGTCAAATAAATAAATAAAATCTTTAAAAAAAAAAAAAAAAAAAAAGAATAGCCCATATTTATATTAGGGTTCAAGACTGTTCTACATGTATTAATTTAGAATCTCTCATTTTATTCTCATCTAATCCTGTTAATAGCCAGAACATATCTCTGTGTGTGGGATTTCATTTGGCAAGCTAATGATTTTTGATTTCCTGCTCTGTAATGATTGTTGCAAGTACCAAGGATAAAATGTTCCAGCCCTCAAAAAATCTTACATTATGGGTCTGACTTTGTTCTAGTTGATTATGTAAAGTTAACATGATATAACCTCAGATTTCCCTTTTTTGGACTATAAAATGGAAAATATATTAAATGTTATCAGTGGCTGATTCATAGGTAGAAATCGATTTTTAACAAGACTAAATTAGTTGGTCAAGCAAAGTAGCCAGATACAAGATCAAGGACAAAGATCAGTAACTTTTCTCATGAGTAGCAACAAGCAAATTAGAAAATGTAATAATAATAAGGAGAGTGTTATTTAATTTCTTTCACATTAGTAACAGAAACTCTCAAAATTCAGCAAATGGATAGCCTCAAAGTCCCAGCAGCTTTAGTATACCATTATGGTGAAAGTTTTCAAATGCTAGTAAAGGGCACAAGAAAAGACATGAATAAATGGAAATCTTTACTATGTTTACAAAAGGGAAAGCTCAACCTCGTAAATATCAAGATGCTGATTCTCCCTAAATTCATCTATATTGTAGTTTCAGTTATGATTGTTACAAGAGTCAACAAATGTTTCAAAATACATATTGAGGCATAAGACTAGCAATGTAAGAAATTTAAAAAGAACAAAGAAGTGTGATTTGGTTTGTCAGATAACAGTGGGTCATAAAGCTGTGGAAATTGATAGTGTGGAATCTTGGTTTATGAGTGAATAAGTAACAATCAAAAGTCCAGATAAAAGCATATGTATAAATGTATATGTATATATTTCATACACATTTTTGTATTCATTATTTTATTCATATTTTCATAATTTATTCACTGAGCTTAAGTAGGAGATACACATATACAAACACACACCAAAATTAATGGGGAAAAAAACCAGTTCAATAAATGTCAAGAAGGCTATTATAACATAAAAATATAATAGTATAAGATTAATTCATACCTTATACCCTTTAAAACTAAAATCTAAATACATTTTAAAATTAAGGAGGCAAATATCAAAAGATAATTAGGAAAATACAGATTAAAACAGGAATGGCCTTAATCTTAGAAAAATATAAACTGTTAATAGAAACAGTTTGTAGACCTGTGGGAAAAAGTCTTCTCACACCCTAAAGAGGGAATGTAAATTGAATCAGGCATTTTAGAAGGCAATTTACCAGTATTATTTGAAACAAAAATTGCATTCACCTCAAGTAAGTAATTTCCCTTCTAAATATATATCCTTGGCAAACAAAGCAGAGGAGGGAAAAGAGAAACCATATAGAGACATTTTTTATTGTAACATTAATTGCAATAGTAGAATATTGGCACCCCTCTACAGAGGGGCACCCCTATACAGAGCACGCAAAAGGAACAAACTAGACCTACAGGCATTAATGTTGCCATTTCTTTAACCTATTTTTTGAGTTAAAAAAGAAAGCAACTTGGGACACCTGGGTAGCTCTCAGTGAAGCGTCTGCCTTCGGCTCAGTTCATGATCTCTGGGTCCTGGGATCCAGTCTCAGATCAGGCTTCCTGCGCAGCAGGGAGCCTGCTTCTCCCCTCTCCCTCTGCCTGCCACTCCCCCTGCTTGTGCTCTCTCTCAAATAAATAAATAAAATCTTTAAAAAAAATTAAAAAGAAAGCAACTTGTAAGTGCTAATTACAGAAAAATATAATTTTATAATTTAAGTAAAAAATAAACATACAAAGCACACTGTATATTTGCTATGGTTCGGTAAACAAAGACATGATAAAGACCCAGTGATGAAATACAAAAGAGAACAATGACCCGTGTAATTGTGTTCCAGAAGGAAATTCCTCAGATGTTAGAACTGGTGAAAGATCCACACATGCTGGCATGGCTGCTTCTAGCCTACACTGTTAAATCCAGCAAATGTCCATTTTCTGTTCTTTAATCACTGAATCATGCTTCCAAGAGTCTACATTGAAAACTAGACTTCAAACTTTGGGGGACAGTTCTAGTCTCTAGGAGTCTTGCCATCAGATGGTTCTTGGAGTGTATCAGAAGACTATTTACTGCTCTCTTGGCATATGTCTTTGCATATTTGTTTTCTGGTTTATAGCAAACTGAAGTAAAAAAAAAAGTAATCTAAACCTGATGTCATTTCCCCCCCAATTTTTTCTATCTTCTATTTGGGCTGGTATAACAAAATACCATAGACTAGGTAGCTTATAAACAACAGTAATTTATTTCTCACAGTTTAGGAGACTGGGAAGTCTAAGATCAAGACACCAGCAGTTGAGGTGTCTGGTGAAAGTGGACTTCATGATTCAGAAATGGCCCTTGTCTCACTGTGTCATCACATGATGGAAAGGGGAAGGGAGCTCACTTAAGTCTCTTTTAAAAAAACACCAATCCCATTCATAAAAGCTCTGCTGTCATGACTTTTTCACCTCTCAAAGTTTCCACCTCCAAATACTACGGCATTTACCACATTAGGGATTAGGTTTCAACTTAAGAGTTTTAAGGGACATCATATTCAGTCTATGGCAATGACTAGATCACTTTCATGATCTGGCCTATCTCAATTTATTTTAAATTACTTTAAGAGGTCTGGAAAGATGGATACTAAAATCAAAACAGTGGTTACCTTTGGGAATGGGGGATGAGTGGAAGAGGGGGCTGGAAATCAAAGTTACAGTTTTTAATAAAAAAGGTCTTTGATTTCTTATGTTTTGCTATATTGTTTTAGCTTTTTCTTTTCAAATATTATAAATTGGTAGGAGATTGTGAAGATAGTGCAGAGAGCTTCTATTTTTCCTCTCCCAGTTTCTCCCAATGGTTCCATGACATTTTATTTATTTATTTATTTATTTATTTATTTATTTATTTATACTCTAGCATAGTATTAAGGCCAGGAATAGACATTGGTAAATGTGTTTCTAGTTCTATATCATTTTATCATACATGTAATTCATGTAACTACCACATTTTGCTATATTAAAAAATTAGAATGCTTGCAATTATGTTACTTGAATAATTGTTTATTAAAAGATAGTGTAAATCACTATATCACAGTTCATTTATTTATTCAACAAACATTAATGGCTATATAACTTCAGTTGTTTGTATCATAATTTAACCGGTTCATTAGATATTATGCATGAAACTGAGAAAAACATAGATGTGCACATATAGTTGCACAATATTCTAATAGTTTTTTCTCACAAACATAATTATTGAATTAAATCATATGAATATTGAAGATATTTCCATGTTGTCTTCCAGAAAAGTTGTATTAATTTATTTTTTAATATTTTTTATTTTTAATTTATTTTATTATTTTTTTAAGATTTTATTTATTTATTTATTTATTTATTTGCCAGAGAGAGATCACAAGTAGGCAGAGAGGCAGGCAGAGAGAGAGGAGGAAGGCCTCAATCCCAGGACCCCGAAATCATGACCTGAGCTGAAGACAGAGGCTTTAACCCACTGAGGCAGCCAGGCGCCCTATTGTATTAATTTAAACTCCCATTAGGAGTCTAAGAGAGTTAGCATTTCATTGCAACCACAAAGGTCATGAAAACTTCATTTTTAAATATTTCCACACTTAGCAGTGTCCATCACATAAAAGACGCTCCAAAAATATTCATATAAGAAATGAGCACAGGAAATAATTTACCAATTTTAAATGCAAAAAGAGTAATTTCTCTTAAACCCATTTTTTCCTCTGACTAGTTACAAAAGGCACAATAGTCCTTTCCTGTTATAATTGGAACTTTTTTCCTATGAACTTTTTTACATTTTTCCCTTTAAAAAACTGTACTTTTGTTTCCTATCGACTCTTAATATCAGTTCTTTGTTAAAAATACTAACTTCTCAGGGAGCCTGCGTGGTTCAGTCAGTTGAGCTCCAAACTCTTGATCTCAGCTCAGGTCTTGATCTTAGGGTTGTGAGTTCAAGCACTACATAGGGCTCCACACTGGGCATGGAACCCGCTTTTTTAAAAAAATAAAAAAACTATTAACTTTTTGTCTGTTATAGACTCTGTTAATCTTTCTCAGTTTTTAGCATCACTTTAAATTTTATCTGAGATATTGTTGACCTAAAATGATTTTCATTTTTGTGTAATAAAAATCTAACCCTTTCCTAATATTCCTGTTTTTGCTTTATTACTAAGTCCTTCACAATATGAAATCAGTAAATATTCACTTGATATAATCTAATTTCTTTGCAATTAGCATTTTAATTGGACATTTGATTGTATATGTTATTGTAGAGTTCAAACTATTTTCCCCAACATGCTAGCCTCATTTACAAACACTATTTGTTGAATAAAATTTTCTTTCTCCTCTGATTTGCAGAGTGATTTTGGAGGACGCTAAAATATGCCACATATAAGGAACTATACCTGGGTTTTTGGTTTTCTTGCATTTTTTTAGTAGTCTCAACTTATTTTAATATCTTAGCATTATAAGATAGTTTACTCTCTGGTAGTGATGTCCACACACTTAATCTTATTTTGAAAAATTGCCATTTCAGTTAACATTTAGAAACATAGGAAACTCAACAAAATAGCCTTCATGTTATTTCTGATGTTTCATTTTTCCCTTGTAATTGAATCCCTGTAACTATATCTTCAAGTTTAGTATAAATTCTGAGTAAAATGGTATTGAAAACACAGACATATAACCAATAATTACTTCCTCCCCACTTCTTTTCCCAAAGAACTAAGAGATTATAAAGGTGAAGGCAACTGGGAATTGGAGAGGTAGAACAGGAGTGATGTTTATTAGTGAGAAATTTGAGGAGTTTCTTCAAATAGAGGAGGCACAGTTCTACCCACATAAAGTGGTAACCTACCTAGGAATTAAATGTAGAAGGCCTCCACCTAAATACCGTACCTGGGCAGAAGTTTAGGAAAAAGGAGCAAAGGAGGATTGAGATAGTATCTCCACGTTAAAGACATCTAAACATTGGGAGCATTCATTCTTCCCTGATCTTCAGCCTCCTATTTCCACTGCTTGTTCAGCATGTCATCTTGAATGTTTAAGAGGCATCTTGATTCTTGACTTAATACCACTGTCTTCTGATTAATTTTTTAAAGGGTTTATTTATTTATTTGAGAGATAGAGAAAGAGAGCAAGTGCGAGCAGGGGGACGGTCAGAAGGGGAGAGAGAGAAAAAAAAATCTCAAGCAGTTGCCTCACTGAGCATGGAGCCTGATGTGGGGCTCGATCTCATGACTCTAAGATCATGACCTGAGCTGAAACAAGAGTTCAACACTCAAGCGACTAAGCCACCTAGGCATCCCTGTCTTCTGATTCTTCATCCACTTATTGCACTCCCTGTTTTCATAAATGCCACTAACATACAGTTGCTCGAAATAAATACCTCGGAATTATTGGTTATCCTGTATTCCTGTCTTTCCCTTATTACCCATACATCTTATCTTGGGATGCTATAATAGAATAACATAGACTAGGTAGCTTAAAGGACAAACATTTATTTCTCACAGTTCTTGAGGCTATAAAGTCCAAGGTCAAAGCAATGGCAGATTTGATGTCTGGTGGGACTCCTCTTTCTGGTTTGTAGATGATCATCTTCTTGCTATACCCTCATATGGAGAAAAAAGAATGAAGTAGCCCAGGGGGTTCTATCCTTATTATCTAATTACCTCTCAAAGGCTCCACCTCCAACTAGCATCACACTGGAGATGAGATTTCAACATATAAATTCTGGAGGGACACAAGTGTTCAGTTACTAACACACAGTTAATATGTCATCAAGTTCTTTGAGGTATTTCTTAATAATTTAGCTCAAATCTTATCTTTTCTCACCATTTTCACCATTACTTTTATTTATCTATGCCACCAACCCCTTATACCTGCAATATTGCAGGCGACCACTTCTCCATTTTTGTTCTACTAAAGTTGATTATACACTCAACAGTACTACTTACCTTTTGAAAAATACAAGTCAGAATGTATTATTCTCCTGTTCAAATTCCTCCAATAGTTTTCCTCACATTTATCTATGGCATCTTACTGGCACTTGCCCACCTCTTATTACTCGTTATCCCACCATTAGGCTCTTTGCTTTGGTCCTGTTGGATTTCTTGCTGTTCCTCTAATAATTTCCAACCCTTTTCAGGGACCGTATTTGCTATTCCCTCTGCCTTTTCCCTTAGTACTCTAGGTATACACATCATAGAGATCTTCTCAAAATTCACATTCTGAAGAACATCTTCCCTAACCACTGTATTTATGGTATCATGTTTGTTTGAGCTATCCACTCATTAAGCAAAAATTTGTTAATTTGGTCTTGTATATTTTTTATACTTGTATTATCTTGTCTTTTTACTGTGTAATTTTTTCTTCAGTGCACTTAATTTCTACATATAGCTATGTAGCTTTTATTATGCTTTCAGTTTTAAATTGTAAGTTTTGCAAGGGTGGGGACCTTAGTATAAAGTAGAGGTATAAGAATTAAAGCCTTGTTCTGGCATAGTGTTACCTAAGCCTTAATATAAAAAAGGAGGAAACCTGTGTGAAAGTAGAGATCAATCATGAGCAATAAGTTAATTAGTAAGAGAAAAAACTCTGGAGGGCAAGGAAGAATTGGAAGCACTTGGATCAAGATCATAAAAATGAATTTGGTTTTGAAGATGAAAGAAGAAGGAAGGCAACAATACTGGGTTAATCTAAGGAAAATAGGAGTTAAATGATTTAGTAAAGGTGAGGCAGAAGGTTTAGTTAGAAGTTTGAGAAAAAGGGAAGAATGTTTGCTACAACCCATGTATCTTTTGTGATATGTCATCAGCAATAGTTCAGCTAAGATAAGTAATTTAATTGGAAATTTACAAGGCTTGATTAACCAACTTTTATTTTAAAAAATCTATTTTATAAAATCTGTATTACACAGAGATTATATATATTATAAATATATATTTATATATTTTTATTATAGATAAAATATATGCATATATGTAATATATTTATATGTAGAATATACATTATAGAAATTATACTTTAAAAAATCCTCTTGGATATCTTCCAGATAGTTGAAATTCAGGAAATAACCATGAATTGTTATAATACAGATCAGATAAGTTTTGTTGGAAGGAAAGTACCTAGAGCCAGACCTATTCCACTACTCATGAATCCTTTCATTTCTACTTGCATTGGATTAAGGGTAACTTAATATAGATACTATTGTAAAGGACAGAAGTATAAAATGTACCAGTTGGCAAGCACTCATATTTTGGTTATATAATACAAATCCATTAAAACTACATAAATCTAAATACCTGGTAGAGGTAGATTTGAGGTAATGCTAATGAAGCTTACATTATAGGACCCCTGATTTTTAGCAAGCTTCTTCCAAGGACCTAGGAAGTATCCTAGGAAGAATCCTAGCAATTTATTTACATGGTAATTTATTATTATAAAATATACCAAAATAATATATTTTAACCATAATGAGTTAAGATCATATATCAAAATAATATATTTTAACCATAATGGATTAAGATCATTGTCTCCAATTAACTTTTCTTCTGTTATACTTCCCCTTCTGTTAGGTGGTATTCTTGTGATCATGGATATTTTTGGGTGCTAACTAAGGTAAATTGAGTTAGGGATACATTTTGTTGGGTTCAGTGGAATGAATTTTAAGTATGGTTAATTTACTGTTAGCCATTTGTAACGAGAAAGAAATGCTAATTCTGTGATGTGATGCAGGTGCTATCTAACACTATGGTTTAATAATTTCACAGTATATAAGTGTATCAAATCAATACCACTTTGTACTTCTTAATCTTATATGATGTTATATGTCAATTATACCTTGATAAAGCCAGAAAAATGGAGAAAATTATGAGGGTCCAAATGGGGAAAAATAAACAGAAAGGAGAGAAGAGTAATTATAAAGAAAAACACAATTTATATGATCAGAATCAGCATGAAGAAGAGCAGTAGCTTTGTGTGCACAAATGTGTTGACTTTGATAAGTACAGTGATTGTCAATAAGTGCTGTTACATTGTGTTATTCTGCAGTGTTTGTGAATAATGGCTCTTTCTTCACAAGTTGTGGTCCCAGGAATACTTGTAGAGAATCAAAGAGAATAAATAATGCAAAAAGAATAATATAAACATGTATTTAGAAAAAAATTGGAAGTATTTCCAACTCTTACAAGATCCTTGATAGCCTATTCCAACTCTAATTTGCTTATATTTTTATCAGCTCTTTATAAGTAAGACAGAAAATAGAGACAGTTTATCTTCAGGCTAGATGAATACATCTACAGCCTTTAAAAATCAGTAAGACAGTGGTAAAAATAACTATATTTACTTAAATTCCACATACAAGTGAAATTATATGGTATTTGTCTTTTTCTGACTGACTTATTTTGCTTAGCATAATGCTCTATAACTCCATCCACTTTGTTGCAAATGGTAAGATTTTTAGAAAAAAACAAGAGAAATTGTAGGCTTCTGATTTGGATGTATATCAATGTGATCTTTTCTTTTTGCATATTTACATTTATTAGGTAGAGTGTCAAGGAAATAAATAAAAATTAGTTAAATCTAAATTGTAAAATGAAGGAATGGAATTGTTAAAAATTATTCTGACCCCATTGTTATAAATACTCATAATACCAAAGACAATAATTTAATTGGAAGAGAGATAAAATTTGAATATCAGTAATGAATAGGCTTTTTATTATTTGTTTATTCTTTTAAACATAGGGAGCAAATCATGTATAAGATAAAAACATTAGAAAAATTTAAATTTCTTGCTATTTGGATTGCATTAGTCACTGTGTAAGAAAATCTGAAATAGTGAGAAATATTATACTTCCTATTAAAACATGAGTTTTTCCAAAATGTGACTACAACTTGAAAATCTTTAATAAAAGTTTCAATTGCAGGTTGCAAAGTTAAGATAAAATACTAAACCAAATAAAATAAAATAAAGGGCACATTTCAATCAGTCATGCTGTTCTCCCTAAAGCAGATTATAATGAAATTATTGACCTATAATCAAACTAAAAATTTAGGATAAAAAGTATTATTGGCAGATAGGCAGTTAACTCATAAAATCATTAGGTTATTTTCTGGGTTTTGTGGTACTTGTATTACTTAAAAATTTTTTAACTTGATTTGCAGTGATTTCTTTTCTTTAGATAAATATTCACATCTATACCTAACAGTGTATTTTAAATTTTGTATTTTTTTCTTTCTTTCTTTCTTCTTCTTCTTCTTCTTCTTCTTCTTCTTCTTCTTGTTTAAGATTTTGTTTATTTATTTGAGAGAGAGAGAGAGAGAGAGAGCAGGAGCAGAAGGGAGAGTCAGGGGGAGAGGGAGAAGCAGGCTCCCTGCTGATCGGGGAGACCAAAGCAGGGCTCTATCACAGGACCCTGAGATCATGACCTGAGCCAAAGGCAGATGCTTAATGGACTGATATAAAGTGATATAATACTAATTCCTGATAGACTTATTTGACATATTTGAGTCTCATAAAGGCCCAAAAGCCTAGCCTTCACTTCCCCTGTTCTCACTAAACATGCCTCCCACCTGGAAAAGGCTTTCCCACCTGGCTGGTTCCTCTATCATCTGGACCACTTACAACCTAGTGGGTCTTCAATCTAATATGTTTTTCTCTTCCAGTCCACAAAATTATTCAGAAAAGGTAATCATATCCTCCTGTAGGAGCCAGGAGATTCACCCACATTCTTGTCACTACAAAGCCTGCCTCACACAGCCCATTCTGGTTCACTCTGCTCCTGAGTGCAATCCCTATAGCACTGAATGACTTGATGTGCTTACCTTCCCTGAGGTTGTGAGTGTATGTGACTAAAAAAAAAAAAAAAAAAAAAAAAAAATTTNTCTGCTTTCAGGTATCATGTATCGGCTACTATGTAATATTTAGGGCAGTGGATCTCTTGGGTAATGGGATGAATAGGGGGTGATGAAAAATAGTGGCAATGAAATGCTATGGAAAAATATTTGAATATTCAACTAATGCAAAGAAGGTTAAGAAGGACCAATAATATTAGACAAAAGGAAACAGCAAGATAGTAGAACTAAATGAAATCAATAATTACAGTAAATATAAATGAATTAAATCTTTACATATGTAGGATATCTGATTTGATTAAAAGCAAGAATTAATTACAGGAAATACATTTTATTTTTTAATTTCGTATTTATTCTTTAAAGATTTTATTTATGTATGTGACAGAAAGAGACACAGCGAGAGAGGGAACACAAGCAGGGGGAGTGGGAGAGGGAGAATCAGGCTTCCTGCCAAGCAGGGAGCCCAATGTGGGGCTTGATCCCAGGACCCTCGGATCATGACCCGAGATGAAGGCAGATGTTTAACGACTGAGCCACCCAGGTGCCCCAAGAAATACATTTTAATTTCATTTGATAGGTTAAAAGTAAGAGGAATTTAAAAAATAGGCAAGCATTAACCATAAGAAAGATGGAAGGGCCATAAAAAAGGATGTGATGAAGAGAAAAAGAATGCATTCAAGGTAAATATCAGAAATAGGGGAGCAAAAACTGAGATCCTAAAGTTATAAAATATTTAAGGATTATTATGAACAATTTATGTCAATAAATTTGAGAATTAAGATGAAATTAACAAAAAATAGAAACAAGAGGAAATAAAAAATTAAAATAATTTCATATTTGTAAAAGCAATCATATTCATAATTTAAAATTTCCTCAAGAATCCTTTAGGCTCAGGNCAAGAGGAAATAAAAAATTAAAATAATTTTATATTTGTAAAAGCAATCATATTCATAATTTAAAATTTCCTCAAGAATCCTTTAGGCTCAGGTGGACTCTCCGGTGAATTCTATTAAATTCTATTAAAATTTAAGGAAGAAAAAACCAAAAAACCCTCAAACCTTATGTTGTATCATATGCAAATTTAATTCAAAATAAATCAAATGACTAATCATAAAAGCTGTAATTACAGTTGACTCCTGAACAACACAAGAGTTGGGGCACTGACTCTTCCATGCAGTCAAAACTCAGTATAAATTTTGATTCCCACAAAACTCAACTTGTAATAGCCTTCTGTTGACCAAAATCCTTACTGATAATATAACCAATTAACACGTATTTTGTATGTCATAGGTATTATATAGTGTATTCTTAAAGTAAACTAGAAAAAAAATCAAATGTTAAGACAATCATAAGGAAGTACAAATACATTTACAGTGTTATACTGTATCAAAAAACAATGGAGTATAAGTGAACCGACACAATTCAAACCTGTGTTGTTCAAAAGCAAACTGTATAAAGTTTCTAGGAAAAAAATGGGAAAACAGCTTCCTGACTTTGGGGTAGGCAAATATTTTTTAGGAATCAAAGATCATAAACAAAAGAGACTATAAATTAGATTTCATCAAAATATTCACCAAAGTTACCATTAAAAATAAATTAGTAAACAGCTGACTGAAAGAAAAATGCATGTGTCTGACTAAAGATTGTATTCAGTATATGTAAACTATTACAATTTGATAGTTAAATAGACAAACCTCTTATTAAAAAATTTCCAAAGATTTAAAAAGACATTTGACGAAGGAAGATGTACACAGGGCAAATAAGNCATGTGTCTGACTAAAGATTGTATTCAGTATATGTAAACTATTACAATTTGATAGTTAAATAGACAAACCTCTTATTAAAAAATTTCCAAAGATTTAAAAAGACATTTGACGAAGGAAGATGTACACAGGGCAAATAAGCATATGAATAAGTTCTCACCATAGCAGTTATTTAGGAAATGCTAATTAAAGCATGAGATTTGATATGGATGGTTAAAATTAAAAAGACTGACAGCATTAAATATTTTTTTAAAGATTTTATTTATTTATTTATCTGACAGAGAGAGATCACAAGGAGGCAGAGAGGCAGGCAGAGAGAGGAGGAAGCAGGCTCCCTGCTGAGCAGAGAGCCCAATGCGGGACTCTATCCCAGGACCCTGAGATCATGACCTGAGCTGAAGGCAGAGGCTTTAACCCATTGAGCCACCCAGGCACCCCGACAGCATTGAGTATTGATGAGAATGTAGAACAACCAGGAATTTCATACACTGCTGGTTGGAGTGTAAAATGGTGCAGCTATTTTGAGAAAAAGTTTGCCATTTTCTTATAATGTTAAACATAAACCTCTGCTATCACACAGAAATTCCATACTAGGTATTTACCCAAGAAAATCCCAAATATATCCATAAAAATACTTATCAGTAATGTTAGTGGCAATTTTACTGAAAATAGACAAAACTTGGATATAACTTAAGTATTATCAATGTCTTTCAACCAGAAAAGTACATAAATTAACTGGTATTTTTATATAATGAGGTAGTAGTCACATACATAGTGCAGGTAGTAACATACAGTAAGTAATAACATAACAGTAAGCTAGGCACAGAAAAATACAAATTGCATAATTATGTAGGGGAGCAATATTTGTGTGTCTTTGGCCTGAATAATTTTAAGATGATTACTTTTAAGAAACAGAAGGATCAGGAAGAACCTTTGACCTTTTCCCTAACTACCTAGAAGAATTTAGATAGAGCACCTGCTCTAGGAAGGGAGCTATTAGCATAGATAGCTCTACAATAATATAAACTTTTTGTCCTAGACAGGAGGAACTTAGCCAAGTCTGTTTGCTTGAATTCCTCTTTTTAAAAAATTTAATTCCAATTAACATACAATGTTATATTATTTTCAGGTGTACAATGTAGTGATTCAACAATTCCAGTCTTTACCTGGTGCTCATCACAAGTGAACTTCTTAATCCCCACCTTCTAGTTAAACCATTCCCCTACCCTCCTCCTCTCTGATAACCATTAGTCTGTTCTCTATAATTAGGAGTCTATTTCTGGATTTCTCTCTCTCTCTCTCTCTTTTTACACCTTTGCTCATTTTTTTTTTGATTTTATAAATGAGTGAAATCATCTGGTATTTGTCTTTCTCTGACTGACTGACTTCATTTAGCATAAAATTCCTTTCTATGTCCCATTGTTTCTGTATGACCCAGCAAACATTTGTTTACCAAACATTTACTCCTTTTCCCCTTCCTATGAATTGCTTTCTTTCCCTTTGAAGTACAGACTCCTACCCTTTCTCCTTAGTTCAGAATGACATGTATACTTCATTTTGCTTTACTATCTTTGGAATCTCTCCTGTTTATATAGATTCCCTTTATATACATAATTAAATTTGATTTTCTTCTGTTAATCTGTCTCATGTCAATTTCTTAGATCATCCAAAAGGAGCTTGAATGGTATATAAAATTGTTTCCTCCACAACCAGTCCCATATACATGAATTTTATAACCGGTAAATGTGGTGTAAGAAATTAGAGCACTAGTAATTTATGCAGTGGGGTGGAGATTGAAAACAGCATGAGGAGGGAACTTCATGGGTTAATGTATATATTTTTATCTTGGTATCTATGCAGGGAACATAGATGCATCTATTTGTAGAATGCATGGAGATAATTCACTTAAGATTTGGGCATTTCACTATAAATGACACCTTATTAAAAAATGTTCCCCATTTTACAGGTCAATTTTCTGATTTTTGTTTTCATTTTTATCAATAATTCTGAAGTTAAAATCTCCACAGTATCTAGGGGCAAAATGGTTTTAGTGCAGTTAGATTTCATTTTCATTGTCATAAGCACTTCATAGAAAAAGTTTATGATCTGAGAATATATGTTGATTTTGCTCTGAAGCATTCCATTGTCTGACTTGTTGAAACATTCACAGCATGTTTATTTATTTAGTTGTCCATTAGAAAAATGCAATATTCCTTTTTGAGGAATGATTTTATACTGCCGTGCCTCCAGCAATTATCGCTTTTCTAAATAAACATGCTCTGTTGGCTTAATCCCCAATTCTAATACATTGCTACACTAGAAATGATTATACGGTGTGTAAGCCTAATACTCTTTGCATCATTTTATGGCACTTGGGCTTCATGCATTTGGAGATGGCATTCTGATGTCAAATGTATTTCTAGTTTTCCCAAGCAGCCCATTGCTTGAAGGACCAGCAAAAGGAACTATTATGACAATTTGGCTGAACTCTTGGAAATTTCAGCCTGGCCCAGATGGTGAGACTCAGCTGTTGTGTGAAACAGGTAGAGGCACCATTTAAAATGCGCTGGCAGTTTTCCTGAGCCTTGACAACTACAGGTGTTCCAGATTTCCTTTTTCTAAAATATTCTCCAAAATTGCAAATTATATGACATTATGTTTATTTTGAAAACAAAGGTACATTTTCCCATCAGAGTGATAAGCAATTGTGACTATTTTAATCATATTGTTGGGACTCTACCTCTAAACTCTATATGATTGAGGGAGGGTGAAATTTATTTTTTCACTAAGATAAGGCTATGTAAGGAGTATGGAAAATTCAATTTATTATTCCAGCAGAGATGTGAAAGTGATAGAACCTTGGCATGTGATACAATGGCAAGAGGGGGCGGTTATGGACTGTGTCCTCTAAAGTGTTTTGGTCGGGCTCAGAGGGGGTTTTGTTCCTGTATGTGTGTGGACATCACAGCCAAGCAGTGAGCTCTGTCAATTTTGCACAATTGAATTGTATTTGTCATTTTAATCACCAAAATTACCAGCACTATTCCAGTTACCTGGGTCATTAAGCTGACTGAATTAGATTGACTACTCTTGATCTGATTGCTCACTAGGAAATTGATCCTCAAAGAGATAATCCTGGCTACTGTGATAACAAACCATGGTAATGTGTTGCTAAACAGATGTGAATTGGGAGCTTTTCCCAAGAGGCTAGAGTTTTTGCTCAGGAAAGAGCATGGGAATTTGTAAAGTCCTTATGGAAATTAAGAAAGTAAAATTTTGCCACTTTTATGGAATCATTGCTTAATGCAAGAAGCTAGATAAATAGTTGAATAAAAATGTGAACAATCACTTTAAATTCTTTTAATTTTCTCACTATTTTTAGACTCACTATTTTTGTGGAGTTGAAATAAAATTTCAAGGAAATATTTCTTAGACTACTGGGTAATTTTTACTTCCATCTTCAGGGAGGCCAGGAAAAATGAGGGAGGGGATTAGTAAAATATAACCCAACAGGTGCAGTGACATAAAAGGATGCTATGTGGAAAGGTATTTCTCTAGGTTCGGAGAATGTACTACTAATAAATCTTCATTTCCCATTGATTTTTCTCAAATTGCCATTTTCCCCATGTCTTCATATACTTCTTCAGTGCTGGCTTGCTGCGTACATCTTCTTAATTATCCAGGTATATGTACTGGTTCTGTTCCTGAAAAAATACATCTGCCATCATTGTGTGGAAATTTTCTCTGCTGGAACAGTTATTATTAGTCTTTCATCCTATTCACTTTGGCTACTCTTCCTGCATGTGGATGTGGATGCTTTGCTGCTGTACTTGTATCTTTCGGAGCAAACAGACTGTCTCTCTGGTGTTGAGTCATGTGCACCTTGTGCCACCTGAGGGAAAGAAAGCACATCATTCATTTATTCATTACTTCAACATATAATTATTTAACCCTCCCACATGCTGTAAGTTATAGTCATATATAATACTCTTTAAATAAACTGGCCATTATTCATTCCTCTAACCAGAAAGCGAAGTCCTTTTCTAGAAGTGCTCAGTTCCAGCTCAGACCAAGGCTTTATTTCAGACTGTAGCTCATAGCCAGCTGTAGTTCATTTTAGTTATTTTTGCTGGAAGAGCACATGCTTTTTTTTTTTTTTTTTGGAGTATAAGAGGTCCTGACAGATGCCATTCTTCCTCTCCACTGGAGTATTGGTGCAGTTATAAAAATACATAAAGTGACATAAGGCAAATGTGGATCTAAATAGAATCCTTTCTACAGACCAGGTAGATATTGAGATTCAGCTTATATCTGCAGCTAGTGAGATATAGTCAGATTTACCTACTCTGTTCCAGGGTAGAGCCAATCTTTATAAAAAATGTGTAGCAAGAGGGATTCAGCAGAGCTGAATTCCACTGGGAATGAGGCTAGGTGGGTGAGAGAAGCTTCCGTTGAAGGAAACTTGAAGAGCAGAGAAGAAACACGTCAACAGAATTTACTACAACCTCTTTTCCTCTACCCATCAGTAGGGGAGGAGGAACTTCCACTAAACTTGCTTCCATTTTCTTTCCTTAGACACTAGTCTTATCTTTCTCAGCTTCCATTTAGAATTAGACATTAATTCTGTAAATCACTCTCTGTATGTAGTATTTAAGCCAAGACATAAGTGATGCAAAGAACTCAAGATTTGTGAGCCGGGGGTGGAACTGTGAAGGCTGATGAAGCAGAAAGTGCATGCAAAGGTTCCTTAAAGGAAAGCAGGTGTTGCTAAGTCCAGGGAGTAGAGATAGACAGAGGCTACTTATCAACCTTGTAAGTTAAAGTCAGAATTAGAGTTTGTTCTACCTACAAGATGGAGCCATGGGAAGCTCCTAAACAGGAAAATACCAAATCTAAGGATCAATTTGGTATTTTGCAAATAGTTTAAAAGAGGACAGTGGATATAGAGGCTGTCATAGGAGTCACGGTGAAATAATGATGGCTTGGAGTGAAGCGTATCAGTAGAGAAGATAAGCGATGGATTAGGAATATATTTTAAAATTGGAACATATTATAAAATGGATTGCATATAGGGTATGGGAGAAAGAGAGGACTCAAAAATATATGCCAAGTTTTTAGGTTAAATAACTGAGCAGATGGTGGAGCTATTTACTGAAATGAGAAAGATTTATGGAAGATGTTTGTTGTGGTGATGGTATTTGTTTCAGAAAACCCAAAACTCTTGATTGGTTTTTTTTTTAGGTTCATTTTGAAATATCAAATATTCAAATGGAGATGGATTGGCAGTTCCATATATAAGTTTGGAATTAAAGGAAAAGTTTGGGTAGCAGATGTAAATTAGAGTCATCAGTATGCTGATGATATGATATTTAAAGCCATATAATTATAAAAAATATATGATTGAACTAGATCCTAAAGGCAGAGGTTTTACATGAGACCACAGGTCATAATCCTGGTTACTTCTGATTCAGCTGCTTGCCCTAGAGTTGGTATAACATATTTCTCTGAAACCCTTTGTCCCACTCTCTTTTATTAGTTTAATATATGAATCTCTTACGGTCTTCGCTCAATTATTGCTGGAAAAGAAACGCCTATGGTGGTAAAAGGAATTTTCTATTGACACATTTGAATCGAGGTGTATTAGAGACCATGTATCTCACAATTGTTGAATTGTACTTTTCTTTGTAGATACTGTCCAAATCTTCATATATTTTTATGTTTATTACATTAAAAAAGTATTCTGTCCAAAAGTTGAAAAAATTTCAAGCAAAGTAAATAATTGCTAGTGCCATCTGGGGGATAATTTTCCCAACCAGTTCCCTGGAGAGCTTAGCAATTGTTTTTCTTGTTTATTGAATCAGCCAAATAACATAATCATAACCATATCCTAAGGGGATTTCAGCAAGTTGGATTCACTGTAATATCCTGGTTGGGAAAAATGAATATTCACCAGCTTTAGTAAGGATTAGCTATACCTCCTACTGTTTTGGGTAAAATATAAGAGAATTTAAATGCCAGTTTGCGTTCTCAAGACATTGTAAAATGGAAAGACATAAACAAAACACAATCTGACAACAGTTAAGGAGAAAGAAAATCTGCCCTTCAAAAAATGGACATAATTAGGTAGGTTCCTTGCCTTCTGTATTCATTTTCCTGAAAAGTTCATTTAAATAGTTATACTAACCAGAAATGTGATTTTCAGTTTATGAGTGGCCTTTGGTTATTGTAAAAATAGTAGGAAACATTATTCCTGGGTGGAATGCTGTAGGGTCCATGTCACTGGGCTGGCTGGCTGTTTCTAGTTTTTGGTGTAAAGTCAACACTAAGATCTATGTCCTAGGGCACATTATTTAACTTTTTTGAAATTCAGTATCAACATCTATGAAATGTAATGGCCTATAGCTATTTTTTAATGTACTTGTTCATGGCATTTAACATTTTAACAAATTTTAACTTGTGAGGGCTATTCTAAATATAGTATGATAAGTGAATAAGTGAGTGGATTTCGTGTTTTCTGTGCCTGACAATTTACCATATGCTTTCCACATATCTCAATGAATAACGCTAACAACCCTATGTTTTAAGTACTATTATTTACATATTAAATGTAAGAAAATGAAAGCTCAAAGAGTTTAAGTAGCTTACCCAATATTGTACGGTAAATACTTTCTAGATTTATATAACTTCAAATTTTATACATTCTTCCTTACCAGATTTCTACTTGAGGCCCAAAAATCAACTATTATTTTTGGTGCTTGTTGTTTTTTAAGACCTATTCAGTATTTTATTTTATTTTGGTAAAAACACTTAATAAGAGATGTACCCTTTCAATAAAAATTGTTTTTAAGATGGGAGACGGCAGAGGGAGAGAGAGAATCTTAAGCAGGCTCCATATCAGGCTCGCTCTCAGGAAGAGTCGGATACTTAACCAAATGAGCCATCGAGGCACCCTCACTTTTAACAAATTTTTAAGTGCAGAATGCAGTATTGTAAACTACAGACACCATGTTATATGGCAGATCTCTAGAACTTACTTATCTTGCATAACAGAATCTCTTTTTTTAGACTAAGAGCTGTATAGCTGTATTTTCAGACCCTCGATGGTATATTTAAAATCAAAGACTAGGGGCACCTTGTTGGCTCAGTCATTAAGCATCTGCCTTCGGCTCAGGTCATGATCCCAGGGTCCTGGTGTAGAGCCCTACTCTGCAGGAAAGCCTGCTCCTCCCTCTCCCACTCCCTCTGCTGCTGTTCCCTCTCTCACCATGGCTCTCTTTCTGTCAAATAAATAAATTAAATTAAAAATAAATAAATAAAATCAAAGACTAATTCCTTCTCTCAGATGTCTCTTGCATTCGCTTCAGTGTTTCATCAAATTAAGTAAAATTTGGAATTCCTAGAAGGTCCAATTAAAAATACAAATATTATAATTTAAGGCGTTAATGTCAGTCCATTGAAAGAGAACCAAATTGTCACAAAATTACATTTTCCCAAAATAAGACAAACAGGGTTTTCATGGAAATTTTAATAAACTCCCATTTCTCAAGTTGAGGTCTGAAGACGGTCAGCATAACCATCTTCCAACATGATTCTACCAGAGGTCAACTCGTCCAAATCAGTGGTGGGAGCAGGGTGTAACCTATATTTTAAAGCAGCTATATGTTCCCCATCTAAGTCCTATTTCTAGAAAATTGCATGAATGCTAAATTTTGAGTCACTGGCATAGGAAAAAAGTTCAAACTCAATGAGTCAGGAGAAAATTTCAAATAAAAAAAAGACTTTTGAAAAATCCCTTGAATTTTCCATGAAGCATAGAGTGCAGTTTTCAATATTGTAGTCTATAATGTTAATAGATTTGAAAACATAATGTTAATAGATTTGAAAACTGTATCATAATATACAGTGTTTGATCCCAAGGTGTTTCTTGTTTGGAACAACTCATTGCATTATCCTTTCTATTCTTCATCTTCATTTTCTTAGAAATTTTTTCTTCTGATTATTGTCTGAATAATTTCATTTTTTCCCCTTTAGAGTATTTAAGAAAACCCCATCACCCACCTGCAGGTGACTTCCAAGATGTCATTTACTTATCTGTTAAGCGGTGGGAGAAAAATATCAAAGTCTTTTATTCTTATCTCCTTGAGTATACCAACCTTCATAGACACTCTATTTAAAATATAAATTCTTTCTTTGCATTTTTTAAAAGATTTTATTTATTTGTCAGAGAGAGAGAGAGCATGAAAGAGTGCAGAAGCAGGGGGAGCAGCAGGCAGCGGGAGAAGCAGACTCTTTCTGTTGAGCAATGAGCCAGATGCGGGACCCCATCCCAGGACCCTGGGATCATGTATCTGTGCTGAAGGCAACTACTTAACCAACTGAGCCATCCAGACATCCCTAAATTCTTTATTTTAAATTAGTTTCAGTTATATAAAAAATTGTGAAGACAGCAAGTGCAGAATTCCCACATGCTCAACACCCAGTTTCTTCTGTTATTAACACCTGACAATAATATGGTACATTCATCGCAATAAGCCACAATAAACCAGTATCATTATAACTAGAGTTCATACTTTATTCAGTTATAGAACCCACACTTAAGGAGTGGAGAAAGTTATGCTCTACTTTCTCGAATGAGATCATGTACATAAATTACTTGGAATTCTTCTGCATTAGAGGTTTGTTTGTTTTATCCCATTTATATATGTATTCAGGCATTTATTTATACTAGCTGGACTCATGCATTTTTTAATACTTAGAATTAAAATCAAACATCATTTAATATATTTACTTCAGATTGGTGTTTGGCCATTTGGAGATTTTTCATTCAGTTTTTGTACCTTTGACATCTTTAACATACCCTCATCCTGTGGGGGGTGTGTGTGTGTGTGAGAGAGAGAGAGAGAGAGAGAGAGAGTACTTCCTTACTTTCTGGCACTGTAAGATGCTCTAGGGTGTGTGTGTGTGTGTGTGTGTGTGTGTGTGTGTGAGAGAGAGAGAGAGAGAGAGAGAGAGAGAGGGAGTACTTCCTTACTTTCTGGCACTGTAAGATGCTCTAGGCTCATCTTGTATAATTTCTGTTTTAGTCCTGAAATAGTTTTTTTTTTGTTTTGTTTTTTCAAGGAGCTCTGACTGAATATTGATTATAGGCTCTTTTTATTTGATTGTATCCATTTCCTGTTGGCATTAGACTCTCAGTGGTTATGGTGACAAGCTGAAAAATAAAATAATTCACATGGATCCCATGCCAAGTAAATGCATTTTTGTGTTTTGAAAGTTAAATGCATATTTCGACCTTGTTATACCTCAGAGGCAGCCGTGAATGTAGTATCAGCAGATTTAGGAAATTAATTAATAAGCCCTGGCTTCTTAGTAGTTACAGCAAAATTTTGATTATTTAAAGAAATTTGGGGTTCCTGGGTGGGTCAGTCATGTAAACATCTTACTTTGGCTCAGGTCATGATCTTGAAGTCTTGGGTTTGAGCCCTATCTCAGGCTCCCTGCTCAGCTGGGGAATCTGCTTGTCCCTCCACCTCTGCCCCTCCCTGCATGCTCTGTCTCTAAAAAAATAAATTTATTTTGAAAGTATAAATCAAAATTAGATTACATATAATAATATGTTTTTAAAATTCATATTAAAAAGAATATTTACTGTGGCAGATTATCAAGATTTGTATCAACTTAAATACAAGTATGTAAATGTATATGCATATTTCTAAATAATACCAATTTAAAATTAGGTCAATTTTTTTGGTCCATTATAACAAAGAAGAATCGACATTTAATCTTTTGTAGTTTATCTTTTACTTCACATTTTGTTAGAACTTTCTTTAATGTATTGGAATGGTATTGATAGAAAAGTAGGATATATGATACTATTGCATTTATATTTATAGTTTACAGTATTTGGGGATGTTTGGTAATCACCAATATTTGTTTTGTAATTTACAAATTACATCTTATATTTCTTATTTAAGCCTCAATTTAAGTCAAAATGCCAACTTAAAGAATAGAACATTCTTAAGATTCTTTTTGAGATTATCTAAACTTGGAAATTGGTATAGAAAAGATAAGGCAGATTTTGGCTCAGATAGAAGGATTTTCCATTGCAGAATATTTCTGTTTTTCTTCTGGAAAAACAGAAAAGCAAAATCCATACTAAAAATATTAGAACTAGGCAGTAAGTCTATTTTGGTTTAAAATGTATAATGAATCAAAAAAAATTTGTACTAGCCAACACAGCTAAGAAAAAAGTTCTGATGATAGAACACTTACATCAATAGTAATTAGACTTCTACTCCTCCTACTGATTTTTTTTCAGTGAGACATAATTTACATATAATATTCATGTTTCTAAAATGTAAAATTCAGTGATTTTTAACATATTCACAAAGTTGTTTAATCATTTCTAGTATCTAACTCCAAAATACTTAATGACCTCAATAAGAAACCCCATTCCTATTAGGTGTCATGCTGCAGTTTCTTCTCACAGTCCCTGGTATCCACTAATCTCTGTCTCTGTGGATTTGCCTGTCGTGGACGTTTCATATAAATAGAATCATACAGTATGTGGCTTTTTGTGTCTGGTCTCTCACTTACTTTAGTGTTTTCAATGTTCATCCAAGTGGTAGCATGAATTGGTACTTTATGGTTGAATAATATTTGATTGTAAGGATAATACCACATTTGTCTATCTACTCATCAGCTGATGGACATTTTTTTCTCTTTTTGGCTGTTATGAATAATTCTGATATGAATATTTGTATACAAGTTTTCTTTGGATATAGGCTTTCAGTTCCCTTGGAGATATACCTAGGAGTGGAATTGTTGGGTAACATGGTAAATCTATGTGCGATTTTTTTGAGGAACTATTTCTTAAAGCAACTTGGCCATGTTACAGTTTGGTCAACATTATTTGAAGGTTGCAATTTTTCTACATCTGTAACACTTATTAGTTTCAATGTAAATTTTTCCATGTAGTTTTAATATAGTCATACTAATAGGTATGAGTACTATCTCCTTGTGATTTTGATTTGCATTTCTGTTAGGACTAATGATATTGACCATCTTTTCGTGTGCTCACTGGCCATTTATATCTTCTTGTGTATTCAATATTTTGTTCACTTTTTGATTGGATTGTCTCAAATTATAATTTAAATTGATTATAGTTTGATTTATAATAGTTCTTTATATATTCTAAATATTAGACCTTTATAAAACACATGATTTTCAAACACTTGGCTATTCTGTGGGGTCGTCTTTTAGTTTCTTATACTGTCTGTTGAAGCACAATTTTTAAGAATTTTGATAAAGTCTAATTTATATAGATATTTTCTTTGGTCGCTTTCACTTAGTCATCATGTCTGAGAAGCTATTGCTCAAGGGCCTTAAGATATTTCATATTTTTCTTCTAAGAGTTTTGCAGTTTTAGTTTTTTCATGTAGGTTTTTAACATCATACCAGAAACATTGTCGAAAAGATTGTTATTTCTTCATTGAATTGTTTTGGCATCTTTGTCAAAAATTCACACCTGTATGGGTTTATAGATTTTAAGTTATATGCCACTGACTTATAGGTCTATTCTTATGTACCATACACTTGTGATTACTGTATTATTTTGAAATAGGGAAGTGTTATTTTTACTAACTTTGTTCTTTTTCAAGATTGTTTTGGCTATTCTGGGTTTCCTTTAGTGGATTATCTCTTTGGTGTTTTATCTAGTAAGGGATCACTATACTCAAGGTCATTTAGGTTTTTCTCCTATGTTATCTTCTAGGAGTTTTATACTTTTGCTTTTTCCATGTGGGTCTGTGTTCCATTTTGAGTTAATATTTGTAAAAGGTATAATGTCTATATCTAGATTATTATTTCTCCCTTCCTTCTTCCACCCTCTCCTCCTCCTCCTCCCCCTATCCTTAGGTTGAGCATTGATGAAATAGCCGTGTTCCAAACTACATGGCATGTGAAGTGTTTCAAAAATTGTATCTCCACCCAAAACTGACAAAGTTGTTTTAGTGTATTGCTTTTGGTAATGAAAAAGAAACTTTTGAATTAAGACATTATTACTTAATATTAAGAATACTGAAAAGAGATTAAAGTGTATACATCTAAAATTTCTTACTTAGAAAATTCGTAAGTATATTTAAGGAATATCCTAACAGAGAAAATGCACATATATATGGAATTTGTGCATCTTCCATTTTATAGTTATGTTAAAATATAGAATATACTATGATGTTGAATTATATATAAAATTTATAAATTTAAATCCACATATAGAATACTTAAAATATCAGGGAAATAGGTATTGTGTCCATCAATTATTAGTTGATTTCAGCTTATTTCCTTTTATAATTCTAGAAAGACATTTCCACTCTGAGTGTAGTGTTCAGTGAATTCATAATTGCGCAGTTGACCTCTGAGTTCATGTTCTTGAACATGTGTCAGTGTGGATTGGAATAATAAGTGCCCACCTTAATACTCTTCATCTTTTCCTTAATGTGATTTAAATGCATTCTGTTTATATTGGAATAAAAATTTGTTACTCACTGCTGAGTATATCATTCTGAAAATGTAGCCTGAGTGCTATTCACTTTCAGGTGAAAACAATTCCAGCTCTTCTAGACACAGAAGCAGCTTGTCCTCTTGTAACCATGGAGACCTGCCGTGGGTTGAGGACTTTAACTTGTGTGTTCCATTTCAGAAGAAAATAGCTCTGAGAAGATAACAGAAATCGTAGTTTAGCCTATAGGGAGGGAAATGTTAGACAGTGCCCACTCAGTATTACAGATTCACACACTTTAGATTTAGTTCTGATACCTGATGCTTTAGGTCAACTCTATTCAAAATTAGAACAAAACAGAAGCAAAGCAACTGAATAGTTATAAAGATTTATATAAATAGTCATTTCAAGTAAGTAAACTTTAATAGAGTTGTTTTCATCCCTAAAACAAAACCATTATCTACAAACCAATATAATCTCTTCAAACCAGTTTGAAATATTTCATCTGATTCTGTAGTCCATCTGACCTTTTTTTCCTTCCATTCGTTCACTTGATTAGTCTAAAACCTATTTTATAAAAAGGTCCTTTCCATGTGCTACAAGTCACCGTATGATTTTGCTCCTGCTATTTCTCCTTCCTCCTGTCGTTTTACCTTGCATCTGCTCTTGTCTCTGCTTGCAGGGTTGTTGCCCGGCTACTCACGTGCCTCATCTTCCTCTGTCCCCCATCAATCTTTGTCTCGCTATCCTGCTTACTGTGCTCGACTTTCCGCTTTCCTCATGTGTGTGTATATGTATTTGTCAATTATCTGACCTCTCCAATTCCTACCATACTCCTTCTAGAATACAAGCTTTTAGGGAAAATACCTTGTCTATTTTACTCACTAGCCTATCTTCAGCACTTAAAACAGTGCCTGGCTAATGAGAGGTACCCATAAGTATTTGTTGAATGAATGCATGAAATAATTTATTTTTAAAAAGATTTTATTTATTTATTTATTTGAGAGAGAGATTGAGAACACAAGGAGGGGGATGGACAGAGGGAGAGGGAGAGGGAGAAGTAGAACAGACTCCCCATTGAGCAGGGAGTCCCACGCAGGGCTCCATCCAAGGATCCTGAGTTCATGACCCAAGCTGATGGCAGATGCTTAACTGATTGAGCCACCCAGGTGCCCCATGGATGAAGTAACTTAATATCTTCATTGCCCTTTGATTATAATTACAATAATGTACATCAGGTTAAAGGAAAATTAATCAGTTATCCAAGAGTTTTCAAAAGGGTAATGATAGGAAGGCAAAAATTATGGTAAAAATGATTTTAAAAAAATAGCATAGCATCTCTGAATTGTACTTTAGAGCCCAAAACCTCCCCTACCTCCTAAAAAACTCCACACACTAGACAGCTAACAACTCTACAATAAATAAGCAAAACAATTTAATATTCATTATGTCAGATTCTTTTAAGTTATAATGAAAATATAAATTCCTGTTTTAAAATATCTACATCAGAGAACATAATGTTATGCTTGTGGATACATCAACCTGATCCAATTCCTATCCTTTCGTCTTCAAACTAAACTTTCTAATGATTCTGTTATACCTCTTACAGTCACAGACATTAACTCAAACATTCAGTCTTACAACTTCGATAACATTTCTAATATACTTGTCTTTACTTAACCTCCCTTCCCTATTAAATTGGCCATCAAATCATATATGTCTCAGTTTGTGGGAGAAATTACAAATTACATAACCTGATGCACATTAAAAAATCCAATCTTAGTTTCTGCCTGCTTAACAGGACTGTATATCCTAGCTACTCCTGCAGTTAAAGGTGGCTATAAGTCTAAGTTCACACCTAAGGAGGTGTCCCCAGAAGGTGTAGATGCTTTCCAGGAAGGGTGCTTAAAGGGAACAGACTCAGAGGGAAGGTTTCCTTTTTTTGTACTTGTACTTTCTTATCTAGATTTGCAAATGAGGATGTGAGGATGGAGATCCAGCCACCATCTTGACTAACACAAGGATGGAAGCCATACAAGAACAGTAGTGTAGATAGCTAGGATACTATAAAGACTCTAAGAAGTAACTATTCTAGATCCTGAGTGTAGTCAGTGGTTTTTTAAAATGAGAGACAGACGACTTCCATCATGTGTAAGCCACCCTTATTTTGGGTTGCCTATTATACTCATTTAATTTCAAACCTAACTGATATACACTATGTGTATGTATATATATAAATTTTATTGCCATTTTCCCATTGGACAATTGTAATAGTTTTCCAGTTTGTCCCCCTGCATCCAGTTCTTCCCGTGGATGTTGCCAGATTGATTATTTTTAATCTTGGCTCTGGTCATACTGTTGGCTGAAAAGCTTTCCATAACTTACTTTTGCCAACATGTAAAACCATCTACCTTCATCTGGCACTAAATATTTTCCATAATGTTGGATTAATCTATCTTGCACACTTCAGCTTTCTCCATTCCTTCCATTTGCGCTACATTGTCACCACAGTGAACTATGCCTTTATTCCGCCTGAATTCCAACTAGGTCAACAGCTGAATATTGCTGTCATATCCATGGCCTTTTCTGACCAACCCCTTTTCTGACCAAAGAGGTGCTCATTCTTTCCTCTGTTACTATAGCATGTTATCTGTGTTTCTCCTCCAGTGCTCATCACATTCTACCCAACATTCTGGTTATTGGTATACATTTTTTTTGAGAGTAGGTCTATTTTATTTAGTTTTGAATATCCCATAGACTTTTATACATAATGAGTGCTCAAGAAGTAATTATTAAATAATTATATATTATTATTATTAAATGAAATATTAAATAAATAAATAAATAAATTTCTAGGTTCTCACTTCATCTCACATGCTGATTCTAACACTAGTGAGTCTGTTCTTCTTGGGGCTACAATAGAATCTTTATTTCTTATTAATCACTTTGACTGTATTTCGCTGTGATTCCTAAACAGTTTTCAGAGATAACAAGCAATTGAGTGTTCATGAAGTTTCTTCTTTCAGGGAAAACCTCACTGCACTGAAAAAAATGTGTGCTAATATATGTTATTTGCTTGCTTCTCTTGATAAAGAAGAAAGATGAAGTTGAGAGGAAAAAGAGAAAACTGAGATTTGTGCATGATTTTCCAAAGACCATTATGGATTCTTGCATATTTTGATTATTTTATTTTATTTTTTACCTAGAAGAAAAATGGTTTTCAGTTCTTATTTCTCAAAATAAAAAATGTAGTGTTTCTTTAACTTACTTTGTTTCCCCACTTGCATAGTTTTGTCTATAAGATTTACCTGTAACCTCAATACTTACAGCAACTAGTACTTATATGACCCATTACAGAAAATCAAATGTATCCATGCACATCCGGTCTTCACAGCCATTTGGTGAGGTAAAGAAGGTGGGATTGTATATCCACACTTACAGAAGAGAAAACTAGAGCTTTGAGAAGTTGTATGTTATCTGAAGTCACATACATACAAGTGACAAAGGACTTGTTTTGATTTTCAGTCTAGAGTCCTCCTTTGCATTTCTACTTTTTTATTCAGTCTGCAATGAAGACTTTCCTTTGCTCTCCTTTTGCTTTTCTTTCTCCTTCCTTCTTCCCTCCCTCCTCCTCTTCCTTCCTTCCCCTTCCTCTTCCCCTTCCTACCTTCTCCCCTCCCTCCCTCCTTTTCTTCCTTTCTCTCTCTCTCCCCTCCCTCCCTTCCTCCCTTCCTTCTTTTCTTCCTTCCCTCCCTCCCTCCCTCCTTCCTTTCTTCTTCATTTTCAAAAGAAATGATGATATAACCAATTAGTTTAAATGAACCAAACTTAGGCATTCCAACTATGTCTGTTTATACGTAGCACCAAATAAGTAAAATGTCTTGCTTTTTTCTTTGTCTTTTATTACTTAAAAAAAAAAAAAACCCAAGAAACAGGAAACAAAAACAACTTTTCTCATCACTTTCTGTCTGCCACTATCTGTCATCCTGGTTCCGGGCATCATGATCCCTCACCTGGGCCACTGAAAAAGCCACCCTGAATCTTCCTATTTCTGCAGTCTGTTCTTTAGGTAGCTGTGGTCATTTTAAATATGTTATTTTTTAAGTAGATCATTTGAAACAATTTCTAGGCAGAGCAATAATTTGAAATGTCAGGTCATATAATTCCTATTTATAACTCCCATGTGGCTTAGGGTTGCCAGGCAAAATATAGAATGCCCAGTTAATTGTGAATTTTAGATAAACAATACTTAATATTTCAGAAATATGTATGTTCCAAATATTGAGTGTTACATACTTGTACTAAAATTATTCAGGTAATTTTTTAAGATTTTATTTTTATTAATGCCTATACCCAACATGGGGCTCAAATTTATAACCCTGATATCAAGAGTCGCATGCTCTATTAACTGAGCCAGCCAAGTGCCTCTCAGATAATTTTTTAATATAAGTTTGTCCCAAATAAAGCATAGGGCATACTTATACTAAAAATATATTCACTGTTGATCTGAAATTGATACTTAAATTAGTGTCTCCATTTATATTTGCTAAATCTGGCACTTTTATATGAGTTCTTATTCTTTGAGAATAAAAGCAACATTTTTACTGTGGTCTACAAGCTCCTGTGTGGGGCTTTGTCTCCTACTACTCTTTCCTTCACTCTGTTTATTATTTCCTGACAGGTCAGACACTTCTGCTTTAGAGCCTTTTTTTTTTTTTTTTTAAGATTTTATTTATTCATTTGACACAGAGAGAGAGATTACAAGTAGGCAGAGAGGCAGGCAGAGATGGAGGAGAGAGGAGGAAGCAGGCTCCCTGCTGAGCAGAGAGCCCGATGTGGGCCTCGATCCCAGGACCCTGGGATCATGACCTGAGCCAAAGGCAGCGGCTTTAACCCACTGAGCCACCCAGGCGCCCGAGCCTTTTTTTTTTTTTGGCTGTTCTTTCTGCCTAGAAGCTACCCAAATCATCCTATTGAATATTGCAAACCTTCCTACCCACAGCATCCCTGATTCCCAACCCCCCTTACCTTGCTCTATGGGTTTTTCCATAGCACTCATCTCCTTCTAGCATCTATATTTATTGGGTATTTATTGGGTGTGTTTAGTCTTTGTCTTCCCTTACTTGAAGGAGAGGTCTATAAATGCAGGGGCCTATGTTAACCATTGTGCCCCAGCCACCTAGAAAGTTGCTTGGCATACAGAAGGCAATTAATATGTGTTGGGTGAACTGATAATGAAATGTAAGAATGTAAGAGATATAAGTCAACATTTGCATAACAATCTTCTATGCAGTAGGGAGATGATAGAATGTAGGTACTTACAGATCAAAAAGAAATACTAAAGCACCACATTCCGCTTATAGCTTATTCACAGACTTATTTGTGAGAGAAAGCTATGTTTTTATGTAAGTTACAGACCAGATGTCTTTCCATTAAATATGATGACTACCAGTCTGAATATTGCTACTGCCTAAGTGCATCATTCTTTTGTTACATGTTATTTTCTGTTTGCTTTTTAGAACTGGAGTGTTTCTGTATGGCTCTATTGATGTCAGTAAAATAAAAATATTCAAATGAAAAGGAGAACAATGGGCTTGTTTGATATTTTCACTGTAATCTCCTATTTGAAAGGGTCAACATTTTTTTTCCCTTGGCAAGTGTGGCAGAACAGTCTGTACTAAATGTTATAGCTTTCAGAAAGCCCACTGTTTGTGTTCAAATATATTTGTACCCAGTAAAAAAATTATTTGTGACCAGATTTTAGGTCTCAGTTGTAAAGATTAGACAAGGTTCTTTTAAAAGCTTGCAAAGAAAATGAAAGTTTTCATAGTGGTGATGAGGCAGCGTGGGAAAGAGAGAATAATAATTGATTTCTTATAGAATGAGGATATATTGTCATGACTCTGAGACATAGAAATAGTTTATACATTTACTGAAAGTCAACCATTTATTAGGGGGCATTGAGGTATTCAAAAATAACTGCTGGCACATCCCATTCCAATTCTTTCTTCCAATTGTCAGATGCCTGTATATAGGTCATAACTAATATATTCTTTATCATCACAAATACACAAAACAGGTTGATGAAACAAGTCTGGATGAGAAAATGGGCAAAAAGTATTTAGGTGGAAAAATGAGGGTTTCCCTTCTCCATTTTCTAGACTTGCTGTGACATGATTATTTTCCTTTGGTAGTTAAAAGAGTAACATAATATAAAATGAGAGCTATGGAGAATGCAGCAGGGGCTATATGGCCCATGACCATGACAGCTCAAACACTCTGGTGTGAGGCAGTAATTAACTTCCATAGGAAGAATTCTATACTCACTGATCCTTCCTGAACAAACTGATGGTAGGCTAGTGTTAGAGACAATGGGGAGAAAAAGGATTTTCGAACCTGACCAACTTAATAAAAGCCTTTTGTTTCTCTTTTAAAAGGAACATAAATCATGGTTTCCCTATCTGTAAAGTTCAAGTTATAATGATTTTCATTTAAAAACTCTATCAAAAGACTCAGAATTATCTAAATTGGACAAATTTAGATTAATATAACGAGAATAAATGATACAGGAATCTTAATAGAAAAATGGTCATCTTATATAACTAAATCTCTATTATCTATCTCTAGAGTTTTTTTCTCTTCCAGGAAAATTACCTGTTTATTCTTTTTTTTCTAGGACAAAATAATCTCATAGTTTGATATCATCATGAAATGTTCTTGGAGTGGCCATAACCACATTCAATAGTAATATTTTTTATAGTAAAAACCTTTCACTTGGGAAAATCACATCTCTCTATCACTTCACTGGAAAAATGAAGGCCTTGAACTAGACGTCTATAAGTTAACTTCTCTTCTGTAGGACAACTTCTTTATATTATGACATGTCTTCCATTGTGTTTGCATTACAAAATCCAACCGGCAATAGAAATTAGATTTTCAAATGAACAGGCTTAAAGAAACTTTATGAATATTGGCAATAAATAGTGAAGTTTCAAGCAACTAAATTATAATACACTTGGGGAATGTGTCATAACCACGTCTCATTTAAGAAAATTAAAATATAATTGGCAAATTCAAGGGAGACTATGTTGATTTTCCTTTTAAAGAGAAAGGATAAAGATAAATGGAAACATGTTGTCTTTAATAAAGAGAATTACCTTCTTGGCTAAAGAGTACCTTTACTCTTATACACACACACAAAGGTAGCCACAAAGAGAAACATAAAGAGACAGACACAGAGAGACAAATTGGAGAGTACAAGTTTAATGTACTTAAATTAGCTATCCAATAATTCCAAAATAGAATGTCTTACTTCTGGTTTCAAAATATTTTGAGTTCTATCTATTCTAGTAATAAGTTATGTCTGGAATAACATCTAGGAATGGTGGGAAGAATATGCTGTTCTAATCAACAATGTGTCTTGAGTTCCAGTGTCACCACCTATTGCATTCTTTTTTTTTTTTTAAAGATTTTATTTCTTTCTTTGACACAGAGGGAGAGAGATCACAAGTAGGCAGAGAGGCAGAGAGAGAGGAGGAAGCAGGCTCCCTGCCGAGCAGAGAGCCCGATATGGGCCTCGATCCCAGGACCCTGAGATCATGACCTGAGCCGAAAGCAGAGGCTTTAACCCACTGAGCCACCCAGGCGCCCCACCTATTGCATTCTTGACCTTGGGAAACTACTTTGTACATATAAACTTCTGCTTTTCAGTTTGTAAAATGGAACACTAATTCTTGCTTCACTCTAAGCAATGCAATTCCATTGGTGTTGATGAGGTCAAACTAATTCTAATATAGCTGACACAGTGTAAACTACCTAGTTAAATGAAGACATGATGATGTAAAGAGAGTGCATTTAGAAGATCATTTAAATGTGTATGTATTTATACTGTGCATATACTATTAGCTCATTAGTTACAAAAGACAGAAATGTTGAATTACAGAGAAATCATAATTTGTATAACTTATTTTGTTGCTTCTTTTATTAGAATGATTATGCTATTGACTATCTGAGCAAAGAGAGTAAAGTAAGAATTGCCAATTTATGCTTTAGCTAAATAAATGAACATGTTCACTTGTATGAAGGCACTGCGTACTAAAATGTCATGAACTTGGGAATTACTCTCATCCAGTGCTTGCTCCTCTATTTTTTTTTTTCTTCCCATGCTGCTTAACTGTAAGTGACCCAATGCAGGCTTGGTTGTCATCTCCCTGATAATTCTTCTCTGGTAGTACAGCTAGAACTGCAGTCGCTACTGTGACTGTGTGCTCAATGTTTCCATTCTTCTATGCACCATTGCTATGGGTGGACAGGTAGGGGACCTCTTCTTTGCTGTCTTATCCATCTCTCCGCTTATGTGTGCTCTTGTTGAAAGGGTTGGTTACACTTACCATTTGCATGAACTTGTTTGGAAAGAAATTTAGAAAAGAACTCTGCTCTATGATTCAGTCCAGATTACCTGGCAAGTCTGTGTTCGCTTTTCAAAGGCACATTCAAATAAGGATAAAATGCTGCTATACTTTTCCTACTTAATATTTCCTTGAAATATTCTTTGAGAACTTCATGTATTGGGATTGCTATGGTTTGATGTAGATTCCATAACCCTTTCTCCTTGATCTTATTGCCATTTCATACCATCATAACCTCACCCTGGTGCCTATCTTTTAATTTTTCACCATCTTTTTTTTAAACAAACAAACAAAAAACACACCAGAAAAACTCTCCATACCTTGTTTATTAAAATCTTTTATTCCCAGGACACCTGGGTGGCTCAGTTGGTTAAGCCTCTGCCTTCGACTCAGGTCATGATCCCAGGGTCCTGGGATCAAGTCCGGCATTGGGCTCCTTGCTCAGCAAGAAGCCTGCTTCTCCCTCTGCCTCTGACTGCCTCTCTGCCTGCCTGTGATCTCTCTCTCTCTCTGACAAATAAATAAATAAAATCTTTAAAAAAAATAATTAAAATCTTTTATTCCCAGGACTGCTACAGAGTCTTAAATCTCAGATTTATACCTCTAATTTTAGGAAGGGGCTTGTGGATCTCTCAAATACTTTAGTTTCTTTCTTTTTAAAAAAATATGTATTTATTTATTTATTTGAGAGAGAGAGAGTGAGAGCATGAGCACAAGCAGGGGGAGATACAGAGGGAGAGAGAAAGGGAGACGGTGACTCCCTGCTGAGCAGGGAGCCCGATGCAGGGCTCCATCCCAGGCCCCTGGGATCATGACCTGAGCTGAAGGCATTTGCTTAACTGACTGAGCCATGCAGGTGCCCTCAAATACTTTAGTTTCTAATGTTATTTCATTTACATTTCACCAATATAAAAATTTTTCTTAACTCAATTTTGCTCAGCAGAACTATGGGTAAAATAATTATATATATTTTTCCTTGAATAGTCCCAGTTGACAAAACAACATTCCATGGTTCTGGAATAACTATTCATAACTCCCTTTTTGACTCTACCTTTTTTCCTAGTTTCTATGAAAAATGATATGGTCTCCTAGTTATAGAGTAAATGAAGATGATTAACCTAATTCACATTGCCTTATGAATGACCGCAGAAGTCATACTTCTCCTTCACACAAAGAACTAATTAGACAAAAGGATTATATCTGATACTTCAATTAAACATTGAACAGAGTTTCTGGGGGGAAATGTGAATAGTGAAACAAAAGCATAACAGAATATAGGGGAAGATGTATCTGATGTTTAGGGATAGGAAGATGTGTTTATATTCAATGTCAGATTTGTTCCTTGCTCATAAAAATTCTGTTAGAACTCCAGATAATCATAACCATCTTATGTGCCTTATCTTAGTTGAAGCTGTCTCTTGTGACATTTGATACTTTCTCACCCCTACCTGAGATATTTCAGGACATGCAAAATGAATTAGGTTCAGTAGTAAGACTTGCATACTGTTTCTGGGGAACCTCTCACAATTATTCATATTTTAATTTAACATGCTTCTTAAGGATCTCTGAGCACCTATTACTTTAGATAAGTTGTTTTTCATTTTCAGTTTAAGCATAGCATTACTTATACTCTTCAAACAGTTCTGATTATAAAAGCAGAACCTCAATGGATATCAAAGAATAATATATCTAGTTGAATAGCTATGCTTTGTAAGTAGTACACTGACAAGGGCATAAAAGACATTGAAAGTGGAAATATTTTCCACAAGTAAAGGAAGGTATGTTGTGTTATATTCATAAAATGTTCATTTCTCATCCAGAATCCAAATAATGTGAAATGACAAATGCATAAGTAAATTTTTCCCTCTACTTTTATGAGAAAGAGATAGATGATATCAGAAAGTTCATTGGGTCTGTTTTATTATCCCTACAGAAAACATATGATTTCATCATCTCTGTACCTATACTTTAAAATAAGAAGTGATATTCAAGAGGATTATCCTATAGCACTGAAATATTTTAAGTACAAAATATTACTGAGAACCCAAAATGTGTAAATTAATGTGGATATATGATTTAGTTAGAATAGTTCCTGATATTTTTCCCTCCCTACCCCCCACAGGGGAGGGTTTGTGCTTTGGTGAATGCTGTGAAAGATGTAAGCCTGATGATTCACAGACCTGTATCCCTTGGGCAAAGAATAAAAATAAAAAAAAAAATTAAAAAAAAAAGAGTAGTTCCTGATACGTAGTAGGAACTCCACAAATGTAATGCAAACTAAAGAGTCCTTCATTCATGGAATTTATGATCTAATGAAAGGACTTGGGAGAATATACTATACAACAGAGTAATTCCAGGGTAGAGAGGTATCTCATCCCTCATCCCAGGCCCATTTATAGATTTCACCAAATATGTAATTACAAGTCCAGTTTGTTACTCTTTGTTTTTTGTTTGTTTGTTTGTTTTTAGTTCCCAGATGAGACTGATAAATAGCAAAGATTTCTTCTACTCTACTTAGGTCCAAGTATTATTTCACTTATTCCTTCCCCTCTCAACCCTGTGAAATTACTTTTTCCTCTTTTTGGATTTATTCAAAACCAAAGAAGCCATCTTTAATGACTATGACTTAAACCTGAGGGAATTCACTTAATTTTACTATAAATGCCATAATTTTAAGAGGACTATCACAAACATTGCAAAACAATGGATTTCCAATTTTGAAATTAACTGTTGGCTTGAAGCCTTGCTGAGAATTCAATTGACAAGCATTTATCCTATATCTACTATACATTATAATAGTGTCCTTAAAGAATCTGCAACCCAGTTGGGAGGCAAAGTGTGTAAGCATGAACAAGGAGAAATTAAGGGCATGATTTTAGTGACACCGACTCAATTGTGAGAACAATTCATGGAAGGAGAAAAGGTTAGCCATCAGAGAAGGCTTTATAGATAATGGAAGATTTTAGTGGTCTTAAAGTTGAAGAGATCTTGAGGAATGAAGTTTTATAAATGGGAGATAATTAAAAAGAGGTATTCAAGTTCTCGCTTCAGCAGCACATATACTAAAATTGGAACAATACAGAGATCATTAGGATGGCCCTGCACAAGGATGACACGCAAATTCGTGAAGTGTTCTGTATTTTTTGATGATTCACAGACCTGTTCCCCTGGGGCAAATAATACATAATATGTTAATTTAAAAAAAAGATATCCAGGTGAGAATCACAGCATTTTCTTTTCTTCTTTTTTGCCTTATTATTATTATTTTTTCTTTAATGTTACTCTTAAATATTCTCTATACCCCACACAGGGCGCAAACTCACAACCCTGAGATCAAGAGTTACATGCACCATCCTCTGAGCTAACCAGGAACCCTGGGCATCACAGCATTTCTAAGATTAGGTCAGGACTAATCATTAAGTGATGAGATAATGGTTTGGGAACAAAAAGATTTTTGCAAGAAGAGGGTAAATGAAGGAAACTTCTGGTTTTTCAAATTGCCTTTAGAAATCTGATGAATTTATTAGTATAAATACTTGAATTAATATTTGTGATAGTATTTATACTTTTTTCCCCTCTGTTGTCTGTTTTGAGAATGAAATACAAGTGAGGTAGAGAAAGAAAGGAACAAGCAGTTTCACTGAGTTGACTGGTAGTATTGTTTAGGTGGTGTTGGGATAGGTTGTGGTCTCATAATAAACGTGAACAAATACTACTACTGCATGGCCTATAGACTGATCAGGTCTTAATCACACTCAACCACTGTTGAAAGAATGCTTTCTAATTCTAATGTTTCTCTTCAGGATTTCTACTTTAGTTAAGTATGTAATTTTTCTCAAGTATCATATCTAAAACAAAGATAAGGAATGTTCAAGTTAGAGACTATGAAATAGTTCATCTAAGAATTCTTAAAATTGAATGAAATCTTACCAAACAGCTTCATCTATAAAACAGATAAACTGTAGTAGTGGATAATCTTTGCCTGGTGGTAGGTTAAGTGCTTTACACACATTTTTTATTTGTTGTCTAAAATAGTACTCACAAACCACTATGAGGTAAACGTTATCATCTGTGTTTTTTCCTGTGAGGAAACTGCCTTAGATCCCATATCCACTAAGTGGCAAATCCCGGATATGGACTCAAATTTATTTAATGCAAAAGCTTACATTTTCAACCACTGTTTCAGTTTCTCTCCAATAAAGGAGCTCCTCAGATTAAGCCATAACTGAGAATCAGGAGATGCATGCCAGCCATGATCGTTTTCACAAGAGGCATTTTTGTGGGTGCCTGGGTGGCTCAGTGGGTTAAAGCCTCTGCTTTCGGCTCAGGTCATGATCTCAGGGTCCTGGGATCGAGGCCCGCATCGGGCTCCCTGCTCAGCGAGGAGCCTGCTTCCCCCCCCCCTCTGCCTGCCTCTCTGCCTCCTTGTGATCTCTCTCCCTCTGTGAAATAAATAAATAAAATCTTTAAAAAAAAAAAAAGGCATTTTTGTCATTTTGGGGAGAATCCAAAAGGACTATTTGAAGCACAATTTGGAAATCATGAGTTGGATTATTTTTTTATTATGTAATAATGATGTGATATTGTCTCAGACATCTAGTATTTAATTCCAAATAGTTATACTTTTCCCTTAAGTGTAATTTTGGTATTAACAAGAGAATACAAATCTAACCTTAATTTAGAAGAAAATAAAATAAAATTACTTCAAGGGTTACTACTTATTAAAATACATATTGGTTTTTGTTAATCATGCTAGAATATTCTAATTGGTTTGTTAGAATTCAATGTATAATCCCACTTAAATATAATAAGGGTTTAGTTAGGTCCCTTGAACAATTGATAAAAAGTCTATGATGTATGCAAAACATGAGATTTGGTACTGAAATGACTCAACATAAAAACTTGATGTAGATATTTCATAGGGAAATGGCTCAAATAAAATTCATGATGTCCAGAAACCATCCTTTTTTTTCCTGACTTAACCTTCACTGTCTCTATATACAAGTGCATTGCTCTAGGGGATCTGCACTAACTTCCATCTACCTTATTAATATTTTTTTTCAGAAGGATCAGTGTCTCTCTTTGCTGTAACACAGTTGTTTGTTTTTTTTTAATTAACATACAATATATTATTTGTCCCAGGGGTACAGATCTGTGAATCATTAGGCTTACACATTTCACAGCACTCACCATAGCATATATCCTCCCCAATGTCCATAACCCAGACACTCTATCCTCCCCGCCACCCACAGCAACCCTCAGTTTGTTTTATGAGATTAAGGGTTTCTTATAGTTTGTCTCCCTCCTGAGTCCATCTTGTTTCATTTTTTTCCCTCCCTACCCCCCATGACCTCCCACACTGACTCTCAAATTCCTCATATCAGAGAGATCATATGATAATTTTATGTCTCTGAATGACTTATTTTGCTTAGCATAATACCCTCTAGTTCCATCCACATCATTGCAAATAGCAAGATTTCAGGTTTTTTGATGGCTACATAGTATTCCATTGTATATATATACACCACATCTTCTTTATCCATTCATCTGTTGATGGACATCTAGGTTCTTTCCATAGTTTGGCTATTGTGGACATTGGTGCTATAAAAATTCAGGTGCACGTGCCCCTTCAGATCACATTTGTATCTTTAGGGTACATACCCAGTAGTGCAATTGCTGGGTTGTAGGGTAGCTCTATTTTTAACATTTTGATGAACCCACATACTGTTTTCCAGAGTGGCTGCACCAGCTTGCATTCCCACTAACAGTGTTGGAGGGTTCCCCTTTCTCCTCATCCTCACCAACACCTGTCCTTTCCTGACTTGTTAATTTTAGCCATTCTGACTGGTGTGAGGTGGTATCTCACTGTGGTTTTGATTTGTATTTCCCTGATGCCGAGTGATGTTGAGCACTTTCTCATGTGTCTGTTGGACATTTGGATGTCTTCTTTGAAGAAATGTCTCTTCATGTCTTTGGCCTATTTCTTGATTGGATTATTTGTTCTTTGGGTGTTGCGTTTGATAAGTTCTTTACAGATTTTGGATACTAGCCCTTTATCTGATATGTCATCTGTGAATATCTTCTCCCATTCTGTCAGTTGTCTTTTGGTTTTGTTGACTGTTTCCTTTCCTATGGAAAAACTTTTGATCTTGATCAAGTCCCAATAGTTCATTTTTGCCTTCGCTTCTCTTGCCTTTGGCAATGTTTCTAGGAAGAAGTTGCTGTGGCTGAGGTCAAAGAGGTTGCTGCCTGTGTTCTCCTCAAGGATTTTGATGGATTCCTGTCTCATGTTGAGGACTTTCAACCATTTTGAGTTTATTTTTGTGTGTGGTGTAAGGAAATGGTCCAGTTTCATTCTTCTGCATGTGGCTGTCCTGTTTTCCCAACACCATTTGTTGAGGAGATTGTCATTGGACATTCTTTCCTGCTTTGTCGAAGATTAGTTGACCATATTGTTGAGAGTCCATTTCTGGGCTCTCTCTTATGTTCCATTGATCTATGTATTGTTTTTGTGCCAGAACCATACTGTCTTGATGATTATAGCTTTTAATAGAGCTTAAAGTCTGGAATTGTGATGCTGCCAACTTTGGTTTTCTTTTTCAAAATTCCTCTGGCTATTCAGGGTCTTTTCTGGTTCCATACAAATTTTAGAATTATTTGTTCTATTTCTTTGAAAAAAAAATGATGGTATTTTGATAAAGATTGCATTAAATGTATAGATTGCTTTGGGTAGCATAGACATTTTCACAATATTTGTTCTTCCAATCCATGAGCATGGGACGTTTTTCCATTTCTTTGTGTCTTCCTCCATTTCTTTCATGAGTACTTTGTAGTTTTCTGAGTATATATTCTTTGCCTCTTTGGTTAGGTTTATTCCTAGGTATCTTATGGTTTTGGGCGCAGTTGTAAATGGGATTGACTCCTAACTTCTTTCTTCTGTCTTTCTGTTGGTGTATAGAAGTGCAACTGATTTCTGTCCATTTGATTTTATATCCTGATACTTTACTGAATTCCTATATGAGTTCTAGCAATTTTGGAGTGGAATGGGTCTTTTGGGTTTTCCACATAAAGTATCATATCATCTGCAAAGAGTGAGAGTTTGACTTCTTCTTTGCTGATTTGGATGCCTTTTATTTCTTTTTGTTGTCTGATTGCTGAGGCTAGGACTTCTAGAACTATGTTAAATAGCAGTGGTGATAGTGGACATCCCTCCCATGTAACACAGTTTTGCTCATTACTCTTACTTGGAGCAGGTGTCTGAAACAGGAAAATGTAGAGTTGTAAGGATTAGGGCTCTTGGACAGGATGAGAGAAGTTTAAAGTAAACTTCACTGAGTAAAGGCAAGACATCAAAAGAAAGGGAATTCTGTTGACTTTGTCCTTTTGGAAATGCTGCCAAGTGAAAATACAGTGCAAATAGCATATATACATTTAAATTTGATACTAACCACATTAAGAAAAAGTAAAAAGAAACAGGTGGATAGTTATTTTAATAATGTATTTTATTTAGCCTCACATATCCAAAATGTTATCATTTCAACATGTAATCAATATTAAACATATTAGTGAGAATTACTTTACATTGTATTATTATACATTCTTTTTTTTTTTCATAAGTTGTCTTCAAAATTTTACACTAACAGCACTTCTCAATTTGGGTATTAAATTTTCAATGGTTCAAGTATGTTTAGAATTATGTTTAGTGGAAAAATATTGTATAACTTTTAAGTTTTTAAATGCAGATTCAAACAAATTAAATTAGAATTTTTATCTTGAGCTGCAGTGGCCACATGGGGAGTGTTAAAAACCTGGCCCTGTGGCAAGTGGCTACAGCAGAGCTCTAGGCTTGGGTCTCCTGTCTTTACCTATATTTTCCATAACACTTTTATTAGAAAATCTCTATTTTGGGGAAGTCTCCAGGGCTTCCCAAGTCATGAGTATTTAGATGTGTACATTATTGTTGTTTAAATGGAGGAAGAGACAGTAGCAGAAATGAGTAATTCTACATTTGAACATAATCCACTGGGGAATGCATACAAGGGTATGACTGGCTCAGCAGGCCATTTCTTAATTACAAAACACCTTCTATTAAGATATAAGAATTTATGGAAGATCCTTTAAGACATATTAAAAATAGATTATTTTGATTATTGCCTAATTAAAAATTAATTGAGATTTCTAGCTGGGAGTTTTTATGGTATACCTGGAGCATTCATGAAAAGTTAGACCAGCGTAGAACGTAGCGGGGATGTGGGTGGGCCATTGGCATCATAGTACATAAGACATATGACAGAGTGGCATTACACAGAAGCAGATATGTGCACTTAAGTAGAACAAAAATAAACTGCAAATGTAAACTTTAACTTCCTGGAAATTTGAGCCCAGGGCTTATTGTGCATTCTAGCTATTTTTGTAGCTGATGAAGTCAATGCAATGGATTGTAATGAGATAGATAAAATTCTGTCTGCAGTGCAAGTACCTATTCAATAAATGTCCAGTCCAGACAGATGAGGTGCAAAGCCAAGATGTGCCAGGTCACCAGCTTCCATGAGGTCTGATGGGTGTTGCCATGTGAACAGCACTCTGTCAGAATATACTTGGCCGAGGACAGTGACTGTTTCCTGTGAATAAGTCACAAAGCTTCGTGATACATTTTGGAGCTAACCCCAAATAAGACTACTGAAGAGAACTTACACCACTAAATGCTTTGTTAATGGGTGTCAATGTGCATTTGATGAATTTGAGGGTATTTTAGTGCACACCTGCAGCAGATGGCCTGTGCTTTTCAGCTGCTCTTATGATTTAGCTACAAGTATTTTAAATCCCAGCTGTCAGCCCATAAGCAGTGACCGTGAATGTTAAGATTCACAAGCAGCATTGCCAATGGCAAGAACACACTTGCTGGGTTCATCCTGTTGTGGGGAAAATGACTCAGCTAACCTCTTTGCTCTGGGTTAAAGATGTCAGAAGAAATTGCAAAAAAGAGGGCAACTTTATCCATTTCATGGTACTGCCAGAGCCATGTATAGATCTTCTCTCCTTCTGAGATTAGAACTTTTGCAAAATAAATCATAGAACACTTTGATATAGCCACTAAAGTCATACTAATTTTAATTATTTGCATGGGGCTTTGTCAGTCACAAATATTTTTTACATCTATGATCTCATTTTATTACTAAAATATCCATGAGTAGTAAACAGGACCAAAGTACTATTATTTCTCTTTAAAACTGAAGAAACTTGGGCTCAGGGAGGTGTTAGCTAATGTCTGTGCATGTGTGTTTTTGATGACATCCAAAATGACATCTTGAGTAAAATCAATGGGGTAATCAAACTAAAAAGACAAAACAAAAAGCCACTTGGATCAACAACATAGTATTTAAGAAATTTCTTTCATGTAGATGACTGGTGTTTATTTTCTTTTGCTTGAGACATCTATCCTCCTAACATAGTGCTATGAAAAATAGCTTAAAGGTGATCCCTTGAATGAAGAAGAATAAACCCCTACCCCTCCAAGAGGTAGAATTATCATCAAAGCAACTCTCTTTTCTTAGTAATGGGATCAATTATTTTAAGCTGGTCTATGGTCATCCTGAAAAAGGCCATATTTCTCATCTTTCGTTATACTAAGTTCTGGCAAAAGTATTGTGAGCAACTTATAGAGAACGTCCGTAGTGAGAATACATTAGTCAGTAAATAGAAGTCATTCTATTTCTTCTAAGCATTGAATCAATTATTATAGAGAATTAGGAGCTTACCCAATTACCGGTAGAGCAAGGGAAGCAAACGTCAGGGAAACTACTAGTGATTTTCTTAGCTTGGAGTAACAAATTGGATGGTTCTTAAGAGTTTGCTAGAGATATGCTGAAAATGTGAAGACTCTGGAAAGCTCCCACCAATTATCTCTGTCAGCAGTAGTGAAGTGAGTTGTTCAGAGGACTCACTGAGAAGCAGCTATGAGTCACAAACTTGACAAAATATCTGGCTATAATTACCTCCAGAGATTATGATTTTTACTTTTTTCATCCTCTGAATCTCAACTAAGTCCCTTTCATTGGAAAACCTCAAACCATTGAGAAAAGGATTTGGAGGGAATGTAATGTTAATTTCTCTTTCGTTTTGCAAGGCAACCTTAGAATGAGGTTGTGGTGCTATTGGCTTGTCCACGGACAGTCCAACACAGCTCACCTCTTTGTTCAACTCAGCACCCATAAATGGCATTCAACTCATTCTTAACTTCCAAATAAAGAGCATGACAGCACCACACTCTACCTACTGTAATATAACTTCTCTTATATACACGGTCCCATGCAAAGCCCCACATGTCATTTATCTACCTTGAGATGAGGTTTGTTGCTTTTTTTTTCTCACCCACTTTTTCTTTGGTGATACTATCACTGAAGTATTGAATTACAAGGTTAACTGTTATTGATATACCTCATATCCGGTAGAAAGGGAGTTTGAAAAGAAAAAAATATCAGTTAAGGTATATAAATACATAGATGTCAAGGTCAGAAGTAAAATATGCATAGCTGCTACTGTTCTGTGGTCACACGGTTATAGGTTATGTTTCAAACTTCATTCTTGACTATTGTTTCCTTGGCTGTAAGTTATTATCTCAGCTGGTCATGGTTCTTTACTAGGATCTAAACCTTATTTACTGAAATGCTTGTGGTATTTATCATCCTGCAAATACTTTATTGTCACAGCTTTTTATCCATCGTGCCGAGTGGTTCTCCTATAATTTAAGTTCCTGATTTATCTCTCTATTATCCCATTATCCATGTGGTAACTCTATTTCCTCTTGAAAACCAGGAACAATCACCCTGACCAGAACAGTAACTCCTTTATTTTCCTGTAGATTTAGAGGCATGAGGAATACAAAGTGATCTAGTAGAAATTTCAACATCCATTTAAAAGAAACTCTTGTATAATCCTTTCATAGAAAAATTCCTCTTTGGCGAACTTAAATTTCTAAAGCCAGCAGAATCAAAGGGAGATGAAACAACTATTTTTCTAGTTCATCATTAAGGATACTAGCTGAGGACTCAATCCCATCTCTACATTTTGATTCCCAGATTCAAGGTTCCTTACTAAGGGAGAAAGATGATGATCTACTGGCTACTATTTTCAGAGCATATAGATGTTATCAAATGACAGTGCCACTGTGTCTTCATTTTCTATGAGGCAAGTCCTGAGTTGTCTAACATAATTATTACTTTAGCTTCTCTTTTATCACTTATTCCAATCTAATGCTAACTTCTACATCAATGCTGATTTGTTGATATCTTTAAAAATTTAGTCCTCCTTTATGTTCTCTAAAAAACCCATAGGAAATCCATTTTTAAATTTCTAGATTAAAACTTCATATCAGCTGTATGTAGGCCTGCGTTATTAGTGTGGCGAAGGGTACAAGAAGGGCATTATTATCACTTAAAAATTTCTAAGAAATTATGTCTTCCTAAGTAGTAAATTTCCCTCTGTATCCTGAAAGGTTTTGGAAAAGGGCATGGAGTAGCATGCATAGATATATATCAACTCCCCCGGGAGAGGAATAACAGAAAAAGAAGGGGAAAAGCAGATGGGCATGACATGAAAATTCATGATGTTCATTTGGGTATCAATCACCACCCTCACTTAGGAGACACAGACATGGCATTTATTGCTCTCTCACTTCATCTTATTATCCATACCTACATGCTTATGATTTTAAAATCATATTTGTGTCCAAATCTATAATACTGACCTTTTCTTCGAGATCCAGTGTTTTCATCTGTTCCTAGACACATGTAGCCCTCTATTATGTACTTGTAATTTACTTCATAGGTTGTTTTGAAGATACTATGACTTAATACTTTAGTGTGGCAGTCATAGCATGCTTTTCATGGTAGCTAGCACACGGTATTTAGTAATTGCTGGTTGAAATATTGCTAATAGTATATGCACTACCTTTCTATGCCATTATTAACACACCTGGGCATTTCACAAATATATATTTAATACACATTTAAAGTTCTATCTTTCGGGGCACCTGGGTGGCTCAGTGGGTTAAAGCCTCTGCCTTCGGCTCAGGCCATGATCCCAGGGTCCTGGGATCCAGCCCTGCATCGGGCTGCCTGCTCAGCAGGGAGCCTGTTTCCTCCTCTCTCTCTGCCTGCCTCTCTGCCTACTTGTAATCTCTCTCTGTGTGTCAAATAAATAAATAAAATCTTCAAAAAATAAAGTTCTATCTTTCTACTCTATCTTTTTATATAGAGGCCAGTTACCTGCCTACGCAAGTGTTTGCACAGACGTAAGTTGAAGTTAGCAGTTCTTAGGTAAACGCTAATGTTTGGGTTATGCTGCCTCTAAGGGTGATGATGAACACATTACATTTTCCTTGTAATCATGTTTTTCTCATTTTGCTTTCTAAGTAGTGTATTTTCAAATCATGTCTGAAATAAGAAAAGTCAGAACTGAGAGTCTTAGAATAACCTATTTCAAGTCCAGGTGCACTAAATTGAAATAATAATAGTTAACATTATTCTTATGTGTGTTGGGCACTGTTCAAATCATTTTAATAAATTTGCTCATTTTATACTCGGATTACCCATATGAGATAGGCAGTAATGTTATTCCCATTTTACAAATGAGGAAACTAAAGCACAAAGGGGTTATATCAATTAGTTTATGTTATACTAGATCACCTCCAGATTTAGTGCTCTATTACAATAGCCATTTATTTATTTCATGATTCTCTAGGTCAGCAAATTGGTCAGGACTCATTTGGGAAGTTCTTTTGTCATGGCTGGGCACCCTTATGCTTCTGTGGTTAGTTACACATTAGAGAAAATATAGATAGTTTAGGAGGCTCTGCCTCTGGGAGTTGGGTAAATGTTGGCTGGGGTGACAGTGGTAATGGGATCATATGTCTCTTATTAGCTAGCAGACTCCTCAGGGCTTAGCTACATGCTAGCTTGGTAAACAGAAAGAGTGAAAGAGAGAAAGTCCTAGATTCGGAAGTGGCACAGTCTTGCTTACCACATTCTGTTGGTTATAGCAAGTTATAGCACTGGCCAAGGTTCAAGGGATGTGGAAGTATGCTCCATACCTGATGCAAGGAGATGAAAAGTTTCATTGTAACAGGATGTGGATAGTGGGCCAAGTTTGCTGTCTAGCATTTAAACTAGATGGGGTGGAGGCAGGAGAGTGTGAGAGTGTGAAGAGTAGGGGAGAGAGAGAGTGTGGGAAGGAAGAAAGATGGAGAGAGGGAGAGAATATCTAAGTTAATTGGGGATTCTTTAACCTATTAAACTCAATTAATTGAATGACCACTCATGATATTCTATCAAAATTAGATAGCAAATATTAGAAACAAATTTTAGCATTGGTGCCCTAATGTCTTCCTTATCCTGAAATTCTGTATTTGTCTTCAGGTGCAGAGAGCATTGTTGCAAAGCATCTACAAGTTAGTTTGAAAATTTGGAAGGCTTTTACTTGTGTGTGATGTTCAAAGTAGTAGACAGAGGTCAAAAAAATTTCTCTGAAAATTTATCACCTGTAATGGTTTTGAGCCAACTCTTACTTATCTTAAATTTACTCATCATATAGCAGATGTAGAAAAATTGCTTTGTGATTGTACACTAAGTTTGTCTCCTCTTACTCTAAAATTAAACATCTTACTCTAAAGAATGTCTCATCTTACTCTCAATTAAAGAATTGAGATACAAGATAAAAATACCTGCTTTTCTGTCCTGATTTAAGACATAAACAGATACATGTAATACCATATAAATCTAAGTTGGAATAGAGGGTATGAACAATGTAATTTGAGAGAGAAGGCTAACCTACCTTAGAGTTAAGGTGTTGGGAATTTGGGGGAGGATTTCTTTGGAACATGAGGTTTTAAAAGATGGGTTGTAATAACTAGGAAATGATGGGGTTTGGAGAGGTGAAATGTAGAAATATTACAGAGACAGCAACTAAGAGATTATTAGATTGTAATTTCAGTTATCTATGGGTAAGAAATACTGAGAGCTTGATACAACAGCAATGGCAGGAAGAATGGAAAGGAAGAGGAACATTAGAAAGGTATAATTGGTAGATTTATAGAAATTACTAACTGATTTAATGTGAGGACCAAGGAAAGAGGATGACTTGAGGATAACTTTCAGATAATTACCTTGGGCATATAAAAGTATATATCTAGATTTCATGTGTATAAACTACATATGTACTATATAGAAAGGAGGCAGAGGAGGAGAGCTTCCCATAGATATCAGTATAGAGAATATTTTTGTACAAATTAGCTCACTGCAGCATCAGAATTTTTAATAGCAATATTCTAAAAATACAGATACCAGTATATACAGAAATAAAGATCTAGACAAAATGAAGATATATTTCCAAAACAGATTTGAAACCTTTAGCTTTTTAAAAATATTTTGTAAACATTTTCATAAATATTTGTAGGCTAAAGATTTGTAACCTACTTGTCTTCTGTTAAAAGCATTTCCCATCCCATTACATATTCTAAAAAGATGCATTTTGTAATGGCCACATACTATTCTGTCACATGATGCTATTATACTTTATTTTATTCATTCCCCTAAGGTTAATTATAATTTGAGGACTTATATTTAAATCTTTTACCACACTATCATCTAAGTAAAGGATGATTTATTTATGACATTTCCCCTCACCATGATCTTCTCCACAGAGGAGGATGGTCATTTTATCATTTGCTTTGAAGCAGCTCTTAAAGTGTGTCTCATCTCATGCACAATAAAGACACTAGCTCCATATTTTCTGAAGCTGACAGGGAGGACTTCTCCTGTCTCAGTGGTAAAATTTGGACTTAGAGGAGAGAGGTTATGTAATATTTTGTTTCTCCCTTTCAAGTCAACCTGTTTTAGGAAATGGACTCCCTCCTGGACTCTTAGATGTTATAATGGGTAACTGGGACCTTTAACTGGGAGTACAAGTGACTCACAAGTGACTACAGTGTGACTTTTACCAGGTCACATCGATCAGCACATGTGTACTGTGTATTTATTTCATTTAACTAATACATATTGCATTTCTACACATGTACTAGAAGAGATAAAAATGGTCTTTCACATCTTCTTTGTAAAAAGGGGAGAAGTGTAAAAAAAAAGGGGGGGGAGAAGTAAATACTACATTACACTGAAGGTCAAGGTAACAAAGTGCAGGATGGATGTGGCCCAGAATTAAATTATACACACACACACACACACACACATATGTATACATATGTATATATATGTATGTATATGTATATATCATGCATACATATCATGCATACATATTTATAGGTTTGTGTAAACATACACAAATTTATTTTAAGAGTATTAGATATATATGCATATAAGTAACGTATATATATTTGCACACACATACAAGCAGGTCTACATATAGAGAGAGGGAATCAGTGTTGACTTCCATTTTGTAAAATATTTGAATTGCTTCTCATCATTTAAAGATAGGAAAATTTCACATAAATATCTGGATTTTTTATCTTCTTAAAAATCAATAAAATTGAGAAATCCTGTTCCTGAGTCTAAACATTACAGCATTTTTGTATTACTGCATGGCAACAGTTAGGTTGACCTGAGTGGCTAATGGGTTTCTAGCACTTGTTCAGTTGTCCTTTCTAGATGTATCATTCTCATGAGCTCTCCAGTTGGCTACAATAATTAGGATAATTCACTAACTTTTACCTTATTTTCCTGGTTTCTATGTAGATTTGCATTTGAAAATTCTACTTCATGCCATGTATTATAAAAAAGTTCGTTTCAGTTCAGAGAATCCATTTCTTTGGACATCATCTTCATAGATATAATTATAGGAAACCAAAGCAATTGCTAGTTCAGCTACTTCAGTCAAAAACTTTTCAATTTAGAGAAAAGTCAAAATTGATAGCCTAAACCTGAGCAAATGTTTGAATGGGATAAACTATTTCTGTCAAAGCAATAAGCCTAGTAACTCTATATGGATGCAACCTATATTTTTATAGATACAGTGGATATTTCACTTTTGTCAGTTCTTGCCCGTCACTAAGAGTGATGATTTATGCTTGAAACAGGCTATACACAGACTATTATCTCAATTTTATGTTGGGTGACATTTCTGCCACCTATTCCATTTTCAATTTCTTAGAGAAACTAATGTCTGAATTCTTGTTCAGATATATCACAGATTTTAATATCATCTGTAGCCTCCAAGAAATGTTTTTAAAAAGGACAATGTAATAGTAACTGTAAAATGCTGTGTTTATGGAATGCACATTGATTCCCAATTTCTTTCCCTTATGTGATTAATTCTCAGGTTTCCCACTAGGAATTTGTGATTTAATTATGTATGGCCATAGAAAATGCTCTTCAGAGATTATTCTGGTAAATATATGTTTTTCAGGTTGATTCTTCTAAGAAAATAACAGCCATTACATAGAAGAAATATTTGTTTGACTGATGATGGCTGACTACACTGCATTGCAAAATCAGGTGTGTTTACCCTTTATCATAGCTCAGGCCATTTATATTCACAACGAAGCCATATGGGAATCAAAGGTACACATTTGGGCTTCCATGTTGTTAAATCAACATCAGTAATTCCTTATAATCTCCATAATAAAAGCGAAAATTCCCATCAATGTTTTATAATACTGAGCTTCTTATATTGTCAAACTTTTAACCCCAAGGATTATAATTTATAAAAGTATTATTATTTATTTTTGTCTAAATCCTAGGTTAAAGGGCGCCTGGGTATCTCAGTCATTAAGCCTCTGCCTTCAGTTCAGGTCACTGTCCAAGGGTCCTGGAATCGAGCCCCACATCAGGCTCCCTGCTCAGTGGGGAGTCTGCTTCTTCCTCTCCCACTCCCCCTGCTTGTGTCTCTCGCTGTCTCTCTGTCTGTCAGATAAATAAATAAAATCTTTAAAAAAATAAATCCTAGGTTAAATTATATCTTTAATGGCTATAGCATATGTTATAATGGTACATAGTGTTACATTAATGTCAAAGTGTTACATTATAATTTTATAATACTTAATATGACATTTCTCACCAGCTAACATTTATTGAACTATTTTTCCCCCTATAACCATGTTCGTTGCGACAGGGGATATAAAAATGACACAACTGAAGCTCTTTTACGTCTTCTGATATAATACCAAAGATTAAAGATTATAGATAATGTTAAATTATCAAAATTTAAAGGCTTAATATTTTAAAAAAAATGAAGCAAATGCCAAACACATGTTATAATTTTGTTTTATCCATCAGTCCATCAATATTTACTTTAAGAAAGGGTCTTCTGAATATCCAACCTTGGCATATGTCATCTCTTTTGGTTCTTCTGTGTGACTAACTGATTTCTTTCACACTTTTCTTGCTAGTGTTCCATAAACATCTTTCTAAAATTTTTTATGTTTCTTAAAGGGAACTATATTTTTCTTTGTAAATTTAGATATCTAGGGCTTTTCAAAAACAAATTCTCATTTTCTGCTCCAGAAATTGTGAGTTGGGAAAAATTTTTTAGTGAAGTTATTTTCCTTGAATTCCACAAAAAATACAATTTTGAAAAAAATGGACCTCACATTTTGATCTACTATATATTTTGATTTATATATTCCTGGATCAAGATATATTCTTTTGGGATGAGCTACAGATCCATTGTTCTCGAAAAGAATTCTCTTGATTGTGTTCGCTGGCAAAATTAAGTGTTCCGGGCGCCTGGGTGGCTCAGTGGGTTAAAGCCTCTGCCTTCGGCTCAGGTCATGATCTCAGGGTCCTGGGATCGAGGCCCGCATCGGGCTCTCTGCTCGGCAGGGAGCCTGCTTCCTCCTCTCTCTCTGCCTGCCTCTCTGCCTACTTGTGATCTCTCTCTCTGTGTTAAATAAATAAATAAAATCTTTAAAAAAAAAAAAATTAAGTGTTCCAAGTTACTATGGACTGGATCTGTTGTCCTTGTCCTTCTCTTTTTTAGGAACCCTCTGGAGTATAATGGTATTAACAGACTATCATATTTATAATGTAAAGTATAATATTTCAATTGTTCTCCAGGAGAAATATTAGTAAAGTATCTTGAAAACATTTATATCCGCTAGAGTAGATCACTTTCACAATCCAAATGGGAGTGACAGATAATTTAGAAGACTTAATAGATGTGAAGATATTGCATTTGAACTTTCATGGATAAGTAGGATGTGAAAGGCTGAACTGGGAGAGAAGGTATGTAAAAACTAGGACACAATAAAATATATAGACACCAGCCTTTCAACTGGAAAGAACATAGCAATTTTTCTTGCTGTCTCATTCTGAGCTTGCTAATTATTTTGTGAATGTTCAGTCTGAAATATTGAAACAGTTCTAACCGTTGTCAGTCTGTTTGGGACATCAAATAGCTATTTTGTCAAGACTAGAGTGTCATTAGTTGTGTGTCTCTAAATGAAAGTTCTGCATGTTAATGCTAACTGTGACATGAATAGTAAGATTGGCATTAGAGACTTTCTGAAATGAGTACAACATTCATGATTAACCTACAGAGTGTAAAAATTGGGGAATCATCTAGTAACTTCATGAAGCTACGTTGCATGTTAATTTCATTTTCATTGGTGATGAAATTGTTATGGGATAATGAGAGACCTTGAAGTATAATAAGTTAGTCAGGTGAAAACAAATTGCTTCATCGGGATTACAACTTCCAGCCATTTTCATAATTTACCATTTTCCTTTAACTCCTGAACTAAAATTTAGAGATGGACTTCTGTTTATTTATATATCTTAATACTGTTGGCACTATTTATGAACATATCAAAGATGAATACAGCTGATCATGTATTCTCAGATCCCATTACCATGTTCTGCAGTCTCAGTTGAGAAGAGAGGAATCAATATTTATTGGATGCCTCCCACATGCCAGGGGGTTTACATGTGTTCTCTCATTCAGTCTTCCCAGTGGACCAGTGAGATTGTTGCTATTATTTACATTTTACAAATGAGAAGACTAAAATTAAGGGGAATGAAATAGAGTGGATATGTAAATTTATGTTTGTTTTCTTTTTTTCTTTGTTTTTGAGAACTGCACCTTACTGCCTCTTGTACCACATGTGGTATTGTTAAAGTCCTCAACCCTTCTTTCTTCACTTCAAGGAGAAGCAGTCTTAAGATCTATGTAAACTTAAAAATGATGATTAATCCACATATGGGCCCATGATTGTAGTAAGCCCAATAAATCCTCTTTATTGAGGATTGATATGAATACTCCATTCCTATCAATGAAGAGGGGATTCTTTTCTTTCTTTGATCTCGAACCTTACAAACCGCAAATCCTGGATTTCTTCAAACAACTGTCTTTACTCACATATGAAGAGGTCTTACATAACAATAAAGCCAATAGAGAATATGGCAGAATTGAGAAATGGGGAAAAAAGAATCTCCTTTTGGAGCTATAATCTGAAGTTTAAAAAAGTTTGGCCATAAAACCTAGCAGAGGAGAATCAGATATATATGTAATTTCAATAAATACTATGCTAAAAGTCTTTCTCACAGCACTTACATTCTCTTCATTAAAATTTTCTTCATTTCTCCGGTAGTACAAGGTCTAATTCTTTGAACAGTTTAGGACAGAGCTACAAAAGTTATTGACAACATGGAAATGACTTAATAAAGAAACGGTGAATCCATGAAATATGTTGAAAAGAAGAATAATCAAAGTTAGTATAAAATTAAGAAATTAAGGAGGAAATTCTGTTGTGTAGTTTTGGGTAGTTTTAAGGAATAGGGAGCACAGTGTTAATTCTTTATGTATTTACTAAGTCTGTGCTGTGTGAATTGTGAATGTGTTTCTATGAATTTGCAAAAACAACGTGGAAATACCAGTACAGAGATGACCCTCAGGGTAAACTCTATATTGGCCTTAATATATTATAGCCTTGTGGGCTTGGGTTTAACCGTCTCCCGCTATTCTCAATCGTGTTTGAGTCTTCAAGGGGCATTATTTTTTGTTTGACACACATGCTGTGTGCAGCACTCCTGTGAGCAGTTTCCTAATGGTTTGAAAGTGTTGATCTCCTCTAAAGAGAGTAGTTTTTACTTCCTGGAAGTAGTTCTTTCAGATGCCAGCTGATGCCTGATGACTCTGAGTCTGCCTTTTCTAAAGGAGGATAATAACACCTCTTTTTTTCTTTTTCTCCCGCCATTGTGAGGGGGCAAAACTGTTCTTGAAAGGCCCTTCTAGGAAACAGCTGTATAGATGATGGCAGTTGATACTAATACTAGCCATTTATCAAGTATCTCCTAACTCTCAGGCATTAAGTGAGAATATATATTGCTTCTCTTCACAGCCATTTTGTAAGGTTTAAATGATGAGCAGACTGAGGCTCCAAGAAGGTCTAAATGACAGAAAGCTCTATGGAAATGAAGTGAAATGATACATGTGAGAATACCTAGTGCCAGCATTGGACAGGGATGGGGGGTAGTCAGCTTCAGCTCTGCCCTGTCCTTTTCCTCCCCTCTGCTTTAGTCTGGGGTGTGTGTCCTCCCCAGATTCCTGTGTTGAAACCTCATGCCCAAAGTGATGGTATGAGGAAACAAAGCCTTTGGGAGGTGATTTGGTAGTGAGGGTGAAGCCATTGTGAATGGAATTGGTGCTCTCCTAAGAGGGGCCCCAGGGGAGAGCTGCCTTGTCCCCTTGGATATGTGAGGTTACAGTGAGAAGACAGCCCTCAGCGAAGAAGCTGAACCTCAGCAGACACTAAATCTGCCGCGCCTTGATCTTGGACTTCCCAGTCTCCAGAACTGTAAGCAGTAAGTTTCTGTTGTTTATAAGCCACCCCGCCTATGGTATTTTTCTCTAGCGTCCTGAGAGGACTAAGAGACCCTCCTTACCCCCCTCCATCTTGTTCTCTTTTCCTTGCTGCCTTTGTTGGATACTTAAAACATTTTCCATTTAGGCTTCTCTTTGTTTGTTACAATGACCTGACTCAGCGATTCGTGAGATTTCAAGCCTTTTTCAATCCTACATTAAAACCTACGTCAATTATTTGGTGAATTTTACAGTTCTAGATAGAGTGAATGCTATATATTGACCTTGTTTACTAAGCACAGGAAATTCCCAGGTATTGTAGCTGCAGTGGATCTTGCATTCACGTCAGAATGAGCTAAAGTCTAAAAATAGATTATGTTCTGTACGTAAGATTTTTTCCTAGTGCTTTCAACTTCTGTTTCTTAGAAACAGTTGATGCTGCTCAGAGGCAGGGGAAAAAAAAACAGTGAGAAGAGTACATAATTCACAGTGGAAGGGAATTATATTAAATTCCTAAGGAGTTCTGACATATGACATCAGAAAGTGTTGTAAGTCATAGTAACATTTTTAGGAGCAGGCTTGCTGAAAAGTTACATATTTCAAACTTCACAATGTGACCATGGTTTACATATTCATTGCTTTATTGATATATTTATAGGATCTGTCTTTGTAATCTATTTTCTATAGATCTAATCTACATATAATGACATTTTCTAATACTTTGGGGAAATCATCTTTTGAAGTACCCTCATTTTTTCATCATACAACCTAGTTCTTCTTTAGTTATTTTTCCCCTATATAACTAGGATGACATCCTTTAAAAAAAAAATGGGGGTGCCTGGGTGCTCAGTCATTAAGTACCTGCGTTTGGTTCAGGTCATTGTCCCAGGGTCCTGGGATCGAGCCCCACATCGGGCTCCCTGCTCTGCAGGAGCTCTGCTTCTCCCTCTCCCACTCTCCCTGCTTGTGTTCCCACTCTTGGTGTGTGTCTCTCTCTCTGTCAAATAAATTAATAAAAATTCTTTAAAAAAAGGCACTTCTAGAGTTTGCTGACTGCATCAGTGGTTGTTAGTGTAAAGTAGTGACTATAGACCACTGAACTTGAGTTCTCAGTTTGGTTTCATGTAAATTTGATGATTTGTATAAATTTGATCAGACATCTGCAGCTGTGATATGTTGGGGGTGTGGTGGATTAATAAGAACTCAGCTAATGGCTCTCATATTTATACTTTCAGACCTTTACCAAGGCACAAAATGTGTTCTATAATTATCACTGTGCATCTGCCTTGTCTGTGTTTGAGCACCTAGAGGAGAGCAGTCATATCATATTCAGTCTTGTGTTGCCCTCAGTGCTTCTTGTGATGCTGAACATGTATTCTCTCAAACCTCCTGGCAGAGAAGAGTGAGTGTGTGATCTGGGGCAGCTAAGGATATAGTTTGTAGAGGTCTGTTACTACCATAATGCTCTTGTGAAGTCTTTCGTTTTGAAAATTCACTTGGGCTTGGATTCCTTACCTAAAATGCCCAAGCCAAATACTGGAATGAAAAAAAAAAAAAAGGTGGTTGCTTAAAATTATGTGATGTTGAATAAAGTTGCCATCCTAGAATGTGTGCTTGTATTGACCCTGAACTATAGGGAGGATGGATACTTAATCAGAGTGTGTTGAATTTAACTGAATTTAGCAATCTAGTTCCAGAAAGCCGGGAAAACAGAAAAATTCAGTTGAAGACAAGGTAGATACAGTTTTTAACCTTCTGCCTTCCTTTGAGTGTTCTATGCCTGCTTTGTTCTCATTCCCTCATCTCCATGTCTTCATTACTTCCAACGGGCTTTATACCTTCATCACCTACTGTCAGCGTCTAAGCCAGATCTCACGGGAGGGACTTAAAATGACTATTATACACAGGCTCCAAGTTCACATTGTCCCTGCTAAAGGATGTTGTAACCCAGCTGAGGGGCTATTGAAGCCAGTCAGTGTTCCCAGACTGGCCTACTTTAATTTATGGCTGAATTCTGATTTTTGAATTACAATAGAGTTGCATAGTAGCAAGAGCAGGGGCAGTGGGTTCTCATGGAGCCGAATCCTAAACTTGGGTCTCTATTCAATTTGCATATTCTTGGGCAGATTTAAGCTTTCTGAGACTGGCATTGTTTTGGGTGCTCCAAGTATTTGATTTCATTTATTTCTCATTGCCACATCCCTGAGGTTATTTGTATCTTCATTGTACACATAAAAAGGCACCATGTCTTTAAGAAATTGTGCTGATGTATACATCTACAAAGTGGCAGAGGTAGAATTGAACTCCATCATTGTAATGTGAAAGCACTTTTCAGGTAATGACTAAATAAGGTCTTAGAGAAAATGCTTCTGATTATTGTAATGCATTTTAGCACTATTTTTTTAGAACAATATTGGAATAACAGAAAAATTGAGAAGATAGTAAAGAGCATTCCTGTATACCCAAGACCCAGTATACTCTATTATTAACACCTTACATTAGTATGGTATATTTATGTCAATTAATGAACCAATATTGATACACTATTATTAACTAAAGTCCATAATTTATTCACAGTTGCTAAGTTTTGACCTAATATCTTCTTTCTTTTCCAGGATCCTATCCAGTATATGATATTATATTTAATTGTCATGTCTCCTTAAGCTCCTATAGGCTATGACAGTCTTTCACTTTTCCTTGTTTCTGATCATTCTGACAGTTTTGGAGAGTGCTGGTGAGATATTTTTTAGGATTCTCCTCCACTGGAATTTTTCAGATGTTTTTCTCATTCCTAGATTTGGGCTATGGGATTTAGGGAGGGAGATCACAGACATGAAGTGCTACTTTCATCACATTATATGAAAGATACTAGCATCATGATTCGTAACTATTGATGATGACTCTGGCTGAGGTAGTGTTTGTGAGTTTTCTCCAATGTAAAGTTAATCTTCTCCTCACCTTTCTATTTTTGGAATAGAAAATTCCGAAGTCATACACCTGAACATGTACTGGTTGGGGAGTCAATGCCATGTCTGCCCTGGCCCCGAAGATTGGGTCAGGGCAGACTCTTTGGAGTCTTTATGCTTTGGAAGAGTCACTGTCACCAGCCCACATTTATGGAGTTGGGATTTATGCTCTCTCCCCATAGGGGAGAAGTAGCTACATAATTATCTGGAATTCTTCTGCATGAGACAGTTGTCTCTTCTCCATTCATTAATTTGTTCAATTATTTTTATACAATGGTATAAACTTAGATACTAATTTTATATTTTGGATACTAATCTGAGTTATTTTCTTGTTCAAAATTTTCCAGTTTTGGCTACTGGGAGTCTTTTAGTTGACTCCTGTGTCCCTTTGCCATACTCCCACATAACTCCAAAAATGTTTTGTACTGTTTTTGGTTTTGTTTTTCAGTATGTTCTTACTTTCTAATACACCAAGCTTATCTTCTGTAATTCCTTCTCCAGCCCTTGAATCAGCCATTTCTCCAAGGAGCTTCTGGTTTGTCATTAGAAATCAAGAACTGTGCCCTTCGCTGCTGAGGTACCTCTCAGCTAAAAGCAAAAAGAAATGTGTGTGTGTCTACTAAGTTGTGTATATACACATGTCTATAAACATTTCTACTTGGAATAATATGTGACATATTAAGTTAAGTTCTTACTGGTATCTCCAATTCCAGTCCATTAGTACATGGATCATTCTAGCCTCTTTCTCTTGATTATTACAATGCATTTTTATAGTTGTTGTTTTATAGTGATGATATTTTCCTTTATAGTTTTCCTTTATAGTTTTAACTAGGCAATCCACTGCACCACTATTGATGTCATCTGTGATATCATGAACATAGCTGCCGTCAGCGTTGCAGCCCATGGATTGGGCAGTCCTCAGGATCTCTTTATGGTCCAGAGAGTTCTCTGGCTAAAGATTGTTGCCACATCTGTTAGGCAATGTGGAGAATCTCATTAAAAGTGGTATTTCCACTACGTTTAATGTTTTTCTGTTGCTTTCTGTTTCTTGGTGGTTCCTTAAAGGCTTTGATAATCAGGGCAGAGGCAGAAGGTACCACTTCAATCTGGGCCTGTTCTGAGTGGTCAGTTTCACTGTAATCCTCAGATCCTTCCAATCACCAGTTGCCTTGGTGATGTCATCACCAACTTTTTTTTGGAGTCAGACCCAGGCGGCCAATCTTCGGGGCCAGGGAAGATGTGGCATTGGCTTCCCTACCAGTTCCCTTCTCTATATGACTTTTATCTCGTTGGGGTTGAACTTAGGTGGCATGGTAGAGGCAGTTGGTGTCAGATGAATCCAGATTCAGGAGGACACAAGCCAGTGGCACCTTCACGTCCTTGGAGCTGAAAGCCAATATTTGTAATACATTTTTAATAGAACATGAGTTTAAATTTTTCCTAGTTGCTGACGATAAAGGTAACATTTCTTGATGGCTTACTATGTTTCAGGCATTGTCCTTAGAACTTTAATTGAATTCTCTCATTGAGTTCTTACACCTAGAATGAGGGTAGTGAAGACACCCTCCTCCTTTTTTTCATGTTTCATTTTGAACAACTTAATATTTATATATTTGAAATTTCATATTTACAAAGAGAAAGAAATAAACTCAGACATACTCAGGAACTTGGCCTACATCATGAAGTAGTGAGCGGTGTAGCCTGTATTCTCTGACTTCAGAACTTGTCCCTAACTACTGTGTAGACTAACTCCTGGCTTTCAGTCTTCCTTTGCTTCTCATGGTGGGACTTACTGGGATGAGTGCAGTGTTGACACCCTCAGGAAGACTGCCAGAGCTGAGGCATTTATATGACAAAGTGCATTAGAGATGCCCAGTATTTTTATTGTTTCAAGGCAATATGAGTGCACATCCATTATAACCAAGAGATTACAGAAAAGTTTAATGCATTAAACTCAGAGAAGCTTGTTTGTTTATTTATTTTTATACAAACCTTTTTCTGACAGTTGCTATATTCTTTTAAAATACTGAAACCGTGGCTTTTGGAAGTATATGGAGTAGGGAAATATGAAAATAATGCTTTTTAGGTTAGCAAGAGCAGCCAGAACAGCTTTTTCTTACATCATGAGTGAATGATCATACATGGTTATGCCCAAATGGTCTTGACACGTAATGCCTTGTACTTGTACGGATGTGGTAATTTTGGCTTCTGAGGTCCATGAATAACTAAAAATTCTAAGGGAATTTCTCTTGGTCATAAAAGTATATAGTATATATATTTGGGGTTAGGTATGAACCTGAATTTTCTCAGCTCATTTCTGTATATGTGAGTATCACCATCTTTTTAGAGCTGTATCTATGCAGTGTCAAATGACTGGTCAGTTCAGTTGTTATTCTCTGTTCTGGCCCTTACCAGCTGTCTATGAACTTCCCACATTACTCTGAATATTTAACTTTTATCATCAACCTTTGTATAAACTCTGAGCTACAGATTCTCAACATAAAAATCCCAGGAAGTTATTGATCCTCTATTAAGCAAAGCACTTTTAAGAGCACTTTACATTCAATCTTTCATTTAATCTTCATGACATGGGCATTATTATGAAATTAGAATTATTAATTACTCATTTTATAAACGAAGAATGTGAACGATGTCAAGGAACTTTCCTAAGTTTACACATTTCATATGTGACAGAGTTTGTATTTAAACCAAGGTGACTTTTGCATCTCTAACTACCACTTTGTTGGTATAAATTCCAGTAAGTGGCAAGAACAAGCAATCTCAAATATCCAGTGGCTAAACTAAATATGTTTATTTTCCAGTCATGTTATATGCCTGATACAGTTTGGCAAGGGGGTTGTGATCTGCAATCTCTCTGAGACCCAGGCTGATGTAGGCTCCACCGTTATCTATTGTATAGTCTGGAGCACAAGGTCTTCTCAGTCACGGTGGTGGAGGAAGAGATCGCTAGAAAGCTCTGTTTTAGTCCTTTTATGCTTAGATCTCAAAGTGACAATCTTGTTGGCTACAACTAGTCAGTGTCCCTGTCTGACTGTAATGGGGCTAGGAAATAATGTGGGGTATAGGTAGAATAATTGGATAGTGTTAGAGACTGTGTAATGTGCCTCTCTAAATTCATATGTTGAGGCCCTAACCCATAATATGCCTGTATTGGAAATAGGACCTTTAGGGAGGTAATTAAGGTTAGATGAGGTCAGAAGAGGGGGGGACAAATGCCATAGGGCTGCTGCACTTGTAAGAAGTAGAAGAGACATCTGAATCAGGTAGCCAAGAAGATAACTCTCACTACACACCAAATTTGCCACCACTTTGATCATGAAGTGATCTGAAAGCTAAAAATCCTTCAGAACTGTGAGAGAATGAATATCTGTTGTCTAAGGCTCCCAGTCCATTATTTGGTTTGGGCAATCGGAGCACATTAAAGTGGCACCACTGTGTGTGTCATAGCAATGTGATACAAATTCCAAGGCATTGTTGGAAGAATTAAGCTGAAAAGATGTAAAAATATTTTAACTTTAATTACTGAAAAAGAATAGATGTTCAATAGCTGTCAATTTCAAGGCTTTCAAGTTACCTTGCATAAGACTGAACAATTCTGAAATTATTCCCATTCAGTGCCTTTCCTGCTTAGTTGTTTTGATCAACATTCCCCCATAGCATAGATTTTCCATTGCAGGGTGTTTTAGTAAAGCTTCTGGAGAAAAACAGAATCACTAGTCGATATATAAAATCAACCATCGTACAGAAGAAAATATGAAATATTTAAGAAGAAAAGGATTAATGAATTTTATAATCATCAACCTCTGAAAGAATCTACTTAAAGGACAGCATAAGAGTTGTTAAATAAGGAGGTATAGATATTTTAATATTGATCTCTGAATTGCATTCACAAATACTCCTGAATATTTTAACATATCTTAATCTGATTATAGACTGTGGAAATAAATGTAGGTGAATACATATATGTTCTATGGTAATAAATATTATGCTATGTGCCTTATATGCAATATTTAGTCATTTACCTTTTTATGAATTAGCTTTTTTGCAAATTCAGCAAATGCCATTTTTTGTTCCAATTCATAAATACTGAGCAATAACTCACAAAAGATTTTTGAAATTATCAATAAAAATATTATAAAATGTTATCATTTGGTTCTCTGAAAGCACAGAAATGTAATTCCGTATTTGACTTTTAAAACCATACATAATTTTAGAAGGGCCCTAATTATATGTATTTTATGTGATAAATGTATATTTCTTTTTTAACCCCTTGTATTCCCCTTCCAGGTTTAAATTCGGTTTGGTTGAATAATTACATTTAAATGCTATAACACTTCTGTTGTCTAAGTGAAATTATTTCTTTTTTTAAAATTTTTTTAAAGATTTTATTTATTTATTTGACACAGAGAGAGAGATTACAAGTAGGCAGAGAGGCAGGCAGAGAGACAGGGAGAGGAGGAAGCAGGCTCCCTGCTGAGCAGAGAGCCTGATGCGGGCCTCTATCCCAGGACGCTGAGATCATGACCTGAGCTGAAAGCAGAGGCTTTAACCCACTGAGCCACCCAGGCGCCCTAAGTGAAATTATTTCTATTCAAGTTCCCACAAGTTCAAAAAATTATTCAGAAAGTTTTTATGCCAGACAAGAGTATGTGTAGTTGTTATGCACGTTTGGAATGATAGTATATGGGGAAGATTTGTAAGACTTTTTCTGCCTCGTCATGCATTTTTAAAATTACTTTGTCTAACTTTTCAAAATTCATGTTATTATTAGCAACAGAGGTGCATATCCTAGTTGATTCACTGAAGCAAGACCAGGACAAAGAAAATAATGTAAATCAAGACACAGTTAACAAAGTATTTCAAAAATTTTACCCCAACAGTATATAAGAAATTCTATTCATTCCCCACCTCTCAAATTTAATACTTTTTGACTTTTTTTATTATTTATGATCAAATGGGTAAAAAATAGTTCCCATCATAAATTTCAGTTGCCTTTCTATGATACCAAGTTTGAGCATATCATCATATCTTATTGGACATTTGGATCCACTCTGTGAAGAAGAGACTATTTAGGCTTCTCATCCATTGTGCTGTTGAGTTGCTTCTCCTTTTCTTTTTGATTTACAGTACACACACACATACACACATTCCCGTGCACATGCCTACAAACCTAAAATCATTATTAAAATACAGAATAGCAGTACTTCTGGTTACAGACACAGTGAGAATATAAGGAAAAGTACATGAAGCACATGAGTACATGTAAATTATTTTTAAAGATCTAGTAATTGAATTTAGTATTAAATCCACAAGTATTCATTAGATTCTTAAAAATGCATAAATGCATAAATAGAATAAGAGGGGCCCAGATTTGTATCAAATAATTATAGTGTGTCATGAACCAAGTTTTGTGAGTAATATCATCCTGTGTTTCATTAGAAAATTATTCCTGGATAAGGTGAATACTCAAATAATAATTTAGGGGTATCTAGGTGGCTCAGGGATGCCTGGGTGGCTCGGTTGGTTAGACGTCTGACTCTCGGTTTTGGTTCTGGTCATGAACTCAGGGTGGTGAGAGCCAGCCCCACTTTGGGCTCCACACTCAGCATGCAGTGTGCCAGAGATTCTCTCCTTCCCCATCTCTCTCTGCATCTTCTCCCTTCTTGCACATGCTCTCTATCTCTCAAAAAAAAAAAATAAATCCTTTAAAAAATCTTTAAAAATAATTTATATTTAAGTGTGATGATTGTATGAAATAAATATCACAGGGGTGATACTTGTGATGGTTTATGGAGAGGTAGCAGCTATGTTCCAACAGTAGCCCTGGACTTGGATTAGAAGATGGAATGCCATTACATATTAGTCACAAGTGAAATAGTGTATATCATGCTTTGTTTCCTCTAATCTTAGTGAATGTAATGCTGGTTATACTGTTCAACTATGAATTGTACTATAATATTATTACACTACTAATATTAGAAGTAATTAATACTTATGATAACATTGTAAACATTTAAACTTCCATGTGGATTGTATAAATCAAGATGAATAATTGCACTGCTGATATAAGCTATTCAACACCAAATAAATATATTGTATGGACATAATTAAAAACAATGAATGAAATCCCTACTTCCTTTCTACTTGTACTTTTAAAACCTAGGGTTTTTTTTTTTCTGCTATTAAAAGTAAAGATAAGGGTGAACATATTCTCTCTAAGTAAACAGGCAGTGTGAGGAAGATTGGCAATGGTAGGGGATGAGATTTCGGAAAGAAAACTGATATTACTGGTGGACCATTCAGACAAAGGGACTGAGATTTTTCTTTTAAGAATTTATTGATTTTGGGCGCCTGGGTGGCTCAGTGGGTTAAAGCCTCTGCCTTCGGCTCAGGTCATGATCTCAGGGTCCTGGGATCGAGGCCTGCATCGGGCTCTCTGCTCGGCGGGGGGCCTGTTTCCTCCTCTCTCTCTGCCTACTTGTAATCTCTCTCTGTCATATAAATAAATAAAATCTTTAAAAAAAAAAGAATTTATTGATTTATTTGAGAGTGAGCCAGAGAGCACAAGCAGGGAAGTAGGACAGAGGTAGAGGGAAAAGCACGTTCCCCACTGAGCAAGGAGCCCAAAGTGGGGCTCAATACAAGGACCCTAGGATCATGACCCGAGCCCAAGGTAGATGCTTAACCAATTGAGCCATTCGGGCGCTGCTGGACTGAGGTCTTCCTTTTCTCTTTCTTTCTTTCTTTCTTTCTTTCTTTCTTTCTTTCTTTCTTTCTTTCTTTCTTTCTTTCTTTCTCTTTCTTTCTTTCTTCTTTTGGATAATTAACAGTAATGTATTATTTGTTTCAGGGCTACTGGTCTGTGATTCATCAGTCTTGCACAATTCACAGCACTCACCATAGCACACACCCTCCCCAATGTCTATAACCCAGCCACCCCATCCCTCCCACCCCCTTCCCCTCCAGCAACCCTCAGTTGTTTCCTGAGATTAAGAGTCCCTTATGGTTTGTCTCCCTCTCTGGTTTCATCTTGTTTCATTTTTCCTTCCCTTCTCCTGTGATCCTCTGTTGTGTTTCTCAAATTCCTCATATCAGTGAGATCATATGGTAATTGTCTTTCTCTGATTGACTTATTTTACTTAGCATAATAGCCTCTAGTTTCATCCACGTCATTGCCAATATCAAGATCTCATTTTTTGACGGCTGCATAATATTCCATTGTATATATATACCACATCTTCTTTATCCATTCTTCTGTCAGTGGACATCTGGGCTCTTTCCATAATTTGGCTATTGTGGACATTTCTGCTATAAACACCGGGGTACATGTGCCCCTTTGGATCACTCCATTTGTATCTTTAGGGTAAATACCCAGTAGTTTAATTGCTGGATCGTAGGGTAGTTCTATTTTCAACTTTTTGAGGAACCTCCGTCCTGTTTTCCAGAGTGGCTGCACCAGCTTGCATTCTCACCAACAGTGTAGGAGGTTTCCCCTTTCTGGACTGAGGTCTTCTTAAATGCTCTTTCAGTCCTCACAATAAATGTTCAAAGCAGGTGTTTTTTTTATTTTATGAATTATTAAAATGAGAATCAAATAAATTAAGAAACTTTACCAAGGGCTCATGTTTGGGATCCACCAAGCTGAGATGTGGAAGTCACACTTGTGCTTATTATACTGACCCATAATTAGAATATTTCAGTGTCCTATTGGAAATGGCCACTCTCTTGTCTATTCTAGTGTTTATTAGAAAGAGATAAAAACAGTTTTGTCATAAAACAACTAATGAAGTTATGGAGATGAATTTTTTCACTTTTACATCTGAATGTAGATGGGAAAAGTATGTTTCACCCCATATGTTTTAAACATTTACTCACATCTGTTATTTGATTTAATCTTTGTGTATTGTGAGAAATTATTTCAATTTCACATTTAACTGAAAATTTGAAACAAAATCAAACTTACTTGATTAGGTTTAGAGGAGATCAGAACTTCTCAGGGTATGTCAGCATGCTCAATTAACCTTTAGCAGAGTCCTACAATATTAAATATACACTAGCATTCATTGGGGACATAATTTATAATTTTAATATGGAACGTTGAAAGCACATAGTGATTTAAAAGAATTGTTAGTATAAAAATGTTACTATAATATTTTTCATAGGTAGCTGTATATTGGTATTGTTTTCAGTTTCAGTGAACTTTTTAAACCGATCAGACCAATCATTGGATCTATTCATGGTCAGTTGATTATAGCAAAGACTGTTAAGTTTCCCCCAAATCACTTTCCTTTTCTTCCTCTGCACATAGCTAGAGTACATTTCCAAATTAGGTGTGACTATGTGACAAGTTCTTGTCAATGACAGGTGCATGGAAATGATGTGTACCACTTCTGGGCCAAGGCTTTTAAGAATGCAGATGGACCTTATTTCTGCTTTTCTTTCTTCTTTCCATGGCCTGGGTGAAGGTAATAAAGTCCAATAAGAGGACAGGCAGTGCCATAAAACGGATCATCTTGGTGCCCTGAATCATTTCCTGAAGAATAGAAACCATACGGTCGAACACCAGCCTGAACTATTATAGAATAGTGTTCACATTGTGTGAGAACTATTATACATCTTTAATTTTAATTTGTTACAGCAGTTTTCTTATCAGCTCATATATTACTTAATGCTCCTTACACACCTTTTTGATATATGAAGAATTGAAGATCCAATAGCAAATATAACAGGGAGGTTAACAAACCAGTCTCTGAAGCCAAATTGTGTTGAACATTGGTCTGCTACTTAATAGCTGGAAAATCTTGGATAGTTTCTCAATTTCTCTGTTTCTGAATTTCCTTATGTGTGATATGAAATGAACAATAGCATCTACCTCTAGAATTGCTATTCACCTGGTATGACTTGACAGTTGTAACAACAACATGAATGTTAATATATAAAAAATATTAAAACTGTTTAGAATATATGGGGCATAGTTGACACAATATATAGCTGCAGTTATAACATTTGTTTAATTTTGATAAAATTAGAGATATCTTCCAAGGAAACTAATTGAAACAAAGCTTTTTGGGGAGGGGGATGAAGTGGAGGCTAGGATGTTCTTGAGTTTTCATTTGTTTGTTTTTAACTCCTATGACCAAGGGTAAATCTATCCTATAAAGAGGAACGTGTGTACATTTCTTTGAAGAAGCAAGGACTCAACGTTTTCTTTTTCTCATCCAGCTTCAAGCAGGTTATCAATTTCATCTTTTTATTTGAGCACAAAAACTTTGTCCTACATAGTTTGAGAGATAGGTTTGCTCCAGTAAGGCAGCAAAGAGGTGTAAGAGAGCTCATTCTAATTTGCTCATTGGTTGATGGACATCTTCAGTCAGTGTGCTTGACACCCCAGCTTTTGCAGGATGCCCACATTAGGGAAGCATCCAACATCGTATACCCCCACATGGGTTCTTGTTATGACTCTAGATAATAAAATAGAATAAGGTAGACTCACTACTTGGGAAGACACATCTTACTGCCTTCAATAGTTCATTTATACCAACCACTGATGCATTACCTCTTGCCCCGGAGCTTTCTCAATCTGTGTTTTATTTCTGAAATAAGCCATTTTCTCCACAATCTCTCAAGATGTCTTTTTTCTTAATGTGACTTATAAAATCTCATTTTCTACCTGAAATCTCTCTAGCAACTTTAGAGAAACAAAAAGTATATTATTTTCCTGTGTAAATATGCATCATTCCATAAGTATACATTATATGATTTGTTTTTAATGTAATATGAATATTAATGAATATTCATTCATCTTTCTGAATACATGTATTATGTTACTATATGTTACGCTAGATTATTTTACTTGCAGCACTGAGATGTACAACAGGGTTATTAGCTTCTTTCTTACTCACATTTTAAAATTTGTCACATTTTATAGTGCTTCTTACTGAGAATTATGTCCAGTAATGTCCAGTATATCCAAGATTGGATGCCATTGTTGTACCTTATGCTCAGCTTTTCAGACGATTCTTGCAGCCTTAAGCATCTCCAGAAATGGTAAAACTGCTTTTCTACCAGGCTCGGGACTGTTTCTTTTATATTACTTTATGAACATTTATAAATTCTGAGATGTCCTCCTCAAGTTATGAAAGGCATGCCTTCTGACTCAAATTGGAGTCACAATGGCCGCTGTTGCCAGATGTCCTTTTATGTTGGAAAATTGTGAATAGTGTCTAAGTTAGTGATGTAGTTGAATACAGTGCAAATGTGGAAGAATTCCCATGAATCAATGTCTTTTTCTACAGGGAAATAAACAGAATTATTAGCAATATAGAATAATGGAAAAAAACTTTCTAGCAAAGAAATATTTATGCTTTCCGTTGTCCGTGTTTCCTTATCAAGAAACAATGTGATATATTAGAATATATTTTAAGCTATAAGTTAACAACATAAAAATCTGGGGTCTTACCTCTGTCTATCACTCACCCAGCCTAGAGCAAATGATATAACTTCTGGGAGATTTAGCTATTTATTTTTAAAGTGGGAAGAATAAGCTCTGCTTATCTCAAAGTTTGCTCTGAATATCAGGCAATATTTAACTGGCCTTCCAAAGGATTTCTTTTTCCAAGAGGGAGATAATAAGAAAAGGATCTGAAATAATGTAAACTTTCATTCAAAGGTAAAATTTTTGCTAATATTAAATTCTTTTCTACATCATTTGCTTTTTTTAAGGGCAATCTGTACTATTAATAATTGTAATTCCAGGGCGCCTGGGTGGCTCAGTGGGTTAAAGCCTCTGCTTTCGGCTCAGGTCATGATCTCAGGGTCCTGGGATCGAGGCCCGCATCGGGCTCTCTGCTCGGCGGGGAGCCTGCTTCCTCCTCTCTCTCTGCCTGCCTCTCTGCCTCCTTGTGATCTCTCTCCCGCTGTGAAATAAATAAAATAAAATCTTTAAAAAAAAAATAATTGTAATTCCATTAATAATATTTTACCTACAAATGAAATTTGGCAAGAAATCAAAGACTTTATGCACCACATAGAATGTTTATTTTAACAAAGTAAACCAGTTGTGGAACTTTGATCAATACATCAATATCTTGATTTTTTAGCTTCTATTTCTGTTGTATTCTTCCAGTCAAGGCTTGTTATATAAAGAAAGTGAACAGCTAGTAATACATTGGTGTGTCGTTCTGATGAACTTTAGAATGCTTAATATCATCTTGTTTAATTTCATGTTTCATAAAAGCTTCTCAACTGCAGGATCAATTACTTTCAATCTCCACATCAATCAGTCCAGATGGTTCTCATTATTTGCTAAGGATAGCTGCAAATTGAAATTTTTGAACTCATGATGCATATTGTGTTAATCCTTGATATGGAAAGGTCCTCCTTTAGAATAAGTGGAGCTGAAAAAGGTGTATTTTATAGTCACAAACTGAATGTCTTTTAAGGATTGAAAGGGACTCTTTAAAGTGTTATACCCAGATGAATGTTAAAAAATGCGGTCTTAAAAAAGTCAAGTGACTTATATATTCATTGCTGAAATAAGAACATCATTTCATTTCTGATTCTAATTTGAATTTTGATTTGAAGGTGAAAAAAAACCCCTCAGGATTGTTTTGTATTGCAAAATGAGCTATATAACTTGTTCTGTAAACACTATTTGCTGTTAGACTAAAAATGTGAATTATACTTCTTTGTACATGATATAATCCTTTTACTGTCAGTTTTTCCTGAACTTAACTCACAGGTAGAATATGTTCTAACTTATATAGTTTGATAAATAAGGTAGCTGATATATGATAATAATTTCACTTTTATTACTGATTTAACTAAGATAGTTTTTAATAATTTCCAGTTGGTTGCATTTTCATCTACTTCAATCATTTTCTGTATTGAACACAATTATGAAGATTTTTATTCAATCCTATTACATTTACATAAACAGCATAATAATATGTTAAATTTGGAAGGGAATGAAGCCTCCATTTATTCTGAAGTTAATTAATATATTTGTTGGAGAAAGAACATAATTCTCCTGATTGTTTAAGGAAGTAATGGAAATTCACAAGAGACAGAAATAATAACTGAAGGGCCAATTCATTAAGAGATAACAGTTATAAATATGTGTCCATTCCAACATTGGAGGACCTAAATATTTAAAGCAAATATTAAGAGAATGAAAGGGAGATAGAGACAACAGTAATAGGGGACTTCAAAATTCACTTTCAACAGTGGGTAGATTATCCACATGACAAACGAAGAGGGAAATAGTAGACCTGAATAACACTGTAGACCAAGTGATTCTAACATATATGGAACATTCCATCCCATAGCACCAGAGTATACATTCTTCTCAAGTGCACAGGGACGATTCTCCAGAATAAATCATGTGTTGGATTATAGACACCCTTAACAAAATCAAGAAGATTGAAATCACCTCTAGTATTATTTCTGATCACAGTAGTATGATGCTAAAAATTAGTAATATGAGGATAATTGAAAAATTCACAAATGTGTGGAAATTAAACAACACACTTTGAACATCCAAAAGTTCAAGGAAGAAATCATAAGGAAAAAAATATCTTAAGAAGAACAAAACAACATAACAAACCCAACATGCCAAAATTTATGGGTTGCAGGAAAAGCATAAGTTCCCAAAGGGAAGTTTATAGCTATAAATCAAGAGAACAGAAAGATGTCAACACCTGAAGGAATTAGGAAAAGAATAACAAACTAAGCTCAAAATTGGCAGAAAGAAGGAAATAGTAAATATTAGAGCTGAAATAAATAAGGGGCACCTGGACAGCTCAGTCAGTTGAGTGACCAACCCTTGATTTTGTCTCAGGTCATGATCTTGGGGTTTTGGGATCGAGCCATGTGTCCGGCTCCACACTCAGTGCAGAGTATGCTTGGGATTCTCTCTCTCCCTCTCCCCCTCCCCTTGCTCATGCTCTCTCTCTCTCTCTCTCTCTCAAATAAATACAAATTAAAAATAAATAACTGAAAGAGAAGAAGGACAATAGAAAATAATTAATGAAACTTAGAGTTGATTTTTTTTAAAGGATAAACAGATTGGACAAACCTTTAGTGAGACTAACCAAGAAAGAAAAGATAAGACTCAAATCCAACAAAACTATAGATGAAAAAGAGGCACATTACCACTGACACCACAGAAATGCTAAGAATTATAGGGGACTATTATGAACAGTTCTTGCCAACAAATTGGATAAACTATAAGAAATGGATACATTTCTAGAAACATACAATCTTCTAAGACTGGATCATGAAGAAATAGAAAATCTGAACAAACCAATAATAACTAAGAAGATTGAAGTAATAACTTAGAAGCTTCCCCCAAAAGAAAAGCCCAGGACCAGATGGCTTCACTGGTAAATTCTACCAAACATTTAGAGAAAAAGTAATGCCAATCCTTTCTCAAATTCTTAAAAAAAAAAATTGAAGAGGGGAAGTATTCCCCAGCTCATTTTATGAAACCAGCATCACCCTAGTACTAATCCAGATAAAGACACAAGAGAAAACTACAGGCCAATATCCCTGATGAATATAGATTTAAAAATCCTCAAAATTGTAGCAAGCCAAATTCCTTAGCACATTAAAGGGATCATACACCAAGATTAAGTAGGATTTGTCCCTGGGATGCAAGGATGATTTGACATACATAAATCAATAAACATTATACACATCACTGATAGATTAGAAGATAAAACATATAATCCTCACCATAGATGAGGGAAAAAAAGAATTTATGAAATTCCAACACCCTTTCATGAGAAAAAAAAAAAGCTCTCAGGAAACTGAGTATAGAAAGAACAAAGCTTAACACAGTAAGGGCCACATAGGACTTACAACAGCTAACATCATATGTAATACTAAAAAGCCTTTCCTCTAAGGTCAGAAATATGATAAGGGTGCCCATTCTCACAACTTCTTTAACATAGTACTAGAATTCCTATCCAAAGCAATCAGGCAAGAAAAAGAAAGAAAAGGGAACTTATTAGAAAGGAAGAAGTAAAATCACCATTGCTTGCAGATAAAATGATCTTATATATAGAAAACCCTAAAAGACTCCACCAAAAAATTCTTAGTGCTAATTGATGAATTCAGTAAAGTTTCAGGATACTAACGGAACCTATAGAAAACAGCTGCATTTCGGACGCCTGGGTGGCTCAGTGGGTTAAAGCCTCTGCCTTTGGCTCAGGTCATGATCTCAGGTCCTGGGATCGAGGCCCGTATCGGGCTCCCTGTTCAGCGGGGAGCCTGCTTCCTCCTCTCTCTCTGCCTGCCTCTCTGCCTACTTGTGATCTGATCTCTCTCTCTGTGTCAAATAAATAAATAAAATCTTAAAAAAAAAAAACAGCTGCATTTCAATGCACTGCCAGTAAAACATCTGAAAAGGAAATAAAACCATTATATTTACAATAACATTAAAAACAATAAAATACTTAAAGATAAATTTAACCAAAGAAGTGAAAATTCTGTACACTGGAAACTATAATACATTAATGAAATAAATGTTACAAGACACAAATAAATGGAAAGATACCATGTTCATGGGTTGGAAAAACTAGTATTTTTAAAATGCCCATAATACCCAAAGTGACCTGCAGATTAAATGTAATTCCTAACAAAATTCCAATGGCATTTTCACAGAAACAGAAAAAATCCTACAATTTGTATGGAATCACAGAAGAGGCCCAAATAGCCAAAACAATCTTGAGAAGGAGGAACAAAGCTGGAGGCATCAGAATCTCTATTTTGAAGCTATACTATAAAGCTCCAGTAATCAAAACAGTATGGTACTGGCATAAAAACAGACACATAGACACTTGGAAGAGAATAAAGAGCTCAGAAATAAACCCCCACTTATGGCCAACTAATATTTGGCAAGAGAACCAAAAGTACTCAGTAGCAAAGATTAGTCTTTTCAATAGATGTTCTTTGGAGAACTGGTTTTTCATATGTAAAAGAATGAAACTACATCCCTATTTTACACCACTTACAGAAATTAATTTGAAATGCATTAAGGACAATGTAAAACCTGAGACTGTAAATCTTTTAGAAGAAAACATAGAGAAAAAAATCTAATTGACATTGGTCTTAATGATGTTTTAGATATTACACAAAAAGCAGAAGGAGTGAAAGGAAAAATGAACAAGTGGGGCTATATCACACTAAAAAGTTTCTTCACAGCAGAACAGTATGTTGGTTCCTCATAAAATTAAAAAATAGAGCTACTATATGATCTAATGATCCCACTTTCAGGAATATAACCTAAGGAAATGAAATCACTATCTTGAAGTGTATCTCAAAGTATATCTTGAAGTAGTACACACACACACACACCCACACACACACATACTCAATGGAATATTACTAAGCCACAGAAAGAAGGAAATGCTTACATTTTTGATAAAACGATTGGATCTTGAAGGCATTGTGCTAAGGGCAATAAGTCAGAGAAAGGCATATGATTTCACTTGTATGAGGGATCTTAAAATGTCTCTTAAAATTTACAGAGTCAAGATCTTGTGATTTTTCAAAATGTCACTGTCTATTGTGAAACTAGATCACTGAGGAAATGTTGACATGTAGGGGAGCAGAGAGGCACGGTTGGGGTCTTTTGTCATATTCTAAAGGAGAAATGGGGTGGCTATGACTAGAATTCACAGAGAAAAAGAGGCAAATGGAAATATTGAGACTTGGAGAGTGATGGAAAGGGAAGAACCTAGGTTGACCTCTGGACTTGGGGTAGGGGTTTCAGAGACACACTGTGGTGCCATTTTCTTGAGACCATTCAAGAAATTTTGTTTTGCTTTGTTTCAGTGGTGGTAGGTTTGTGGGGAGGATGTTTGGCAGTTAGCTTTGTTTTAGACATACTATGTTTGAGATTTCTGTTAGTTATCCAGGAGATTTTAAGTAGGAAGTTGTACGAGTCTCTTCCTTCAACTGATCTTAAATAGATATTAAATAAATGCATTGAGGTACACTGGAAAATTTCCATTAAACTTTGATCCAGGTTCATATTGTGATCTCCTTTTTCTTATCTATGTGACTAGAGTGAGTATTAAAAATCTCCCTAAGATTCAGTTTTCTCATCTGTACAGTGTTAATAGTAATAATCAGTAATACCTATTTGATACACATAGTGTAAAAATAAAATGTAATTGTTCATCCAAAGTAGCTCCAACACTGAAGTTATAAAATAGTTTGGAGTCCAAATAAATATGCATTGTCTTCCATTTCATTTCCATTTCTGAATACATAAAACATAGAGTGATATCCTGAATCCACATGACCATCCTATAGTATTTACAAAGATGACTCACTGTATAAGCACTATGTTCTTGTTTTTTTTATAATGTATCTTGAATAATACTCTTAGGCTAATGCTACCAGTTTTAAAAAGAAGATAATTCAGGATTTTGGTCTTAAACCATCAACTCAGTTCACATATGTGACACTTTTTATATTAGTGAAAAAAATTCTGCAAAATTTTCCCTCTTTCTATGAAAGCAACTTCATTCATTTTCTTTTCCCACTTTTAAATATGAAGGTCTTAAGAATCACTAACTTGCTCACAACTCCTAGAGCCAGGTAAAAATCTCACCCACAAATCTGATTCATAACACTGTTACACTGATGTTAAGATTTTAAGCATTTAGAAACACCTTTTAACCTATTCCCATTCTGCATGGATATGAATATATTATGTACTATTGGAGGCAGAATTTTTATAGTTGTTTGTGTAGAGCTTTTGTAAAGAAGAACAGAATATATTTTGACAGTCACAGAGAATAGAGTTGAAAATTTCTCTTGACCCTTCATGGTATTTTTTTTTAGGTGCTACAAAAAGGAAGAAAAGACTTAAAAGAAAAAAGAAAGATAACCTCTTTTATAAACTAAAGACTAATTTATATTAATCAACACTACCCGAGAAAACAGAGGGTGCAACAGAAATGACGGTTCATAACCAAGTATAATGAGACAAGAGGTTGAAAACAGACTGTAATGAATGAATGTTTTCCTCTCTTCTGAATCTGAGAGATTTGCTGTCCTTGTAAAAATACTAAAGCCCCTTTGATTTTCTGACTCATTTTGTAAATTAGTCTTTCAGCTTACTAGTACATGCGACCTCATGCATTTTTGTCCAGGAAGCAGGAGACATTTTCTATTACATAAATCTAATGTCTGTGGAGGGATGTCAGTATTTCAACTACGTGTGGTATTTTCAGCAAACAAGACTACCTCTCTGTAATCTAAGGGATTTTAAATTTATCTTGATTAAATTATGCAGTGGGATAGAGTTTTCTAAGGTATATTAAAAATGCATTTTTAAGGATGAATAATTCTTTTCCATACATTAGACAACGTATTTTTAATAAAAGAGCATAAGATGTTCTCCTAAGTATGAGCTCTTCTTGGTCACCTGTATTTGAAAACAAACTTCAAGGAGACTATTCACTTTCTTTGTACTGAACAATTTTTCAAAACATTGTATATTGACATAATTATTCAATGGTCAAAATATTACTTGCATTAGGTATTTTTCCCTTTCCTAGAAGTCTAAGGGATAAGTAGAGTTTTGTACAAACAGTCATGTGTCTCTCTCCAGAAAATGAGAGAGAAGAACTTTAAATATTTTGACATTAGTTAAAATTAAATGCTTTGGTTCTATAAGATTCACTAAGATTCAATATGTTAATTACTTTCCCTTCCTACTAATCTCTTCTGATTTGGTAATCTGCAGCTACCCCTGAATTTCTCAGTAATTTGTGAATGCCATAAAACACACTTTTTTTGTGTTTTGTACTTTCAGAACCAGTCTAGTGTTTTGGCAATTAATATTCCACAACCTATGATGGTGCAGAGTCATCAGTCTCTTAGCACCTCTTGTGATGTTTTTACATTTTCATTAAGAGATAGGATAAGAAAATTGGAACATTTGACTAGGAGTGGACTCAAGGCAATGATCAGTCATGATCAATGTTATTATCCCACCTAAGTAGGTATAAAAGAACTTTTGGTCACCTTTTTGCTTATGGAAAGAGGATGAAGAGTAAAATACAGTCCTTCAGACAAATAGGGGCATTTGAAATGCTGTCATTACCTTTGGTATCCTACAGTGCCACACAAAGTCCTATGTTGTATGAATACACCTGTGTGCAGTTTGTTGGAATAAGAGGCAGATTATTCATTTATCTTGATGAAGTTCACATATATCCATGGCACGATTATATAGACACACTTGTTTAGGTTTTTCTCAATCAGCCATTATCTATTTCAGGTATAATTCCACCTCATCCCACTCCATGTGCAACTGCCTGTTCTCATTGTCTAACTTCCCTTTATTTCTGCTCAGTTTCTGTTTTAATGGCTTCATTTAACTTGCTCATCTACATTCTGCTTTGCCTTTTGGCTCACTGCTTGTTTTCTTTTTCCTGGTTTTAGAAAACTTGGCTAAGTAACTAGTATTTTAGCCTCATTTAGCCTTAAGATTCTCTCACAGTGTTCCCTTGGACATCCCATATAAATGGTAGCTAATATTTCTGAGCACCAACTTCCCTCACTTCTATTTCCTTATTCTTTCACATTGCTATGGCAATGAAAGGTGAAGAGTCTAGACATTTTTTTCTGTCCTAGAAGAAATGACCTAAAATTTGCCATAGATCTATAAGGTTTCAGTTAATAATTACCTCCAGGTGATCTGGAAAATGATGGTAAACCATGTATAAGAGTGTATGTACTTTCTGTAGATCTCTTTCCATCTGTATAGAAAGTGTTGTTAAATATCTAAGTAAATATTTTTATATGAATGAATTGTGTGGGTTAATAGCTAGTGAACAAAACAAAACTATACAATCATGATTTGGAAGCTTTTCTACACAATTCCTTGAAGAATTGTTCGAGTGCTAATTGTTTCTGCCTTCTCTGCCAGAAAGACTAATATTTGGACTTAAAATTAAAAATAAAACCGTGGTAAGGGAAAGTAGAATTTCTTTATGAAGTAACTATGGAGCACCCCACAGGGAGAGTGAACCAGATGAAAATAATCGCTATAGGATTTTCCTTGTTAGGGAATATCCATCCTGGCCTTGGGGAAAATGTATCTCTGTCTTGCTGCTTTGTTTCTTATCCCTTTGACTATGTCAATTCCAACCTTAGTAAAACTATTACCCTTTCCAAGAACATACTTCTCCTAGGCACAGCCTTCTATTGCAGTTGATCATCCCCGTTCAATTATATTCCACTTGGACTCTTCCTCTGCTCCATGATAGCCGCCCACTCTCTCTCTGTGTATATGTATACACACTTAAATTTATACTCTTGAATTTAGATTTCCACCTCTGCAATGCCTCTCAAATTAATCTTGAGACCCAAAATGGATGAAGAGATCCTGAGACTTTTGGTACTGAAGGGTTGTACTCGGTTTAAATATATTTCAGAAATACGTTTAATCTTCAAATGGAATTGTAAATGGTTGTCTATTGGAAATGGTAAATGATTAAAATAGATAGCAATCCCCTTACATCACAGGTCTTTGTAAACCTACCCTGACTGTTGAAGGAATTTTCAAGTACAATTTTGTATTTTAAATGATTTTATTTATTTATTTATTTATTTATTTATTTATTTATTTATTTATTTATTTATTTTTATTCTTTGCCCCAGGGGTACAGGTCTGTGAATCATCCGGCTTACATCTTTCACAGCATTTACCAAAGCACAAACCCTCCCCAATGTCCATAACCCATCCACCCTATCCCTACCCTCCCACCCCCCAGTAACCTTCAGTTTGTTTTGTGAGATTAAGAGTCTCTTATGGTTTGTCTCCTTCCCCATCCCATCTTGTTTCCTTATTTTTCCCTTCCTACCACCCACGACCCCCCACCCTGACTCTCAAGTTCCTCATATCAGAGAAGTCATATGATAATTATCTTTCTCTGATTGACTTATTTCGCTCAGCATAATAGCACAACCATTTAATATAACATTTCATAAAATAAGATTTAACTTTACTTCTATTTGTAGAAATAATTATATATACTAATTATACACACACACACATACACACACACACACACACACACATATATACACACATACATATATATTTAAAATCTCCTATTGGCTCTGTTTCTCTAGAACACCCTGACTGATATAGATACAATGTAAGAGTTTAGAAAAAGTTGTATTATAAATACTATAAATGTAAATCTATATTATTATATTATTATCTGTTTTTATGTCTATATAATGGAATGACATGTAGTTTTTTTAAAAGACAAGTTTGTGTTCACCGAAGTTTACTTAAGATAATTGTTGCTTCCACGGCACCTGGCTGGGTCAGACAGTAGAGCATACAACTCTTCATCTTGGGGTTGTAAATTTGAGCCCTTCATTGGGTATAGAGATTGCTTAAAAATAAAATCTTAAAAAAAATTATTACTGTTTCTGTTAAGAATGAGTGTGTTGAGTTTGGTTTAGGAGCCATGTTATAAGAAATACTACTCTAGGTGGTTTATGCTCCAAGACCAAGGAGAAACAAGTATAAGTACAATATAAGAAATGACGTTCTTACTTTCACAACTGTTTCTAGGCATGTCGTAGTCTCTTGAGGAGAACTAATTTCCCTGTACCTAAAAAGATTCATGAATCAGAAAGGATGGGGACTACTTGAATGTTCAAAATACATTCGAACCTTAGAGATTGTCAGTCTGTGATGGTAATTATCATCCCATAGGAGTATAATTAACTTCTTTTAAGAGACATAGTAGAGTCCCTGAGTCATCCCCAGACACACATTATCCCAATTGCCAGGAGAAAGATTGAACAATCCACACAAAATTACTCTCAATGAGGCTTAGAGAAAACATTCTCATAAGTGTTTGAAGAGTACCGGAATTGAGGAAAATATGGTAGAGCTTGTAGCTTGGTTTATTCTGCCTCTAGTTCCAAGGACTTCAGACCGTGGTATATGCAACACATAGGATGTTCACCAGAAGTGTAACAGTTCAGAGAAATGTTTAAAGTCTTTGCTATGAAACACTAATCTCTAAGTCCCTTCAGATTATCTATTTTATTTTTAGTGATTTATATTTCTTTAATATTGTTTTCAGACCTATTTATAGAGCACCTCTACTAAATGATAAATGTATCACTATAAGGTAGAGATCAAGTCTCTTTGATAAAGCTCTATGTAAGTATACTCCAAGGAAATTACTTTGAAATGGCCTTCCATGTTAGAAAGAATAATTGCATATACCCTTTGTCTATATCACATTTTGAATTGTACAATTTTCAGTTTTAACCTGGCCACACAGCATATTTTCCTTATAGTTGGTGAGCATGGTAATTTAATGATTCAGATAAACTATTTTGCAGAGACATTTAGACTCAGAAATTGATTGCACAACTTCTCTGATTATCCGAATTTTAAAGAAACCTCGTAACCATGTTTTACTTTCATTACTAGTCACTGACAAGTTGGTTTACCATCTCATCCTTATGACAAGTGTCAGGATTCCAATATGCATTTAATTGTTTCTAAAAACAGTGTCCATTTAATTATATCCTTATAGTTTCCACCAGTTTTTATTTGTCCTCATTTAGGTAGAGCCAGAACAATTCTCAATTAGGATGGAAATTTCTATTCCTTTCTAATTACTACATTAATGAATTAATTACCAATAATTATAATAGTCAATGCAGATTCTTATATCACTCCTTACAGCACATTTAATTCAAAATGGAGAAGCATTATTATATAGATATCCCTAAAAATGAAAAAAGTTAAAAGCAGGATTTTAGCATCAAAGTATCAAAATAAACACTAAGAAAAATCTATCAATTCTTCAATATTTTCCTTAACAATACTAACATCTGCATAAAATTTTCACCGTTACTAGAGTCTAAGAATATAGATTTTTCCTAAGGAGAAACTTTTTGGCTTACTCAGACTTTGGGTAGTATTTTATTTCGAGTTTATTTAGAGTTCACTAGACAGAATCAGGGTAGGTAGTCAGCATTATTGTCCTAGTGAGGGACTGGAAATGCATGTACACTCTGTTGTCCTTCCTAGTGGAATCTTAGGTTGTGGGTAGAGATATGACTAAATTAAGCAATTTTGAGACTAAACTAGTGAGACTTAATTATAGACTGATTGATTATCTAGATTTTTAAAAAATATTTTATTTATTTATTTGATGGAGAGAGAGAGACAGCAAGAGAGGAAACACAGGCAGGGGAGCTGGCAGAAGGAGAAGCAAGCTTCCCGCTGAGCAGGGAGCCCGATGCGGGCCTCTGCCAGGATCCTGAGATCATGACCTGAGCTGAAGGCAGACAATCAACTGAGCCACAAGATGCCCGGATTATCTGGGTTTTTGTTGTTGTTGTTTTTTGTTAGTTTTCTTCTATAGCAAGACAAATTGAAGGTTACCTTTTATTGGATATCAGTGTGAAATTAAGGATGGTTCTTTTCTTAAATTTTATTTTAATTCTAGTATAATTAATATTCAACATTATATTAGTTTCAGGTGTACAATATAGTGATTCAATAATTCTGTACATCACTCAGTGCTCATCATGGTAAGTGTACTCTTAAAGGGGGAATTATTTTAAACAAAAGTTTACTATAGAAGAATAGTTCAGGGTTGTGATGGGGTTTTTTTAGCTTTGTGATTTAAATTCCAGTTAGTTAACATACAGTATAATATTAGTTTCAGGTGTAGAATTTAGTGATTCAACATTTCCGTATAACACTCAATGCTCATAACAAGTGCCTCCTTAATTCCCATCACCTATTTACCCACCCCCCCGCCACCACCCACCTCTCTCCAGTAACCCTCTGGTTTTTCTCTATAGTTAAGAGTCTGTTCTTTGGTTTGCACCTCTTTTTTTTTGCCTTTTTCTTCTGTGTTCATATGTTTTGTTTCTTAAATTCCATATATGAATGAAATCACATGGTACTTGTCTTTGACATATTTCACTTAGCATTATACTCTTTAGCTCTACAAGGATCCATATCCTTGTAAGTGGCAAGATTTCAATCTTTTGGTGGTTGGATAATAATATTCTGTTATATATATATATACCACCTCTTCTTTATCCACTCATTAGTCAATGGACATTTGGGCTCTTTCCTTAATTTCACTATTGTTGATAATGCTGCTATAAACTTCAGGATACATGTATCTCTTCAAATCAGTATTTTTATATCCTTTGGGTAAATACCTAGTAATGCAATTGTTGATATATCTGAGAAATCTCCACACTGTTTTTTAGAGTGGTTGTACCGGCTTGCATTCCCACCAACAGGGTAAGAGAGTTATCTTTTCTCCACATCCTCACCAACATCTGTTGTTTTTTGTGTTGTTAATTTTAGCCATTCTGACTGGGGTGAAGTGATATCTCTTTATAATTTTGATTTGTTTTTCCCTGATTATGAATGATGTTGAGCATCTTTTCATGTGTCTGGTAGCCATTTGGATGTTTTCTTTGGAAAATTATTTATTCCTATATTCTGTCCATTTCTTAACTGAATTACTTGTTTTTTGGGTGTTCAGTTTAATAAGTTAATTATATATTTTGGATACTAACAGTCTCATATGTTGCTTGCAAATATCTTCTCCCATTCCATAAGTTGTCTTTTAGTTTTGTTGATTGTTTCCTTTGCTGCACAGAAGCTTTTTATTTTGATGAAGTCCCAGTAGTTCATTTTTGCCTTTGTTTCCCTTGCCTATCTAGAAAGAAGTTGCTATGGCCAATGTCCAAGAGATTACTGCCTATGTTCTCCTCAAGAATTTTGATGGATTCCTCTCTCACATTTAGGTCTTTCATCCATTTTGAATTTATTTTTGTGTATGGTGTAAGAAAGTAATCTCGTTTCATTCTTTTGCATGTTGCTGTCCAGTTTTTCCAACACTGTTTGTTGGAGAGACTGTCTTTTTCCCATTGGATATTCTTTCCTGCTTCGTCGAAGATTAGTTGACCATATAGTTATGGGTCCATTTCTGGGTTTTCTATTCAGTTCCATTGACCTATGTGTCTGTTTTTGTGCCAGTACCACACTGACTTGATTACTACAGCTTTGTGATATAACTTGAAGTCCAGAATTATGGTGTCTCCCACTTTGCTTTTCTTTTTCAAGATTTCTTTGGCTATTCAGAGTCTTTTGTGGTTCCATATAAATTTTGGGATTATTTGTTCTAACTTTGTGAAAAATGCTGGTAGTATTTTGATAGGAGTTGTATTAAATGTGTCAGTTGCTTTGGGTAGTATAGACATTTTAGCAATATTTGTTCTTCCAATCCATGAGCATGGAATGTTTTTCCATTTCCTTGTGTCTTCTTCAGTTTCTTCCATCAGTGTTTTATACCTCTCAGAATACTGATATTTTACCTCTTTGGTTAGGTCTATTCCTAGGTATCTTATGGTTTTTATTGCAATTGTGAGTGGAACTGATTCCTTGATTTCTCTTTCTGCTGCTTTTGGTATATAGAAATGCAACAGATTTCTGTACATTGATTTTGAATCCTGTTACTTTACTGAATTTGTGTATCAGTTCTAGAAATTTTTTGGTGGAGTGCTTTGGGTTTTCTATATAGAGTATCATCTCATCTGCAAATAGTGAAAGTTTGACTTCTTCCTTGCAGATTTAGATGACTTATTTCTTTTTTTGTCTGATTGCTGAGACCAGGACTTTCAGTACTATGTTAAATAAAAGTGGTAAAAGTGGGCATCCTTGTCTTGTTCCTGATCATGGAGGGAAAAGCTCTCAGTTTCCCCCCATGAAGGATATTAGCTGTGGGTTTTTCATATATGGCCTTTATTTTGCAAGTACACTTTGAACTCTATCCCAGCCGAGCCTGTTGACTTTTAAAACTTCAAACTTTGGGGGGCATCAGGAGGGCTGATTTGTTTGAGTGTCTGACTTCAGCTCAGTTTATGATCTCAGGGTCCTAGGATTGAGCTCTGTGTCAGTTCCCTGCTCAGTGGGGGAGTCTGCTTGTCCCCCTACCTATCCCTCTGCCACTCCCTCTGCTGATTCTCTCTCTCTCTCTCAGATAAATAAAGTCTTAAAAAATAAAAAACAAAGAAAACCCCAAATTTTAGGGACCTGGTGTGGCAGGGCCCTGTGTTGGCCTTCTGGGGGAGAGTCTTGCCATCCTAGGACCAATGCAGGACCTGCAGGTAGGACCAATGCAGAAGGATAGTCATGCCAGAGCACAGGGGTGTGGGATTTGGAGGAAAGCAGGCTAAACAGCCACTGTCTGATTTAGCCTCTCTCAGCCTGTGTCTCTGCACCTATGCTGAGGGGCAGAGGAAGAAAATGGCACTGTTTGGCTCTTTTGTCCACAGAGAGGCATCTCTGTGAATGCTACATCTCACAGATGCATTTTAAGAGAAATAGTCTTTCCATGCGCTCTAGGTAATCCTCGGATCATGCTGTCTACCCCTGCCTTGCTTGTGTAGGAGTAGGGCAGCTTCTTCAGGGCTCTATCCCAGCCAAGCCCACGGGCCTCTAGTCCTTCGAGGTCTTTGAGACCTGCTGGTTGTAAAAACTCAGAAAAATTTGCCGCTCTCATTTTCCCAGCCAAATGGCCACGGGGAAGTGTTCTGGTGCATTGCCCGGTGTGTTCCTCTCTCCCCTGCCCTTCTCCTGACCAGGCCTAATCACTTCGATAGACCTTAAATTCCAGTAGTTTACAAGAAAAATATAAGGTTAACAGGTAGTTGATAATGTGAAGATCTATATTAAGTAGGTAAAAATTCCCAAGATATAATACAGTGCTCGGTAAGACATACTTGGGAGTACTTTCAAACAGTAGGGGAAAAAGTGTCATATTTCTACTGCCCCAGATTGCACTGACTTGATGTAGAATTGGTGTCAGTTTCCACCCATAGAGAAAGGCTTTAAAGGCTGAGACCTCCCTTTGCTCCCAATTTCCCTACTAAAAAAAGATGGCATTCCTCCTTTCATCCTATTACCACTGCCTGACTGGAATCTCCACATTAAAAAGAAAAAAAAATTTTTGGTTTAAGGTGTCAAAAGGACCTGATGAATGCTAATGGTATCATGGAAGATATGAGACATTAATTGGAATTTCTGACTATCGCTGGACATTTTTTATAGCATAGCACACCCCCCCCCAGGACTATCTGTCATTTATAGTAATAATTCTCAAGGCTGAGGAGAAGGAGGGCAACCCCCGTCCCATGGAGACAGATGCCCCAGGTAAGAAATTGTTGCGTCATATAAACTAGAATTAACACTTAGGAAGTATTTATCATTTTATTTTTACAGACTTTTCCTGGCAAGGCAAGATGAGTAGGAATTAAAATATGATTCTCACTAGTTAGGTAATGTATTAGTTAATGATAGCAACTATAACAAACTCCAATGGTATAATGGCTGGGGAAAAAAAAAAAGCCCAAAATGAAAAAACTCATCCAGATTCTAAAATGGATGTTCTTTATAGCAGGTGGTTTTCTTCCAAGTGATGTTCCAGGGTCCCAGCCTCCTTTTGTCTTATAGTTCCACCATGATCTTGAGGATAATTATGTTTACTTGTATAAAGCCCGGAAAGAAAAGTAGAGGGAAACACAGAAAATTAATAGGGGTAACATTTTTATAAGCATAACCTGGACTTAATGCTCACCATTGCTACTCACAGTCTTTTGGCTAGAACTTGATCTCATACCCTTTTTTCCCAAGTGCTAAGGAGGCTGGGAATTACTGTCTAGCAAATTTCCTGGGCAAACAATGAAATAGGGTTGGTGAACTGCTACCACATGCACTAGCATGAACACTGAATCTCAGTATCTGATGAAGGGAAACATAAATTAGGGAGAAATAAAATGGGACTAAATAAAGATTATTTTCCAGATTTATTATACAGAATTCCCAGAATTTCAAAAATTACATATTGCACTCTGTACTCAAATGTATTGTGCTGTTCATACTTACCATCAACTTCATCCGTGAAATTCTTCCAGTTTCTCTAATACCTCAACTCTCAGCCCTCCACTTGGTAACTCTGGAGATCACACAACCTGAGAACATGTTTAACATACAATAATGACAATTAGAGGGTTGACAGATGAGGTTGAATATTAGAGGAATGCAGAGAGAAGATATTGTGAATTCTAGAAAAGATGTCTTTTTTTTTAGCTTTATGAATTTGCCATCACAATGTATCCACTCAGTATGCAGTGTAACATTTCAGACTACAATTTATTCACACCTGCAGTTGAGAAACAGCTGTGATATAGGAGAAATATTTGCAAATATCTCGTATTGCTGTGTTACTTTGAGCAAGTAATTTCACCTCTCTGGCTTTATACTCTCTGTAAGATAATAGAGAAACTAGATAATAAGACTCTTTTTTCCTCCTCCTTATCCATATTTTTGTTCATTTTCCTGTAAAATACTCTTTTTGGAACTTGTTTTTAATATAATTTAAGAGTTCTTAAATGACCTTTTAAAATTGTATTTCAATAGGAAGGGTCATGAGAGGGAATCTTTGTAAACCCTTTTCATGTCAGAATCAAAATTGCAATTTCACTGCTTGCTGGGGGGTAAAGATAAAGGAATGCCTCTTTTACTAATGTTGGAAGTCCAGTTTAGGGTATAAGATTATGGGTTTTTTGGCAGGAGTGTAGATAATTCTTTATTTAATCCAGAAAGCAGAATATTTTCATCAAACCCTTAAATGGACATGATTGGTATATACCAAAAAATATTTCTATTAGTTAAAAGTATATTGTGAATATACATTCTGTAACAAGGTTGCCTTCCTAAAAAAGAGTTGTTTTGTTTTGGTACAGTAACTGCTCCAGCTCTTATCCTGCTGACCTCCAGCTCTGAGGTCATTAAGCACTGAGCTGGCAGCAAACCTTTTTTTTATGCAGCCCAGTGGGAAGAATTGGTTCTTGACATGGGACAAATAGGAACCAACCCTGAAGATATTTGACTCTTTTCATTGAAGTCTTTCCCTAAGTGACCTTTTCCTTGTGTCAATATTACTCTCTACCCTTTTACATTAATTGTAGTTCTAGACTTTTTTTTTTTAATTGACCATGCACTCTTCAGCGTTTTAAAAAATTAGATTGGGAATTTCATGACACACTTTAGGAAATGCAGAGAGTATTGATAGAATGAACAAATCTTTCTCTATGGTTTATTCATGCAGACTGAGTTAACAAGAGCACCCCAAACAAGCTGAAGCCATGGAGATAGACAGAGGCAGAAACATTAACATGCTGTACACTTGAAGTTGAAAGTTTGAAATCCCCTGGGCTCCTTTCTGAAGCAGCAGATATTTCTCCATAGGAAGTGCTTATCCATTGCAGAGGGAAAATTAGGTTATATAAGGGTAAAGAAACATTGCAGGTTGCAAGATATTCTGATTCTGCAATGCAATCAAATTATAGACCTCAGTGTTATGAGCTCTTAACTAGGGAAGTCTAGCACCAGGGAATTTCAAAAAGAAGAGATATATTTGAATATCTCCCAAGCTTCATGCCCTGTGCTATATTTCCTGCATTGAAAATAGTAGGCTTTGGATAATTGTGCATAAATATAAATGGAAGTCTACTTGTCTGCACAGTAAATTCCAGAAAAGATTTTTGAAATTAAGGCATTTGAGAAAATTATGTAATAAAAAGTGAGATGCATCAGATCTCTAAGGGGCTTTGATATCATCCTATTATTTTATTTTATTGATGGAAAAAGGAAGGCCTAATTAAGTTGAGTGATTCTTGCCCAAGTTTACACATGGAGTCACATGTATTGGGGTTTGACAGGTCTCCTGACTCTCATTACAGTGGTCTTTAATATTAAATATGTAGCAGCAGCAAAAAAATATATATATATACATATATATATATATACTATACACAGACAGACAGACAGACAGACAGACACACACACACACACATATATATATATATATATATATATATATATATATATATATATATAGCCAACATCCAATTTTGCAACCTGAAACAAGTGGCATTTTTTTCAATAGTCACAAAAATGTATTAACTGAAAAGATAGGGAGTGTTGCTTTGTTTCTACCAATCAAATGAGAAAAAATGAAAAATCCATATGTTGAAGTAACTAAATACTTGGATTTAGCTTGGATTACTGACTATAGCTTTGCAGAAAAAAATTATGAAATAAGAATTTAATGTACACAGAAGTTTAACTGAAAAATAGCTGAGTGGAAAAAAAATAAAGTAACATCAGCAGGTCAATTATAAAAAAGTAAAAGCCAAAACAAAGAAAACAAGACAATGGAGAATTTTACCATTTCATTATTCATGGAAATAATCTCATGTGGGCACTGCGAACATGAAGATGTGGAGAGACAAACAACATCTTGAAAGTACCTCGTAGCATTTTTCTCCTGTGAATGTATAATAGCATGCATATGTGAGGGGAAAATTCTTTGGATTTTGGCAGTATTCCTACAGTAACTAGTTGCAGTGGGAATGTTTGTGGGGTGTCTTTACATAAACTAAACTGAGAATAAGACAAATTACATGAGTGGCTTTTATCTCTGAAATAGGGTAGAATATGAATGATGGAACAAGGGGCATTTTCAGATGGTATACCCAAAAGTCTTGGTTAATAGTGGCACATTGACTAAAATAACTGACTGTATAAGGCAAATTAACTTGTTTGAAGTTCATCAGGATATTATTATAGAGTATTAAACATATGGAAGAAAAAATGATACAAAGATTATTTGCCACAGTGTGAGCTGTGTTTCCATTGAATATTGTGGAAGAATATATAAAGCGTAAAATGATTACTATTATAATGTACATATTAAACCCATATTAGTGTGTTGGACCCTTTTATTTTTTCTTTCCAGAAGACATCAAATTTAGCTGTCTGTCTAGATTTGGATAGTTTCACAGGTATAAAATTCCTTATCTTCAAATTCTATAAATTTTATACATAAAATTAATTTGAAAATAGACCATAAGCATACTCTCAAAACTACTGTTTCATTTTACAGAATAAAGGCACAGCTTTCTTCCATTTTGTATCTTACTGTGGTGCATTACCCAGAATGTAAAAACCTAGGGGGACATTAAACAAGCAGATAATTCAATATATTGATTTCAGGTACCCTCTTTTAATCAGTTTGGGCATAGTTTAGCTAAATTCTCTGCTCAGGGGATCACAAATCTGCAAAATGTTGACTGAGGTGCACCTATCTTTTGAATTATTGTTTTCATTTTCTTTGGGTAAATCCCTGGTGGTGGAATTACTGGATCATATGATATTTGTATTTTTCAGTTTTTGAGGAACCTCTATACTATTTTCCACAGTGGTTGCATCAATTTACATTCCAATCAATACAACATCAACAGTCCCTTTTCTCCACATCTTCACCAACACTTGTTATTTATTTTTTCTTTCTTTTTCTTCTCTCTCTCTCTTTCTTTGATACTAGCCGTTCTGAGTTGCGTGAAATGATATCTCACTGTGGCTTTTTTATTTATTTATTTGACAGAGAGAGAGAGATCACAAGTAGGCAGAGAGGCAGGCAGAGAGAGAGGAGGAAGCAGGCTCCCTGCTGAGCAGGGAACCCGATGTGGGGCTCGATCCCAGGACCCTGAGATCATGACCTGAGCTGAAGGCAGAGGCTTTAACCCACTGAGCCACCCAGGTGCCCCTCACTGTGGCTTTTATTGATCAATAATGTTGAGCATATTTCCATTTGTCTGTTAATCATCTGTATGTCTTCTTGGAGAAAATGTCTATTTAGGTCCTCTGCATGGTTTGTAATCAGATTTTTTTGGTGTTGAGTTATATAATTTCTTTATATATTCTGGATATTAATCCCTTATTGGATATATAATTTTCAAATATCTTCTCTCATTCCCTAGGTTGCCTTTCATTTTGTTGATGGCTTCCTTCACTGTGCAAAAGGTGTTTTCTTTTTAAATCTGTTTTGATGTAGTCCCAACAGTTGTGTGTGTGTCGCGTGTGTGTGTGTGTCCCTTGCCCAAGGAGATGTATCCTCAGTGTCCCAGAGGAGACATATCTGATGTCCCAGAGATCTCTGCCTATGTTTTCTTTTAGGGATTTTATAGTTTCAGGTCTCATATTTAGGTCTTTAATCCATTTGGAGTTTATTTTTGTATATGGTATAAGAAAGTGGTCCACTTTCATTCTTTCACATGTAGCTGTTCCATTTCCCCAACACTTTTCATTGAAAAGACGATCTTTTCCTCATTGTATATTCATGCTTCCTTTGTCATAGATTAATTGATCCTTATAGGTAAGGCTTTATTTCTGGACTCTTTATCCTGTTTCATTGATCTCTGTCCATTTTTTGTCATTACCATACTATTTTGATTACTATAGCTTTGTAGTATATCTTGAAAATGAAAACATTAATTTGAAAAGATATATGCACCCATATGTCTATTGCAACATTCTTTACCATAGCCATGGTATAGAAGCAACCAAAGTGTCCACTGATAGATGGATGGATAGGGAAGATGTGGTATACAATGGAATATTACTCAACCATAAAAATGAATGAGACCTTGCCATTTGCAACAACATGAATGAACCTAGAGGGTTTTATGCTAAGTGAAATAAGTTAGAAAGAGAAAGACACATACCATATGATCTCACTTATATGTGGATTTTAAAACATAACAAAACAAAACAAACAAAACACCAATCAGACTCTTAAATACAAAGAACAAACAGTGGTTGTGGGGGAGGAGAGGGGATGGGTGAAATAGGTGACAGGAAATACAAAATACAAAGTTCCAGTTATAAAATAAACAAGTCATGAAGATAAAAAGTATGGCATACAGAATATAGTCAGTAATATTGTAATAATTTGTATGGTGATAGATGGTGACTACACTTACTGTGGTGAGCATTGAGTAATATACAGAATTGTCAAATCAGTAAGTTGTAAACCTGAAACTAATATAACATTGTATGCCAACTGTACTTCAACAACAATAATAATAATAACAATAACAAAAGTGTTGGCCAGAGATGCAAACTCAACTTAAGCACATCTGAAGTCCTCTTCCAAACTCCTTCGTTGTTGGAAACATGAATTTTCTTTAAGCTATATGGCTGAGATCTCTATTTCTTGGTAGCTATAGACCAAGATCACTCTGCTCAGAGAGACCACCCTCTGGTCATTGACGTGTGGTGCCTGGCTCTCAAAACATGGCAGCTTACCTCTCATAAGCTGGAAGGAGAATTTCTTTGGATCAAGGGCTCAGTCCCTCTTTAAAAGCTTTCCCAGATTAAACCATACTCACCCAGGATGATCTTCCTTTATATTCAGAGTCAGCTGATTTGGGATCTTAATTTCATCTGCAAAGTGCCTTCAGCTTTGCCATTTAATATAACATAATAATGAGGATGAAATCCATCATATCCACCTCTCACCCACACTCAAGAGGAGAAGATTAAACAGATGTGTGCTGCAGGAGATGGGAATCTGGGGATCGTCTTAGAATTCTGCCTACAATAGTGTACTTTCCAGAAAATAAGATGGAAAAAAACAATCTCAGTGGTTGGTAAAAATCTATAATGCCAGTCGATTCTCTCTAGACATTTCTCCTTCGTCTAAATCTTCACTATCTGTATTGTGAAAATGAATAGATTTGGATTTTTTAAAGATTTTATTTATTTATTTGACAGAGAGAGAGAGATTACAAGATTACAAGTAGGTAGAGAGGCAGGCAGAGAAAGGAGGAAGCAGGCTCCCTGCTGAGCAGAGAGCCCGATGCGGCCTCGATCCCAGGGCGCTGAGATCATGACCTGAGCCAAAAGCAGAGGCTTTAAGCCACTGAGCCACCCAGGTGCCCCCCCCCCTTTTTTTTAGGTAGGACTAGTTCTCCCTTTCCTGGTTTCTCACAAGCATGAATTATAAATGGATCCGATTGCCTAGAGGTTATTAGATCTATTGGGCTGAACATGCCAGAAGAAACATCAAAGAATAAATATTAATTATTAAAGATGTTTCAATCAAAATTCATAATGTCAAAAGACATTGTTAGTGAATTGGTTTATGACATACTTTCTAACTTCTTTCTAATGGAATTTCCTGAACTGAAGAGGCTGGAAAACTGAAGATCACGGTACTTGGATTCCTTTGCAAGTTCACATTGCAGAGTGATTTAGCAATATTTGCGTACATTTGGAAAGTAGAAAGTGAGGGTGATGCTGGAAATTTGCTCCTTCTGAAAGTCCTGCTGGTAAGCAGTACTGTGGAGTTTTATTTATTTTCCTATTTAATAATGCATTTATTTATTTCACCAGTCACTTAGGAGAGGTATCAGTGTCCAGTCAGCAGCATCATAGACATCCAGAGGACAGAGTGGGACGTTGTTTTGATCATGACCATTATAGCATGGTTCTGAAACCATAGTACTTTTTCAGTCATAGAAGGGGCTTTCTAACTACAGTGGTATTGTATAGATTGGGAAGAAAGAGCTCTTGATTCAGTAGGTGGCTTCCTTATCATAGAAGGGGTGGTTCCTTTGGTGGCTCATTCTCTGTTGTGGCTTTGATAGTTTTTTCTGAAAGCACAATCTTGATTCTGTTGTATTCCAGCACTCCCACTAATTCTATAGACCATCTCTTTTGGCTTTGATTAGCCAGAATGTATTCTTTGTTATTGAACATTACCCATACAAGGAACACTTTCTTATCTTTCCTTATCCTCTCTATATCTGGGGAGAGGGAGTCACACTACTGTGTAGAACAATAATTTTAGTTGCTTTCTTATACTTCTGAGGCCTTTTAGATATGAATGGAACAACTCTCTTTACTGATGCTCTTTTCTTTTCAATATGAGAGATTTGAAAATGACCCCCTTATAGTGTGGACCTAATTATATTTGTACCTAAGGGCATTTGTTCTCAAATCTACTTGGTGGAAGGGGAGAGGGTAGTTTGTTCTTAAAGTTCAATGCCTATTAAAAGAAAATAAACAAACAAACAAAAAACACCTCACCGATATTCATTATTGCCAGTTATAGATGCACTAGGAATTTTCAAATTTAATGACCTTTTTTATAGTTAACATGTATAGGTTAAATTGTCCATTTTCCCTGGGCTATTTTCCCTGCAGAAAAATTAATTTTCTTCTCTTTCTCTGCTATGTTAAAAGTTTGGTTCCATTAAACCCCATAAATTACTTTTAAAAGGATGGATTATCATAGTGTTTGAGAAATAATATTGAACCATGGCTTCTTTTCTGTTTTCCCACTGTTAACATCCTGTTGTGCATCCAGAGTCTATACCAAAGAAAATGAAGTGAATGTAGCAGAAGAGACATTTGGGTTTAATATAAGGAGGACTTCTTGGTAGAAAGTCTGTTTGACATGGTGGCTACCTTAACGTCATGTTATACACATAGCGTGAGTTAGTCTTCAGAGAATATCCCGTATGTGAATTTTGATGAAGTTCTGGATGATTGGCTGAATTTTTTGCCTTTTACCTTAAAATACATTTCATTCAACCATACCTTATACCTCTTTGTGCTCCCCCTTCAGATCACTCACACTCTTGTAACCCTCTGTTAGAATATCTATATCTGTCATTAAGCTATACGTTCTATGAGGGAAATAAAGTTTACCATAGGTCACTGAGGGAGAAAGGGGCTGATCCAAGATTCAGGTCCAGTCAGTCTGGGCCCACAGATGAGATTCTTAACAGCTACCAGGGGATAGCTTCCCAGTTTTGACCACCTCTGATTGTAAAACTTGAGAGATTAGTGATGAAAACAGATGACATTCATAGATTAATGTGCTCTTAACCAACATTTTATGACTTTATGGTAAATAACTATGGTTTATGGCACACTTTATGAAGCTATTTATAAATAAACATACCGATGAGAATCCCTATGAGAATCCAGCAACAATAATAACCATTTATCAAATTCTGAAAATTCATTTGAGTTTTCAAGAGAAGGCAAGAACAAAAGAAGTTCTGAAAGGTTCATTTGGAGAACTTATTTGCCAGTAGCTTTGTCTTTCCAGTCTGTTTCCTCTCCCTATTTGATTCTACTCCTCCCTTCTTATTCAGATTCTTCCACTAATGAAAATTGAGGTAGGAGGATTCTTGCTGGGGGCTCCAATGACAGTATTGCAAAGTAGCAATTACAGACTCTGAAGTTTTTTGAAATGGCTTGTACTAGGGAAGAATTCTAAAGTATTAACACTGACTAAAATATTCTGTCTTATAAAGCATTGGCCCAGAAGGGCAAGTTTAGGCACCTCACAGGTGCTTCTAATTATGCAGTAGTGTCTATCACTATCTTTTAAATAGTGTGGCAGATCATTTGGTACTTTTAAAAAGCTAAGGAAAAAAAAATATCTCTGATTTGCTAGAGCATTAATGTGATAGAAGTTAAAAAGGCTGTTACACATATGAAATATTACTACTCTGAGATCATTTAATATCTGAAAGCTTACCACGGACATAAAACTAACATTTTTTTCTGCTTTTGATAGTAGAACTGAATCCTATCTCTACCCTTACCTCTATAAGAACTGAGAAAGTACCAGCAGTCTATCAGCTACATACTTGATAGTAAAAATGAAATGGAAGGTATGGAATATGGCTCATGCAATGTCCATTTTAACCTCTAACCTTCTACATATTTCTTTCTGTATTGTAGAAGATGGACAGCTAGAATTATATATCCTAAGTTCCTTTGCAGCTAGTTTTCCAGATGTGATTTAGGTCTGAGAATCACAGGCACTACAGAGAGACTTGAATTCCAAAATGAGGGAGGTAGGGGAAGAAGAAGCGACAAGTACCCATTTTCCTGGCACATGACATAGCAAAGGAATTCACAGGTCTGCATTTATCACTTCTGTGATTCGGTAGTTTTCTACACTCAGGGTGTCATTTACCCAATGATGGCAGAGGCAGTGTGGTGCTACATTTACCAGTTTTCCGATTTGGTAACTGTAGTTTTCCTGGACAGAGACAGGAAGCTTCTGAGGGGTGGTGGTCTCCTGGGAAGCTCCTCCAACACTTGCAGCCCATTTGTAAGCAATGGGATATATCAGGATGCTGTATTCTATCAATTCTAAGTGCATTTTCCCCCACTTTGAACTGGCAGTATGTTTACATTTTTTATAGTACATGAAATAATGATGTGTCTTATCATCAGTGCTGTCAGATATGTGAAGTGTTATAAATTTCTCTCTTGGAAAGAAGCCATGGAGAAATCTCTTTCTTGAAAGGAACCATGCATCAAGGTTTCTGCAACTCAGTCCTATCTGATAGGTGTATTCTTTGCTTTAGTCTTAGTCAACAGTGGATGGTATAGTGAAAATGAGCATCTGACCTTTAAAATTCTACTCTAAAACATGGAGAAACACAAAGTTTGCAGTTTTCTCTTCTAGTCTCTGTGTTCTGACCACCAAAGACAAAAATGGACTGTTGTTCAGAAAAACTGTACGGTGACATATATATTACTGCATAAGATTTGTGGGATGTCTTTAGAAAGACGGGGTTATCATAATTTACTAATAGGCATTAAACTTTATCAACCTGAAATCCCTGAAGAGTAAATGATTTTGATTATTAGACTTTCCCAAATTGATATNGTGTGGGATGTCTTTAGAAAGACGGGGTTATCATAATTTACTAATAGGCATTAAACTATCAACCTGAAATCCCTGAAGAGTAAATGATTTTGATTATTAGACTTTCCCAAATTGATATTATTAAAAGCTATAATTTATTACATGCTAGGGATTTTGTCCATTGCCTTTTCTGATCTCTATATTGTTGTATCTGAAACATCAAGACAATTATAAAGAAGCAGACATAATATTGGAAAAATAATTTATCTCATGCCTCAACTTCAATTGTTAATTGATTTTTCAACCTATAAGTATTCAGATTTAGAATATGAAATTTTATGATACGCAAGACCCATTTGAAAAATTCAACCTTGTACTAACAATGAAGGCACAATTGTAATGATACTTGGGTACTCTTAACAGTCAAATATTAAAAAAACAATTTGACAAACAGCTTGTTAGTTGGTGTTTAATTCTTTATATTCCGGGCCTTCGAGAATTTTATTTTGATAGAGATATTTCTAAAATATATTTTCTGCCTTCCTCTTATTTTAAATTGTATTGATGCATGCTTATGCTATAATTATGAAGCATCATGCAGATCTAGGTAGGAAGGGATGCAATTACTGATGGGGTGTCTATAGCCATGTTGGCTCTGAAGCTTTTCTTGGAAAAAAATTCCAGTTCTAGCGTATTTGTTTTCATCTCTTTCTTTTTTTCTGAAGGTTGAGTTTAAAATTCATTGCTTCATGACTTCCTAAGCTGAACTCAAAAGCTGTATTTCTGTAAAAAGTATTTGTGCATGAAAGGCTGAAGTGGAAAATGAACATTGAGTAGAAAATTACCTTATATTATCTCTTCTCATCAGTGTCCTTTGACTCACTTGCACAAGTTTCAATACCATTATTTCCATATCACTAACATCATGAATCAGAATGCCCTTGGATTCCTGTTTTGTTGCCATATTTGTATAGATTGAATACTCTTAATTATTTCAAATATTTATGACAATGAATTTCTGGAAGACACAGTGAAAATGTACATATTCTTTATCCTTATTGGATAATATCAGCTTGCATAATACTAGATTATAATTTTTGTGAAGTTTTACTTTAAAGAGCAACACAGACACAAGTAAATTTATAATTGCATCTTTATTCTAAGAACAATGTTGAAAGTTCTTTAATGGATCTTTCACATGATAGCATTTCACATCTAAAGGCTAAATACCACAGTTCATAGGTTGAGTACAATAAATAACATTGAAAATTCAGGTAGATAATAAAAAGTGTTTTTCTAAGCTCATGCTTGCTTTCTTAAAGGTTTCTTGGTGTGTGGAATCAAGCCCCACCCACATCAAGCCCCGCATCGCACCCATTTCATTGGGCTCTCCCCTCAGCAGGAAGCCTGCTCCTGCTTCTTCCTTTCCCTCTGCCTGATGCTCCCCCTGCTTGTGCTTGCTCTCTGTGTCAAATAAATATATAAAATCTTTTTAAAAATGCCCAGGAAGGATAAAATCAATTACAGTGTGTTTTCATTTATCCACAACTAGTTTCTGTTCTGTCAGCAACAAGTAAGAATTCTTAACACTGTTAGCTAATTAGTACAGTTCCATTATGTAGTATTGAACCATAGTTTTTGATTAACTGAGAAATAGGGAAGATAGGTAGCTATTATATTTGATTTCATATCTGTGATTTCATAAAGAAATACTGTTTTAAAATATGTCATCAGTAATAAATATTCAGTTAACTTTTATAAAATGATAATTAATATCTGCAAACCACCCAAGGTGTGATTTTTTTAAACAATAATCTATTTAATTGAGTTCCAGTTTTTGAAACAACAAAACCTACTGTTCAACGAGCCTCTATGTACAAAGACCTTGATGCATTATTCTAATTACGTTCTTTGGATATATTCCAAGAATGGTAAGAGCTATCCAAAGAATATGCACATTTTAAAAGTGTTTCTAAGTGTGCCTGGATGGCTCGGTCGGTTAAGTGGTTAATTCCTGATTTCCGCTCAGGTTATGATCTCAGGGTCGTGAGATCGAGCCCCATGTTAGGCTCTGTGGTCATCACACAGTCTCCCTTGAGATTCTTTCTCTCCTTTCTTCCTGCCCCTCCCCACCCCCTCAAATAAATAAAACCTTTATAAAAGTGAAAAAAAAATAAAAGTATTTCCATATATACTCTTAAAATCTCCACAATATTTTAATGTTACTATACTTTATAATCCATATTATATATCCATTTATATCCATATATATAATCCATATTATATTATAATCCAGATTATAATCCATAGAGATGGATGGATGGTCCCTGACGTATGTTTATTTTTTTTCCATTGTTAGCATTATTGTTTAGCCCACAGCACTCCCTTGCTTTATTACTCATTTTCTCTTTGTGCTGTCTACTTATACTACAGACAATAAGTAAACTTCCTCTTTCTAATGTCCCAGAGCATTGACTCTGTTGACAAGTATAATTTCAGTAACACACGATAGTAACTTCAGTGGCTACAAATACTGTGTCAGTGGCTATAACTCTCCCTTCTTTTTGCAGATGGCTCTTGGGAACTAATTAGAAGAATACTTTCAATCAATCCTAACTGATTTATGTGGCAACATAATATTAAGCACTGAACACCAGGGTGTTAAACCACAGAAAGTATCTAAAATAGGGTATAGATAGCAAATAAGGATAACACATTCCCAGAACTGAGATGTTTTAGTTCTTTCAAGTAAACTAGCCAATATATCATATGATTTCATGTAAGTTTTCTTTTGTTGTTTGCCTTATAATTTTGGTAAAGCTCCATTTGAGGTTTCAGTTGATCTTAGTATTGGCTTTAATAAGTGAATTAAATGAAATACATCTGTATTGAGTACATCAGTAAGTCTGAATGCTCAAGAGTTGTAGGAAAGTCATATATGCCAGGTATTGTGAGGTCAAGGGATTAAAATGGAAGACCATTAAAGGAACTTAAGAACCTAAGACTGGAAATATTGATAATAATGCAATGATTGACTGACATGTGGCTTCTCAATATATTTTATTTGGTGCATTATTGAGTAATTTATCAGGAAAACTCCACACATCCAAAATTAATATTATTAAAAAGTTAATTCCTATTCAAGAATTTCTATTCCTATTCAAAATTAGTATTATTTCTAAAGATATTTCTCTTATAGGTATTATTAGGTGATATGTCCTGTTTCTAATAAGTTTCCAAGTTTTTGGAATCTTCCCACCCTGCAATAAATTCACAATGGTGTGATGGGGCAGGAAACAAAAATTAAAACTTAATTTGTAAATGGAAAGAATGGAAGACACTCAAAATTCACTGGTCCATAGCAATCCTAGATTCTTGTAGAGCAGTCATTATCTCTGGGAGGAATTCTCTTGTCTTTTTTCTCTATATTTCCTGTCTTCTGGGGGATACTTCTTGTTCATTATGTTCCATGACATTTTTAAAATGAATGTTGGAGATTATGCTCTTTTCAAGGGATCTCAGCCTAAAAGTCATTTTACTGGTCATGTAAATTTAGTGCCCCAGAGATTATTTCGGGTCAGAATTTGTGACAACTTTGTTTTGGCTTAGGGTTTCTTTGGTAATGAAATTCTCCAAAACATAATAAAATTCTTCTTCTTATTATTATCATCATTAATTTCAGTTTTTTCCATATAGTATTAACACATTTAATGTTCTGTCTTAGACATAGTTCTCAAATTTGCTTTAAGATGTCAACTGTTTAATCGAATATATACGGGAAAGACAGAGGAACATGAACAAGGGGTGCCTGGGTGGCTCATTTGGTTGAGCATCAGAGCATCAGACTTGGAATTTTGGCTCAGATCCTGATCTCAGGGTCATGAGATCAAGACCTGTTTTAGGCTCTGTGCTCAGTGGGGAGTCTGCTTGGGATTCTTCCTCTCCCCCTTCCTCGCCCCAGTCAAGCTCTTTCTCTAAAATAAATAAATAAATCTTAAAAAAAAAATAAAAAAGAACAGTGTCAGCAAGATGGCTTAATAAGATGTCCCTCCATGGGGGAAATGGGCATAGGTGATCACAGCATACAGATTTCCAGTCATAAGATATATATGTTCTGAGGATTTAAAGTCCAGCATAGTAAGTGGAGTTAACAATACTCTGTTGTGTATTTGGAAGTTGCTAAGAAAGTACACCTTAAATGTTCTCACTGCACATGCAGAAGGTAACTATGTGAGGTGATAGATGCGTCAACCAACCTTATTGTGATAATCATTTCACAACGTAGACTTTACAGAATCATTTTGTACCCTTTAAACTTACACAATGTTTTTATTTTTATTTTTTTATTTTGAGAGAGAGAGTGGGAGTGGGGGGTTGGTGAGGGGGCAGAAGGACAGAGAGTGGCTCTTAAGTAGGCTCCCCACCCAGTACAGAGCCCAGCGTGGGGCTCAGTCTTATGACCATGAGATCAGGACCTGAGCAGAAATCAAGAGTCTGATGCTTAACTGACTGAGCCAGTTAGGTGCCCCACAATGTTTTATGTCAATTATAATGATCTCAGTAAAAGCTGGAGAAGAAAAAGCAGTAGTGGACTGCTCTCTAGTAAACCTTCACTGAATGATTTCTCTTAAAATATATGCTTACATATTATATATACACACATATAATATATATTATATATACACACATATAATATATATATTATCAATGTATATGCATATACGGAGGATAAAACCTATAAGAAGTTGTTTTCATTTGTCCATTATTAGTTTCTATTAATGTGGATTGTTGCTGTCCAAAATTTTATTTTGTTTGCATGAAAGAAGCAAATTAACATGGGAATAATGAAGCAAATTAACATGGGAATAATGAAGCAAATTAACATGGGAATAATGTTGCAATAGGCACATGAGACTGATCTCTGACCCACTGATGGCATACAATGAGAGAAACTTACATACATATCAAGTTTAAACTAACCCAAGGACAACAGACAAAGCAATATAAGTCATTTAGTAAGTACAGATAACTCTGAACATTACTATATTTGCGTATGATATAATAAAGAATAATGTGCAAAATTATTTAAGTTGTCAGATGGTGCTTTTTCGTGGATTACAAGCACAGGTTCCAAAATCAGATGGAAACTATCCATCACTTGCCACTTTTGTGCCCCCATGCAAATTGTTTCAGCATCTTGTATCTCTTTCCATCTTTGAAAATGGCCTGTCACCCATTTACCAATATTATAAAAAAAAAAAACGTCTTTTTTTTTTTAAAGATTTTATTTATTTATTTGACAGAGAGAGAGAGAGGTTACAAGTAGGTAGAGAGGCAGGCAGAGAGGGAGAGGAGGAAGCAGGCTCCCCGCTGAGCAGGTCCTTGATCCCAGGACGCTGAGATCATGACCTGAGCCCAAGGCAGAGGCTTTAACCCACTGAGCCACTCAGGCATTCCCCCCCCCCAAAAAAAAGTCTTAATCACTGCTTTACATGCCCAGCTGTGCTCTGAAGTCACAACATCATTGAGATGTATGTAAATGTCCGTAAGTTGATATTCTCAGGACATCTCTTGTCAGGGATTCCTGACCTTTACTAAAACAAAACGACAGATTTAAATTTATATAGAGAAATGCCATAGCGAATGTGTCTCCCATAAAAAGGGAAAGCTCGCTGGCAGAAGGATTTTCATGTCTTCTTGGAGTTTTCTCTTACAGATTACGAGTGATCCCTGGACTCTCTAAACCTGGGATCTTCTGCTCACTTCCTAAATTTCTAGCTTGTAAAGTATGGCAGGCAAATAAATCAAAAATTGGATCCATGTATTTTTTTTTTCTTTACTATAGCTAAAACAGAATGGAGCTTTTTTTTTTAAGCAAATCTTTAAAAATCTAGGTAAAGAGGTAATGACTTTGAAAAAAAAAGCAAATCTATTTACAATGTGTAAGATGGAACATTATAATCATAGAAATTCAAATGTCACATCCCTATTAGGGAGTATGAGGTGATTTGATATATGTAAATATTGTGAAATGATTTTCACAATCAAGTTAACACATTCATCACCTTCATAGTTTGCTTGTTAGTTTGAGTGAGAATGTTTAGGGTCGACTTTCTTAGCAATTTCGGGTATACAGTACAGCATTATTAACTATAGTCACTACAGTGTGTCTTAGATCCTTGTAACTCATCTCATAACTGAAAATTTGTACCCTTTGACCTGTTTCTCCCCATTTCCCCAGCCCATGACAACCACCATTCTTTCTGTTTCTGTGATTTTTTTTTTTAGGTTCTACATCTGAGTGATATTATATAGTATTTATTTTCCCTTAACAGCCTTTTTTCACATAGCATTATATTCTCCAGGTTCATCCATATTTTTTAAATGGCAGGATTTTCATCTGCCCCTCTCCTTCTCCTGCACACACAATCTGTATCAGCAATGTATGAGAGTTTCAGGAGTTTTACATACTGCCAACAAGTGATAGTCATTTTAATATTAGACATTCTTTTTATTTTTTAAGATTTTTAAAAATTTATTTATTGATGAGAGACAGAGAGAGAGAGAGTGAGAGAGAGAATAGCAGGTTCCCTGTGGAGCAGGGAGCCCAAAGCGGGACTTTGTCCTAGAACCCCGGGATCACAACCAGAGCCGAAGGCAGACTTAACCAACTGAGCCACCCAGGTACCCCTAATATTAGACATTCTAATAGCATTTCATTTGGGTTCTTATTTATATTTCCGTGAAAACTAATGACACTGATCATCTTTTCACGTGCTTATTAGTCATTTGTACTTCATGTTTTGTAAGGTGATTGACTATTCAAGTATTTTACTTACTGTTACTTGGCTTTTTTTGTGGGCTCGTTATTGCATCATAAGAGTACATTTTTAAAAATCTATCTCTGCAATTAAAATGTAATTTGCTCTGCAAATACAGAACTCAGAACTGCTGGTTGTCTAATGCAATAATGGACTGAATATAACAAAAGCAATGTTAAGTGTTACTCTGAATACATTTTAAATTCAGAGTAAATTTTACATAGAGTTTAGATCAGAGATGATCTGGTAGTCATTTGTTCACTGTTTCATGAGACATTTCTGACCCTCGAATAAATTCCATAGATTTGGCCATATTCTGAATTAACTGTTAAGTCAAACACAACATAATCGAAAATATAAATGGTGCCTTTAAGGTCTTTTGCCAGTCATTAGCTTTTTGGATTTGAAAACACAGTACATTTGCCATGCAGATACTGAAGTAATTTACACAATATAAAGAAATGAATACTCAAGCACTGGGAGCTATTTATTTACAATAAGATGGAGATTTTACAGAGAACTTTTTTCATTTGTTTTTCATATTTTTTATAATATGAAGCATACAATAATAAGTCGTATAAATTATTTGTATAAATTATCAGAGGTGAATATTTTTTTCTTTTCCTTTTTAGAAAATTGATGGTAGTCTATAATCCCAGATGTTAAGCCTTATTTATCCTTAACAAGCTTATTAAGTTCCCTAAGGTATATTAAATACAGAAGTTAATACCAGTTTTTAATTATATTTCTACCATTGAGGTATTTTAATGTATTGCTTTAGAATTCAACCTGGATAAAATTCCATAAATCAGTTTCTCTAGAGATTGATAATTTGAAACCGTCATTTTTCCCTTGAAAATGACAATTTATGTGCTATTCAGGCAAATCAAAAGCCAACAAGAATTTTATTTTACTGAGGCATCAACATTTGACTTATTTGATATTGTCTTTACATTAAAGCTGCTTAGCAGTTGAGGAACTATACATTTTCATTCACTTATTTATTCTTTCAACACATATAGAGAGCATCACTGTACCAGATACTATTGTAAGTTTTGAGGACAAAGTGGTATTGGATCAGATCGATTTTTGGCTAAAATGGCTCCCTATATACTTGGGGGGGGGTATCCATAGGTTATTATAGCTTTTAACTAGTCTGTTTATAAATGGTAAATGCTTTTGAAAGTTAGTATACTTACCTGGACTTATATGGATCCTGTTAATATACTGCTCAGGGGGAGAAGTTTATTGAGGTTGCTTATCCTGGGTATCTACACTTGATTGCATTAATCAGGTAAGATCTTTTAAGTTCGTAAATGTATCTGTAATGCAGAAAATGAGGGAGAACTCTATATTTAACTTGGAATTTTACATACCCCCAAAACAAAATTAGTTGAAATGCTTTACCCAACAATATAGATGAAATATTTTTCTATGCAGTTTAGTATAAATACATTTAGCCAGTGTAAGGACCATGGTGGGTTTTTATATGAATCACTCAACCTTCATAGCTAAGTAATTTGTATAAACACTTAATACCTCTAAGAGGGTCCTCTGATATCTGGCTGATACTTAAGTTCTTTTTTCCTAGGTTCTCAGGTTCTTCTTCACTATCATATATATTTATTTATAACATGATAGATTGATGTGGGTTTCTGATTTCTGGTTTCAGAGGTTTTATTGTAAGTCTCTGTTTATGCACCAGCCTAGAAATTCTTCTTCAATACAGAAATCATGAACTCCCTCATGTAAAATTTCATTATATTCAAATTGACTTCTGTATGTATTTTGAGAAATGTAATAATTTGTGTTCTAATATATTTGAAACAAGTTGTCGCTGTTATAAATATATTTTCATTCCTGTTATTGTAATAAGACAGGAAATAAATACATTTTAAGAAGTTAAAAATGAAGCTGAGAAGTATAGGCAAAAAAACAGGAGTTAAATCAGGTAAAGAGATGTGCCATTGTTAATTGAGTGGAGGGAGAGGCAGCTGAGAGAAAGTAATTCTGAGGCTCAAGCTTGCATTGTTGTCTCACATCTCATGTCAGCGAGGGAAAACGGGAGTATGCTTAAAATGAACTATTTGATCTGTGCTGGGATTAAAAACTTCTGTGGGTGCACTTAAATTCTTTAACCTAGTAGAAATTGAGAATTGCTTCATCAGATTTGCTGAGTAGTTTAAATAAAGGATGTTCAATATTTTCCTACATTTCTTGCATTTCAGTTTTCTGTGGACCAGAAGTTAGATTGGGGAGATAGTTATCAGCAATTCTAAGTGGCAAGACTATAGATTTTAAAAATTTTTCATTGTGGGGTGCCTGGGTGGCTCAGTTGCTTAGGTGACTACCTTCAGCTCAGGTCATGATCCTGGAGTCTCAGGATTGAGTCCCACATAGGGCTCCCTGCTCAGAGGGGAATCTGCTTCTCTCTCTGACCCTCCCCACCCCATACTCTCTCTTTCTCTCTCAAATAAATAAAATCTTAAAATTTTGTTGTTGTTGTTGTGACCTTCATATACCAGGCAAACTTATAACAACATATCTGGGATGTTCCCAAATACCAAGTTTTGGATTTTTGTCAGAATAAATAGGAATGCATTCAACTAGGTTTAATTATATTTATAAAATTAACATTTGAAAAAAAAGTGATTTTCTTAAAAAGATTGCTGAGCTTTGTTATTAAGGTTAAATTGTCTTTTGCTGACAAAGTTTTTGCCCCCCAAATGTCAAAAACATAGCACAATTTTGGTTAAGACCTAAATATATATTGGTTTAAGGTGACATGATAGCACCATCAACATACTTCCAAGTTCAGGGTATAGATGAGATAGTTAATTGTTTACCACCAATATTGTTTTTGAGTAAATTTCTGCTACCTAATATTTAGTCCTTTTTGGAACTCATTCTTACCATTACTGGTATAAAAATCATATGAGATGGCAGTATAATTAATTGTATCAGATAAGTAAATTTTCAGTAAAAGTCCCTTATTGCCACAAAAGTATTTTCAAACCCAAATCATATTTATAGAAATTATACACTGAAAATCTTAATTTTAACAACCTTATTTTTATGGCACTGCTCTTAACAAATTCAAGATTATGACATGGTTAATTCCTTATTACATCAGTGTACTTTAAACTTGTTTATTCTGTTCTACTTTGTCTTAGGCTTCTATCGGCTTGTATGCTGTTTTAAGTTTTTTACATTATACTACTTATTTCTTTCCTGTTTCCCTTACTGAATCCACAAGTCATATTTTCCCATAAGTACTGTTTATTTCACTGAATTTTGAGTGAGTCACTACCTCCTGGCAAGTTTATATGCCTTTTCTCTGCCAGCTTTTACCAAGAAGGCTAGAATCAAAGACTTGATTCTTTGGACTTAATGTGTGTTCAAATGCTTAGCATCTAGAAGTGAGAGCATGAAACTCTTCAATATAATGGATCAGATCTATTTCTGTGTTATTTTTCTAATTATGGTATATATGCAGGTTAAGTAGAGGTGGGATTTCACTGTTTTCAAAGCTTTGGTAAAGATCTTAAAGTAGTTTCATTAAGTCCCCTATTCATTAAATCCCTTAGCAGATACCCTCCTAAGGATCTAGACTTCAAATTCAGTATTAAGGAATATATATTTGCCTGGGTCAATGAAAGAGAGGAAGTTGAAATGGGAATTTTGGATGGCAATTTTGGGACACAGATAGGTGTATTTACTACTGTAATTAATTACATTGGATGATTTTTATATGGATGTGATGTTGGCTGCTGTAGATGCCTAGGTATGTATATGGTATTTCTTTTTTTTTTTAAGATTTTTATTTATTTGACAGAGAGAGAGAGAGAGAGATCACAAGTAGGCAGAGAGGCAGGCAGAGAGAGGCAGAAGCAGGCTCCCCCCTGAGNAGAAGCAGGCTTCCCCCTGAGGAGAGCCCAATGCGGGGCTCTCATCTTGTTCAAATGATTAGACTTTATAAAATCCCTTCAAGCTTTTATTTCTTTGTGTGAGTTTGAAGAATCTACTCTGAAATAGTAAGATTAAAAATCTTAAGGATTTTATTTGCCTTATTTATTTATTCATTTATCTGATATCAGTATCGACCAAGGGCTTACCATGTTCTAGGCATCGTTTTTGGTCCTGGAGATAGAGAAATAAATTAGACAGTGAAAGCCTCAACTCTCTTGAAAACTATATTTATGGGGGGGGATGGAGGCAAATAAATAAGTATGCAAGAAAAATATTATTATTTTATTTATTTGACAGACTGAGAGAGAGAGAGAGAGAGAGAGAGAGAGAGAGAGAGAGAGATCACAAGCAGGCAGAGAGGCAGGCAGAGAGAGGGGGAAGCAGGATCCCCGCTGAGCAGGGAGCCCGATGTGGGACTTGATCCCAGGACCCTGAGATCATGATCTGAGCCGAAGGCAGAGGCTTAACCCACTGAGCCACCCAGGTGCCCGCAAGAAAAATATTAAAGAGCAATAACTGCGATACAGAGAAGTAAAAAAGTTAGTATCGCACTGTGCTTCGATAGCCAGGCCTGGCCACCCTCAGGAAGTAACCCGTGTGCTGAAATTTGAAGGAGTTTTATATCATTCATCAACACAAGAACATTGACTGTACCTTATCCTGAGTGAAAGAAAATATGTGGAAATGAAGCAGAGAAGATAGATAAAATGTATCCTAGTAATACAGCAATATTTCTCTAATTTTATTGTGTATTAAAATTATTGATGGTGCTTTTTTATAATCCAGAATTTAGAGGTCATTTATTGGGTTTAGAGTAGGGCTCAATTGTATGAATTTTTATCAAATTCCCAAATGTTCCTTGGAATGTAGTTTCAAAAACTATCTGTTATAACCCACTGAGACAGGATAGATCACATTTAAAATTTGGTTTGGATGTCAAGACTGATGATGCTGTAGATATACTAGAAACATATTGAAGAGTACTGCGGTGAGGCTTTCTGGGGAGAGCAGGCCGGGCTTACCAAGCTCATTCAGTAATGGCTACAGAGAGCAGGGAAAGGGGACTGGTTTAAGATTCTTAAGGCAGTTAGGTAGAGAAACTGAGATAAAGGTCTTAACTTCCTGCCGGCACCAAAGGATGGAGCACCTTAACTCTGTTACAGCTAGCTCAGATGTGGGGCAGAATGGTAAGAGGGAGGGATATTGCTTCATAACTATTGACAAACACCCAAAATTGAGTGAGATTTTATTGAGCATTCAAGAATAAATTGTCGTAGCCTTATGTAACCTACCTTGATGGAGTTTGAAAAGAATTCTGTTCTAAGATTTCCCAATCCTCTTCAATTATTTTTTCTTTTGAGCTAATTGAATATATACTTTGTGGTGGCATACTTAGATAATAGTTTTGCTAGATGTGGTAGATTATATTATTGTTCAGCAAATATTCACACCCTCCCTTAACTTAACATGGAAGGAGGATAGTACTCTAATCCATTGATGTGGGACTCGACCGTGTGATTTTCCTCTCACAAAGAATGTAATATGGGAAAAAGTGCCATGTCCAAATGTGGCCCTAAGAAAAGGGATTGCGTGTTTCCATTCACCTCTGTGGAAGCTTGCAATCTCAGCCTGAAAAACAAACAAACCAACAAGCTTGCCTTGAATAGCCTCTGATGTAAAATGATTAATGTTTGAAGCCAACTTGGACCAAATCCACAGTTCAGAGCCAAGCCCAGCTGAACAGAGCCCTCACCAGTCAAAATCCATCAGAGTCTTCAAATTGCAATTTGAAAAGTAGCCTCTCCTAGCAACTCAAATGTTTATATGAGAATAGTACTTAATGTATGCTACTGAGTTTTGAGGTAGTTTATTATACAATATTATTGTATAAATAGCTGACTTATCTATGTCTATAAGACTTAAGAGATATATGGAGAGTCTTACTTCTATGTGGTAGATCATCAAGATAGAGCTCAAAAAGTTTAGGCTATTTTTAATATTTGAGGAATATTAGTAAGCATGATAATAAGAGCCTCCATCTTGAAGCCATGTATGTATTTGTATGTATTATGATATATAATAATTGTAAGATAGCTACTTTTAACACCTTAGTAAGGGAAAAAATTTTTCTATCGTTTTTAAATTAATAGCCTATTAAAATATCCCTGTGAAGGTTAAATCTTATTTTCATCATTTTACAGGAGAAAATGGAAACTAGTAAATTTGAATAAATTTACTGTGTCTATCAGGTCAAGGAAGGCTATGTTACGATAATAATAATGCTAAAGTTCAAGTACCTTAATGCAATAAAAGTTTATTGTCTTGCTTGTAAAAAATGGTGCATGTCGTGGTGATTCTGCGGGGCAATTGCCTGTGGTATGGTGATCCAATTATTCGGGCTAAGGGTGATTCCAAAGCCTGTAGCTTCCTAAACGTATGGTCCCCTGAAGAGTTGAACACTGGTTCTTAAATGCCCTCACCCAGAAGTAGTACATACCATGTCTACTCACATTTCATTAGCCACGCATAGACTCAAGTTTATTCCTATGCTCAATGGGACAAGAAGCACAGTCTTCTCCTTTGGCTTACCAGAAGAAAAGGACCACTTATCATTGGAGAATAGTGATACCCGCCATGCTCACCTGACGTTGTCTAGCTAACAAGTAGAAAAACAGGAGTTTCAATCCAAATCTATCTCTAAACTCTGTGTTCTTAATCACTGGGGTATCTGTCATTCTTTACCATAAATTAATTGGTGAAGCTTTGGAAATTCAGAACAAGAAAAATTCAAGGGAGGAATAAGAAAAAAAGAAGGGAGGAAACTAAGAAACTTATTTCTTTGTGGAAACGGATTACTAAAGGATTTGTAGGATTACTTGAGATTCTGGAGGCTTAGGTATGTTGCACATGCTACTTAGATCTCTACCTTAGACTTTGATGGCACCCGAGGAAGAAAGGAAAACTGTGGAAAATGTAGGAAAATACATATACTGAAATCATCAATGTTCTGTTCTAGGTTTTAACTCTGATTGACAAGACTTGACTACCTAGGCAATAAATGTTTTTAGGGTAGGATTTCATACGCATACTAAATATGATGTCTAAAATGCATTCTGCATCTCACATGAAAACCTCTGAATATTGGATTCAGATGAACAGTCTGTTTGGATACTTGGCATTCTGTCAGATTGAAAAAGGATTCTCTTGAGATGTTTATCAACAGAAGCGGACTTCTCTGTTAGGATAAAAAAAGTTAATTAATGATTGATTGACCTGCTGAAATGCTAGCTGAGATGCACAGCTTACCCTGGCTCTGTGGTCCCTTGAGAATTCTCATTCCACTTGGCTATAAAATGGATTCACAAGTATTCTAACTGCTTATTTTATTGTTACTATAGCTATGGCTGCACTTACAGTTGTACTTTTACTGAGCAATGATATTTAATGATATTTTTATTTTGAAAGTAAAAAAAGCCTTATATTCCCTCATGGTACATCATGCCAGAATATAGCTGCTAGACAGAAGTCCAATGAAGCAACCAGTCTAGCGTCTAATTAGATTTATCAGACTTTATGTATTTATTATTAAAGAATTACCATGTATAAGTCCAGATGATCTTAATTTAATCATTTCACTGGAACTTGTTTTTAAATTTTCATTTTTATCATTTGACAGCTGAGTTATTCAAAATATCAAAAACTTAAAAACCTATTGGAAAGCTATCCAGAATTACAACTATTTAAATTTTTTAGTCATGTGAATAAGATTGGAACAAAAATAGTTGTCAGGTTGACTTGATTGATTACAGGGCTGTAAGGAATTTTTTAAAAAGTCCGTCATACTTATCATTTCATGTAACAAGAAGATGACCAAGAACTGTTTAGAAATAAATCTGAGGAATATATATATTTGCACATTTTAGCAGTCAAAAGGATAAAAATACAATTGAGAAGCACCTTTTCTAATTAGTGTGTGGCCAATGATGACACTTCAAGAAACAAGTTATCACTGCTCTGAAGAAAATGTAACATTAGAAATGGCCATCTGAGAAGAAATGTACCTTCAGTGTCAGCAGATATATTAACTACTAATTTACCAAAACTCACATGAAGAAGCATTAAATAATGCTTGATGTCTTTTAGAAAAAGGTATGCACATGTCAGGCTATGATTTCTGGGATTAGTCACACAGATTAATTTTTCAATTAACACCTTTTTTAATATTAGATTTATTTTTCCATAAAAAATATAGAATAGGCTTTTGGAGTCAACTTCACATGAAATTTGAGCTCTGCAACTTTCTGGGCTGTGATCTGGGGCATATCAACCACTGCACCCCCTTTTTCTCATCTTTAAAATGCAGATATCGGGCGCCTGGGTGGCTCAGTGGGTTAAAGCCTCTGC
>LNAC01000005.1:9853214-9959887 GCA_002007465.1 Ailurus styani
AAATAAATAAATAAAATCTTTAAAAAAAATGCAGATATCAAAAAATAAATAAATAAAAAAAAAATAAATAAATAAAAAAAATGCAGATATCAACATTTACTATGTTTCAAGTTACTGTTAACATCAGATGATATAAAAGNCATTTACTATGTTTCTAGTTACTGTTAACATCAGATGATATAAAAGTACCTCGAGCAATTACTGCCTGTCACACTCATATGCGGTAGTAGTTTTTATCGTAATAAGAACAATATATGTCATTCAATTATATTGTTTATAAATCTGTCAATCATTCACTTATCTTGCAGCCAGCAACACTTATCATTTAAAAACTGTAGTTAAAGTTAACATTATGTCAAATCTGGTGGTATTGTTTATGTCTTTTTTAAAATAAATCTATGTGACATTTAAAATATATATATATAGATGCATTGGTTTCTTAAAATTCATGAAACTCCCAAAACAAGGCAGATATTTTAGCTAATTGCTATCACATGCAAACAAAGAAAATGTAAAGAATGCAGAATTTTGAAAATTATAATTTAATTTGAAGATCACTGGTAAAACTTTAGACTTGCAAAGCGATTTCATAGGCATGTCTATGATGCTTATAACAGAAGTTCTGCCTTGTATTTTCTGGTAGATACTTCTGATGGTACCAAAAAGGAATGTTTCCTTGTTGATAATAGACTAAAAGGAATGATTTTTTAATGCATGAATATAAAAAGTATATATTTATAACACACATGTACAGTTGATATTTTAAATTTGAAAGTATATGCTGATGAGTCATTAAAGCACATTCTGTTTTCTACTTCAATTTTCAGGAGAGCCTTCATTGATAGCGTCTAAAAAATAAGATACATGATAATGGTTTGTGAAGAAGCATTTGACCTGTTTTTGAAATCAGTTTGATTATAGATCCAAGCAATTAAATCTACACTTGATTCTCTTTATCATAACCAGGAAAATGTTACAGTTGGAAAACACTCTGATGTTTTCTGGTTTTCAGAAAAATAACAATAGAGCATTTAACATTTGTCAAAGATTTCACCTTAAATGTGAATTTACCCCATATTTTTTAAGAGCTTAAGAAGTGGTTTATTATAGAAAAAGTATAGAATAACATTCATTCGTCGTGCAGTCTCTGTAACATGAGTGGTAGACTGTGAAACAATATGGATCAAAACAATGTAGAAAAAATTGAGTATGTATCAGAGGAAAGATATTGTATCCCTTGGTTCTGATACCTTCTGCCTTTTTGGTCTTGGCTAAGTGATTTTCTGCTTTAAGCCTCAGTTTGTTGATATAAAATGGATATACAGCTTCTCAATTGTGTTCCAAGGAGTAAAGGAGACAATATATGAAAAAGCTCTATCAAATTTGAAAATCATGACACAAATTGCTATTCAAGAGAATGACTCCACCGGAATCAAATGAATTTGAAACTATCTTCTCATTATCATATCGTCACCTGAGTTCCATATTGACTAGCAATACTGTCCTACTTTCTTTTGCAACCACTTATTTTTTATTGTTGTTGTTGATGATGATTTTTAGCTATTTTGGATTATTTTTTTAATTTTAATTTTATTAAACTCAAGCTAGTTAACATATAGTGTAGTATTAGTTTCAGCAGTTGAATTCAGTGATTCATCAGTTGCATATAACGAACACCCAGTGCTCATCACATCACGTGCCCTCCTTAATGCCCATCACCCAGTTACCCCATCCCCTCACCCCGCTCCCCTCCACCAACCCTCAGTTCGTTTCCTATAGTTAAGAGTCTCATAGTTTGTCTCCCTCTCTGATTTCACCTTATCTTATTTTTCCCTCCCTTCTCCTATGATCCACTGTTTTGTTTTTTAAATTCCATGTATGAGTAAAATCATATGTATAACTGCTTCTTTGTTTTGAACAGGCTTCTCTCCTTTTCTCACCCCTATTTTTAAGCAGTTTATAGTCCTACTTTATTTCTGTACCTGAAGGCATTCTAGGGAAACAGATTGAATAAGATTATCAAACAGTGAGAAATTTATAGTAAACTGCTTCATGTTCTCTGTCCATTTAAATAAGGTTTTTTTCCTTCTTTTTAAATTTATTTTTTTCACTGTTGCTCCATGATTCTTTTTGTCTTTTTAAACTAGATTCAAAAAAATAAAAAATTAAATTAAAATTAGAATCAGAGAAAATATACTAAAGCAGATACTTTACCTACAACTACCACTGTATCTATTACCACTGCTATTTCTATACAGTTTTCTTCTGCTGCTGATACTACACCTGGCTAGTATATTTTAGGTGCTGATCCCAGTATTTTGTTTATTGTCTCATGGGATCATCATGACAAACTCATATGAAGGTTCATTTAGTATTCACAATTTGTAGTCCAGAAGACTGTGGTCCAGAAAAATTACCCAATTCAAAGTGGCTACTCACACACCCACTGAGGTGAAATAGGCATTTGGAGGACAAGTCAGGGGTAGGAAATGAAGAAATTCAAGATAGTCAGAGCCTTAAAAAAAAAAAAAAGATAGAGCCTGATGTATACTATGTGCACTGTGGGCAAGTATTCTCAACTGTCCTCTAGCAGAAAATAACAAGGGAGTGTTATAAAGCATGTAACACATGAAGTCCCAGAAAAATAATCATCAGGTGATCCTATCTCCATAAGAATACAGTGGAGTGGAAACTGCTGTGTAAGACATGATGATTTTTTTCAATAAGATTTTCAATAAAATATCTTTGGGGAAATTAAAAGGTAGCACAGTGCTACTTTTCTCAGTCAGTCATCACTCAGATATATTTTTAAATTCTGTCTTTGGTGAAACATGAATTAGGTTCACTTCTTAGCTCTGCCATTTAGCTTTACAGCCTATGTGATTGACTAGCTTCTCTGGCTCTTTGTCTCCTCATCTATAAAATGGGAATAATAATAGTATCTACTATGACTATTATGAGAACTGAATTAGACAATCCATTTAGCACATCTCACAGAGCTTGGTCCATAATAACTTCTACATATGGATGTTGTAATTTACAGTATTTAGTGCTAGTGACCAAAACCCTATAAATCTTCAGTTTGTTTTAAAAAATATTTTTTTTCCTATTATGGAATCAATAAATCATGGAAATAAAAGGTATAGCATAGGGAATATTGTCAATGATATTGTAATATTGCATAGCGACAGATGATAGTTACACTCATGGTGATCATAGGATATCATATAGAGTTGTTGAATCACTATGTGTTATACCTGAAACTAATGTAACATTATCTGTCATCTAAAAAAAAAAGTACAAAGTTCTGGTTATGAAATAAGTCAGGGATATAATCTACAGTTTAGGTAATATAGTCAATTAATAATATTGTATAGTGATAAAGGATAACTAGACCTATAGAGGTGATCATTTCATAATGTATAGAAATATCAAATCACTGTTTTACATATGAAGTTAATATAATATTGTATATTAATTATAATTCAGTGAAATGGATTTTTAAAAAATATTTTCCCTAATTCAAAAGAGTCGTAGGCTTAAAGGCCAAAATCACTGTCTATTTATTTTTTTAAGATACTCAAGTGAAGGGCGCCTGGGTGGCTCAGTGGGTTAAAGCCTCTGCCTTCAGCTCAGGTCACGATCTCAGGGTCCTGGGATCGAGGCCCCAATCGGGCTCCCTGCTCAGCGGGGAGCCTGCTTCCTCCTCTCTCTCTGCCTGCTTCTCTGCCTATTTGTGATCTCTCTCTCTCTGTCAAACAAATAAATAAAATCTTAAAAAAAAAAAAGATACTCAAGTGAAAACAAATACAGTTCTCTCCCCAAAATCCCATTCCTTCAAACTTAGAGAAAACCAGCTGAGAACATAGGTCTTGCAGCTCCCTTAAGATCAGTGAAGCAGGACTAAGTTGTATTTTACCATCTGAAGTCTTTCTTTAGATGAAATTCCACATTTGATTCTTTTTATGTGTGCTCAAGTGAATAGTCACAATTTATAAATGTCCTGTGGTGGTAATATGCCACAAATTCTTCTCTCTGCACTAAGATTCAGCCAATTAAGTAACTTTAGGTGGGAAACCATAGGACAATCTACTCAGCAGGAGCAATACCTACTACCTGTATAGTTAATAATGCATTCCTCCCACACAGCTTTTGAACTCTTCCTTTTTTATTGATTATCTGGATCCAGAAGTTCAATTTTTAAAATAAAAACCCAAATGTTATATATATGTATTTTTTTTCTGAAACAATGCTTTCCCCCAACTTAAAACATTAAAAGAGACTTTTCCCTGCAGACTTTGAAATCCACTGATGTGTGTCTCAAACCTAAAAATGAGCCTGTAAAGAATTATTGTCTTAATCTCCTCAGGCTAAACTTGCCATGCTGTGGTAAGTTAGTGGCAAAAATAAATAGCAATTTCTAGTTTTATTATGCAACTCTAAACATAATTGTAGAGAACTGAATCAATCAGAAATTAACTTTGAATATTAAAAACATAATAATTTATAACTTATATATCAATATTAACATGTATATATACATAACAAATATTAAGGCACGCATGGAAAACACACAGGAAAACATACCTGCATAACTAAATTTACTAGAAGTCATTGTATTGTACACTTAAAATGGTGAATTTTTTGGTTATGTAAATTTTTATATCAATACAGCTGTTGAGAAAAAAAAGACAGCACTTCAGTGGGAAATCAGCAAGGAGTTCCAAATAATGAGATTCCTGTGACACTTCGACTTATCTGGAAATAGCCACAATTTTCATTCTATATATGAGTCAGAAAAATCCAAAAGTAAATGGTATTAAAGGTGAGTACAGTGGGTTATGATACTCTGTGCCACAAAAAGGAAAACTTTTATAAAAATTTGAAACTGAAATTATCTTCTCCAGCTTAAAAAAACTCCATGCCTTCAATACTTTTTGAGAAATTAGTAGTAAATAAAAATATGTTACTATTTACAAAGAAAATGTATAAATATCATATCATTTGTTTTGTCTCTAATGTTTCNTTATCTTCTCCAGCTTAAAAAAACTCCATGCCTTCGATACTTTTTGAGAAATTAGTAGTAAATAAAAATGTTACTATTTACAAAGAAAATGTATAAATATCATATCATTTGTTTTGTCTCTAATGTTTCACATCTGTAATCTATTTTAGTTTCCTTATTTGAACTCTGGACTCATTTGCTGTTCTTACTGTATCTTCAAATGATTATACTTAGGGCCATAAATGCCTCAGGATCTTCTATTAGTTTACTTTTCTGCATGTTTCTTAAATATTAATTTAATATTGAGAGTACTGTGTATCTTCATGTTGGCTTTTATTCCATCTAGAATCCATAATTTTTCTGATTTTTGGAGTAAGGTTTCTCCATCTTTATGTTAATCCTGCTAAACAATTTCAAATACCACTTAGTTATCTATGATTAAGTGTTTGGTTTCCTCTATTTTAGGCCTTTCTTAATATTCACCTGAACATTCATTTAGCTCACCAGGTAGTTTTAACACTTGCCTGATCATTGCCTTCTGGCTCTGGCATTTCTAAAGCTGTCCTGAAAAAGAAGAAATTTGAACCCATGACTTTTAAATTATTTCATTATAAAACAAATTGATTCTGTATTATTATTATTCTTTCTTTACCATGTAATTAATAAATTAAATTTCTTCTTTATGTGAGATACTTTAGGTGTACCTAACTTTAAAAAGGTACTTGTTCATACTTGTTCATCTAATTGTTAAACACAGGACATTATTTGTTCATTCCTACATTATCTTCTCTAAATCTAATCTATATACCATGTCTTCATGATTTTTCTATCCCCAATGTCTCTGCCAATGAGATTTTTTTCCATGTAAGATAATAGTTCTTCTACCAAATTGTTCAAAATATGAACGTGTACGTATGGAAATTGTTTTAAAAAATTGTACTTAGGGGTAGTCTGTAGGATCTTTTTGAGTGAATGCAGAGCTCACTTATAAAATCAACTGGTAGCAGAAGAGGGAGAGTAAAGATTTCTCAAACATTCTTCCTGTGAAACTGTCGTGGAACTACCTTATTATGGACATTCTCCAAAAATACAGTCCAGTTGTGTGTGTGTGTGTGTGTGTGTACACACACACACACATATACACACTCAGGGAAGAAAGGACAGAGGGAGGGAGAGACAGAGAGGGAGAGAAAGGGGGAGAGGGAAGAGGGATTACTTTTCTTGTAAGGAACTGACCCAAATGACTGTGAATGCTGGCCAATCCAAAATCTCTAGATGAGGCTGGCTGACTGGAGACTTAGGTAGGGATTGATGCTGCAGTTATCAAGCTGAATTCCTTTTTTTTCCCATGAAGCCTCAGGTTTTGGTCTTAAGGCCTTCAACTGGTTGAATGAGGGCCACATTATGAGGTTACATTAAAGGCAACTGATTGTAGATGCTAACCACATCTACAGAATACATTCATTGCAACATCTAGATTAGTGTTTGGATAAATCCCAGAATACCATAGATTAGCCAAATTGATACATAAAACTACCATATTCACCTCCTTTTTTCCATTGAGAGAAGCTGTTTTATGCACAGTGATCACAAGTTCAAATTTTATTGCCTTTAAAAAATATTTAAATATTTATATTAGAGAAAGCAAGAGTGCAGAGGGAGGAAGGGCAGAGAGAGAGAAGGAGAGAGAGAATCTCAAGCAGACTTCACACTGAGCATGGAGTCCCAGCATGGGGCTTCCTCTCAGGACCCTGAGATTATGACCTGAGCCAAAATCAAGAGTTGAACACTTAACTGAGTCACCCAGATGTCCCTCATATTTTACTGTTTTTAAGTATTTAGTCATGAGTCATTAAAAAATTGTCCTTTCAGTACCATTTTTTTTGCCTAGAAGAAATGTCATCAGGCAAAAGTTACATAAAGGAATTTAAGCTCTCTGAAATTTGTTATTTTAATAAGTGAGAGATGATAATATAAATATAAATATAAATATAATAAAACTTGTAGGGCACCTGGCTCAGTGGGTTAAAGCCTTTGCTTTCGGCTCAGGTCATGATCTCAGCGTCCTGGGATCGAGGCCGCATCAGGCTTTCTGCTCAGCAGGGAGCCTGCTTCCTCCTCTTCCTGTCTCTCTGCCTGCCTCTCTGCCTACTTGTAATCTCTCTCTGTGTGTCAAATAGATAAATAATATCTTTAAAAAAATAAAAAATAAAACTTGTATATGAAACATCTATTTTTAACCTTATAGCATTTTATTTGAAGAAATGAGAGACACAATTAAGAAACTTCAGGTGATATGGAAATAGAAGGAGTTACACAAAATCTCGAGATTGATTTTTTATCTTTTTTGGTTTGCTTTTTGTTTGTTTTTCTTCTTGTGCTGGCATTTTATGGAGCCAAAAACCTGAAAGTGGGCTTTCTGCCATATCACCTAAGCCTTCCAGATCCTGCACAAGGTGCCCAAACATTCCATCTGAAAGAGAACTTTCGGAAACCAAGATGCTGTTTCAGCTCTTAAAAAAGTAAAGTCCAGAGAATTAATGTTTATCTAGATTTGGCTTTCTTTCCCCATTTAATTCAGTAAGGAGAATAGAAAAGAAAACTGTATAACCCATTCTCAGTTAAATTGAAACTATATGACACCTCAACCATTAAATAAAATTAAGGGTTTTCAAAATCAGTGAAGTGATACTGTAGTAAAAGGAAGCTGTATAAAGAGGGTGCAGACTCCAGAAAATGTCACAGGTACTCTTTTTCATGTAAGGCATCCACACAGATACACAGGACTTTAATAAACTCTGGGTTAGTGTTTTGTGTTTTTTAAAATTATATTTTATTTTTTACTTTATTAAAACTTTCTTTTTAGGGCATTTGTAGGTTCAAATCAAAATTGCAAAGGTACAGAGATTTCCCATATTCTCTCTGCCCCAACACACCCACAACCTCCCCATTATCAACGTCTTCCACTAGAGTGGTACATTTGTTACAAGTGATGAACCTATATGGACATATCATAATCACTCAAAGTCCACAGTTTACATTAGGGTTTTTGCTCGGTCTTTTACATTCTATGGGTTTAGACAAATGCATGTATTGTATGATATCAGACATAATATTTTCACTGCTCTAAAAATCCTCTGTGTTCTTCTTATTCATCCTTCCTGCAACGCTCTAGATATGCTACTATTTGTTTATCTACTCATCTACTGAAGGACATCTTAGTTGCTTCCAAGTTTTTGCATTTATGNTCCTACTCCTGGCAACCACTGATCATTTTACTGGCTTCATAGTGTTTCCCTTTCCTGAATGTCATTTAGGTGGAATCATGCAGTATGTAGCCTTTTCAGATTGGTTACTGTCACTTAGAAATATACATTTAAGTTCCCTCCATGTCTTTTTGTGGCTTGATAGCTCATTTCCTTTCAGCACTAAATAATGTTGCACTTTAGATATGCTACTAGATATGCTCTAGATATGCTACTATTTGTTTATCTACTCATCTACTGAAGGACATCTTAGTTGCTTCCAAGTTTTTGCATTTATGAATAAGACTGCTGTAAACATCCACATATAGGCATTTTTGGGGGGTTGGGGAAACATAATTTCTCAACTCTTTTGAGTAAGTACCAAGCAGTGCCATTGCTAGATCATATGGTAAGAGTGTGTCTAGATTTACAAGAAACCTTCAAACTATCTTGCAAGGTGGCTGGACCATTTTGCATTTCCACCAGAAATGTTTTAGAGTTCCTGTTTTTCTGTAACTTTGACAGTATCTGTGTTCTTGGTGTTCCAGATTTTGGCCATTCTAACAGGTGTGTTATAGTAATTCAGTATTGTTTTAATTTGCATTTACTTGATACCTGATGTGGAACATCTTTGCATGTGCTTATTTGCCATCTGTTTATCTTTAGTGGCATGTCTGCTAATGTCTTTGGCTCATTTAAAAAAATCAGATTGTTTTCTTATTGTTGAGTTTTGATAGTTCTTTTTGTATTTTGGAAAACAGTCACTTATCAGAAGTGTATTTTGCAAATATTTCCTCCTATTCTTTGACTTATCTTCTCATTCTCATGACATTGTCTTTGCGCAGAAAAAGTTCTTCATTTTAGTGATGTTCAGCTCATCAATTATTTTATTCATGGATTGATACTTTAGTGTTGTATCTAAAAATTTATCACCATACCCCAAGTCATCTATGATTTCTCCTATATTATCTTCTAGGAGTTTTATAGTTTTTTGTTTTACATTTAGATGTATGATCCACTTTGAGTTAATTTTGGTGAAGGATATATAATCTGTGTCTAGATTTATATTTTTATGTGTGGATGTCCAGTTATTCTAGCACCTCTGTAGGAAAGATTTTTTTTTCTTTTGGTTGCCTTTACTCCTTGGTCAGTAATCAGTTGACTCTTTTTATGAGTACCTATTTTAGAGCTCTCTATTTTGTTCCATTCTACAATTTGTCCATTCTTTTACCATTCTGTCTTGATTAAGATAGCTTCATAGGAAGACTCGAAGTCAGGTAGTGCCAGTCTTCCTTCTCCTTCAGTATTGTGTTAGCTGTTCTGTTTTGCCCCTCCACGTAAACTTTGACATCAGTTTGTCAGTATCCACAAAATAACTTGATAGTTGTGGGGATTTTTGTTTTTGTTTTTGCTTTTTTGGGGGGGGATTGCTTAGATTCTATAGATCAAGTTGGAAAGAACTGACCACTTAGCAATATTGATTTGTCTGCGAATATGGAGTATCTCTTCATTTATTTAGTTCTTTGATTTCTTTCTTCAGAGTTTTATAGTTTCCCTCATGGAGGTCTTATATAGAGATATTTTGCTAATTTTTTACCTAGATATTTCATTTTTTATGGTGCTAATGTAAATGGTATTGTGTCTTTAATTTCAGATTCCACTTGTTCTTTGCTGGTATATAGGGAGGTAATTGATTTTATTTGTTGATCTTGTATCCTAAAACCTTGCTCTAATAACTTATAAGTTACATGAGTTTTCTTGTTGATTCTTTGGGGTTTTCTGCATGGATGATTATGATATCTACAAACAAAACCGGTTTTATTTCTTCTTTCCAATCTGCTTCCCTTGTGTTTCCATTTCTTACTGCATTAACACAGACTTACAGTATGATGTCTAAAAGGAGTAGCGAGAGGGGACATTCTTGCCCTCTACCTGATTTTACTGGGAAAGCTTTGACTTTCTTACCATCAAGTATGATGTTAGCTACAGGCCTTTTTTTGTGTGGATATTCTTTATCAGGTGAGGAAGTTATCCTCTATTCCTAGTGTTCAGAGAGGTTTTATCATGAATGGGTACTGATCATACTTTTTTCAAATGCTTTTTTTGCATCAGCTGATATAATCATGTGCTTTTTGTTTCATTTTTAGGCTATTAATGTGATGGATTTCATTAACTGATTTTTGAATATTGAATCAGCCTTGTATACCTGGGATAAATACCACATGGTCATAGTGTATAATTCTTTTTTATACATTTTTGGATTGGATTTGATAATATTTCATTGAGGATTTTTGCATCTCTTTTCATATTAGGGATTTTGGTCTGCAATTTTTTCTCTTGTAAGATGTTTGGTTTTGGTACTAACATGACTGGCCTCATAGAAATGAGTCTCTGCTTCTATTCTCTAAAAGAAATTATAGAGAACTGGTATAATTTCTTTCTTAAATGTTTAGTTGAATTCATTATTGATATAAATAATTTATTCTTTATTCTTTTCTTAGTGTGAGGCTCACCAACTTTGTTGATTTTTTTTTTCAAAGAACCAGCTTTTGGTTTCATCGATTTTCTCTGTTGATTTCTTGTTTTCTATATCATTGATTTCCACTCTAATTCTTTTTTTCCCCATTTTAAAAAATTTAATACATATAATGTATTATTTGCCCCAGGGGTACAGGTCTGTGAATCATCAGGCTTGCACTTTTCACAGCACTCACCATAGCACAAACCCTCCCCAATGTCCATAACCCAGCCACCCTATCACTTCCCCCCCAGTAACCCTCAGTTTGTTTTATGACATTAAGAGTCTCTTATGGTTTGTCTCCTTCCTGATCCCATCTTGTTTCATTTTTTCCCTCCCTACCTCCCACAACCCCCCACCCTGCCCCTCAAATTCCTCATATCAGAGAGATCATATGATAATTATCTTTCTCTGATTGATTTATTTCGCTTAGCATAATACCCTCTAGTTCCATCCACGTCATTGCAAATAGCAAGATTTTGTTTCTTTTGATGGCTGCATAGTATTCCATTTCCACTCAAATTCTTGTTATTTATTTTCTTCTGTTTACTTTCAATTTAATTTGTTCTTCTTTTTCTAGACTATTAATGTGGAAACTTGGATTATTGATTTTAGTTATTTTTTAAGTGTATGCATGCAGTGTTATATATTTTTCTTTTAGTACTCCTTTCACTGCAACCTACAAATTTCAATAAATTGTTTTCATTTTCATTTAGTTTGAAATGCTTTTAAATTTCTCTTGAGAGTTCATCTTTGACCCATGTTATTTAGAATTAGGCTATTTAATTTCCAAATATTTTGATTTTCCAGTTATCTTTGTGTTACTGATTTCCAGCTTTACTACATTGTGTTCTTAGAGTAGATGATGCATTATTTCTGTTCTTTTAAATTTGATAAAGTGTGTTTTATGGCCTAAAATGTGGTCCGTCTTGGTGAATATTCCATGCAAACTTGAGAAAAATATGTATTCTGCTGTTGTTGGATAAAGTAGTCTATAGATATCAATTATATCCAGTTGATTGATACTGTTATTGAGTTGAACTATGTCCTTACTGATTTTCTGCCTGCTAGATTTGTCCATTTCTGAGGCACGGCTCTTGAAGTCTCCAACTATGATAATGGATTCATCTGTTTTTCTTTGAAATTCTATTAGTTTTTGTCCCATATAGTTTTGACGCTCTGTTGTTAGGAGCTGTTTTGTTTTATGTTTTTTCCCCATGAGAAGCAATGGTTACAGAGCCAAATGATAAATATAACAGGCAATCTTTACATTAAACAATATGTTGGTGAAGTAGGGGTTGCTGAGAGTTGTGCATGCAATCAGTTTATAGTTGTTATACTTATTTGCATATGGTAAGTATAGGTTAAAAGAACGTACTTAACACAACACTTGGAAATGTTTAGAACATTTCTGCCTGCTTGGGATCTCATCTATTTGATGAGAGTTTTAAAATAAATCCAACAAAACCATTACATGAGGTCTACAGAGATACTCCAAAATAAAAATAGGAGAAGAATAGATACATGCACACATGTGTGCATGCATACACATACCCCAAATATATTAATAATACCATCATGAAAAAAATGTTCCCACAGATAAAATGTTCCCACAACCAAATGCCTCACTAAGAATAAAGATAAAAAGGAGAAACAAAATAAAATTGTTTCTAATATTAGAAGACAAATATATATAGAAAAGTTTTCCAAAGAGAGGACAAAATAGTAGATGTCTATAAAAACAAGACTACTTTCTAACAAAATGAAAGCTGAATTAACATGAGCATATATTAGAGTAGATATGGCACAAGTGATAGTAATGGACTTTGTCTTGGTCCAGGTACTATAAAAAATAGAACCTAGGGTAGGAAAAGGGGGCAGGGGGTTTACTAAAATGTGCTTTCCAGAGTAGCAAGAACATGAAGAGTTCAATAATTAGAGAAAGCAAATATATGATGATGAATTACCAAGTTTCGCAGAAAATATGGCTGGTTGTTTGGATATATAGGACATCTACGGAAAGGCTGTATGGGACTACTATGACTCAGAACATTCAAAGGGGAAGGAGGAGGAGAGAAGTTTATGTACTATTTTGTTTTTTTTTTTTTCTTGTTGTTTTTTTGTTTGTGTTTTTTTCTTTTATTTTCTTTTTAGTCTTCTTATTACTGACCAAATTAGGCCCACAGGGTGTTTATTCTCCTTCACTTCTAGTTTGTGCTTCATAACTCCACTAAAAAATTTGTGAGAAAGCCAGATCCCACGTCTTATGATACAGAACTTCATCTGAGTCTGGAAGGGCTAGAAGAGACCAGAGCTTCCATGAGTCTAGTTCACTGGGCTTAGATACTGAACTTTCTCAGCTCTTTTTATGGTCGGAGAGGTGTAGAGACTAGCCTTCTTCTCAGGGGATGATGAAATAAAGAGAGGCATTGGTAGATGAATCAAAAAGCTAAAGACTGGAAGGCAGGCACAGCCAGATAAATATGAGAGACTCATAAAACGTATCCAAAGAAGCAATCCCTTTCACTATTCATATCCAGTATCCTCTATGATATCTGATCTTATACAAATATGTCAAAGTAAGATATTCTCAATTCATGCCTGGAAAGAATAGTAAAAATCCAATGTTCCTTGCTAGTAGTCAGTTGTAATACCCCAAAAGGCTTAGAAATGGTGAAAACAAACAAAAAAACCCCAATGAACAACAAAGTAGGATCTTCACTGCTACAGCTCTCCAAAGCCTATAAATCATCACCTCTGCCTCCACCAACCTTTCTGGATTCTCTGAAATCAACCTAGCTTCTTGAGGTTATTTGCCTAGTGGATAGTAACCTTCATCTCCAGGACATCTGAAGCTTTAGTTGCCTGGCTCTTCTAAGATTGCACTTGTTGAAATTGTCCCATCTACAGTTACTGAAATGAGAAAGATCAAGAGATAACCTAGTGAATGTCCTGAATTCCAGGTGTGTATCTTCCTGCCTTCTGTGTACTAGCAATCCTAGTTCCTCATGGTAATTGGGGCCATCATCCCAGGTAGTGCAATGACTCAATTCTTTATCCTTTGGTTTCCTGGTGTTAGTTGCAGATTAAGGTTCAGCCAAGCTCTCTCTGTCTTCCTTAGGTATATTATCCAACCTTCACATCTCACCACTATCCCAAGAACTAGAATCTCAAATCTATCAGATCCTAAGAATGCATGGAAAAGATATTTAAATAGAAAATGTTTAGGAAAGGAACCCATTCACTTCTGCCACTTGTTTGCAGACCTGTATATTCTAGTGATGCTGCATCATATTCTGATTACAGATACAGTGACTAGTTTCACCTTGCAGAAGAACACTCCAACAATGCAACATGTCCTTGAGTTGTTTCTTAATTGCGCGTTCAATAGTCTATTCAGTCATTCTATCAAATCAGCTGTAGAGTGATGGCACACATGGTTAATGAGCCCACTGTTGCATCTCACGGTCTGAAGCAAACTTTAAGGATATTATACCAAAACATGAGGCAATATGTAAGGCCTTTGGTGGCATTTTTCCTGGAGATACTATAGGCAGAGAAGATAGACTTATATTTGTAATATGAATCATTTTGGTTTGTTAGACTCACTGTCCCCTTTAAGATGGAATATAATCGGGGCGCCTGTGTGGCTCAGTGGGTTAAAGCCTCTGTCTTCGGCTCAGGTCATGATCTCAGGGTCCTGGGATCGAGCCCCACATCGGGCTCCCTGTTCAGCAGGGAGCCTGCTTCCTCCTCTCTGCCTGTCTGTCTGCCTACTTGTGATCTCTCTCTCTGTGTCAAATAAATAAATAAAATCTTTTAAAAAAATAAGATGGAATATAATCAGCAAGTCTCCAAATACCTGTCTTGAGAATTCAGCATCAGTCTTTTCCTATTACAAATGGGGCACTCAGCAGGGTAGTAGCTAGATTAGCCTTCATGTGAAAAGGCCATGTTGTTTGTTCCACATATATCCTCCATCCCTGCCACCGTGGGTTAAATTAATGGATTAACTACATAAGCCTTTGAACATTTGAAGACAGAAGCTAGCTAAGTCATTGTCTTCACCTGTTCACTGAGAGCATTCTATGAAGTGGATAATTTTCAGGGTAATTGGTGTGAGACACAACTGGCAATCTTTGTGGCCTCTTCAGCCTTATAACTCTGTGCTTCCAGTTTTTAAATCTTCTTCATTCCCGGTCTCTGATCATCCAGTCTATTTAATCATCAGAGTTTGGTGTATATAACTCACTCATGTCTTTCTCTAGGTATAACTGATAGCGTTATCTATTGGAAGGATTTCCCTTCAACACTGTTTTCAGGGACTCTAGTCAGTGGGAGCTCTAATATGGTAGCAGTCTGTTTTTCACTAGTATAAACATCCATTTATTGGTTTAAGAATTAGATGGCCAACATTTCCTTGTCTATCAGTTGGTCATTGGAAATGGCCCCTTAGCCCCTATGTGTGGATTGAGAGAAAGGCTTTGTTGCATCAGTTAATAGGTGCCATTGAGTCTGAACTATCTGTTAGAGCCCAATACAGAATGCAGCGCTTCACTTATACAATGATACTTCTCTGCCTATTTAAGTTTGTACTTCAGTGGTTCCAGTGATGGCTAGATCATGATGGGCAAGTCATGTTGCTATTTCTTGTTCCACTGACAATTTCTCAATCTTTACTAGGATGTAGTACTGGGCCAAGAGCATTTTTTTTTCCAAATAGTGCATAGTTGGCTATAGGAGGCATTTCTGTTCTCCCAAACCCTAGAGATATGTGCTACAACTATCATGTTAGGGTTTACAAAAGACTTTACATGGTTCTTAATCAACACAGATACATAAACTAATATCTTATTTGCTAGGCCATGTGGCAAAAAAGACAGGACAGCCTTCAATAGAGCCTGAACCTGCCACAGAGCTTTCCTGCTTTGGATCTTACTTGAAACTGGCAGCTTTTTGTGTCTCCAAATAAATAGATTACAAGAATATTCCCACGTATAGTATGTGTTTACAAATTCACTAAGCTCTCTGACTCTTTCATAATGGTAAGAGGTATGGGGCAGAGAGTGGGGGTGAGAAATAACGACTTATCTTTTACCCTGATGATGATGTGATGATGTCCCAGCATAACTCAGACCACTGGCCTCAAAAACTTTACCAGTGTCTCATCTAAATCATCATAGAGTTTATTTCCTATACTCTGGCACATGTGTGTATTACAAGGACATCTAGTGCCATAGGAAAAAGGTGAGTGAGGGATACCTGACTGCCATGGTAGGAAGAACATGCAACTCTGGATCTTGGGGTCATGAGTTCAAACCCATGTTGGGTATAGAGTTCAATTTTAGGAGAAGTTAAGGGGGAAAAAAGAGGTGAATGATAAAAGGAGAGTACTAAGAATACAAGTGACTCTTAAATATGAAAAGATTTTCAACCTCATTTACAGGAAGAGAAATGCAAATTCAAATTATACCTTGATACTATTTTTTATCTTTTGGATTATTAAAGAACAAAAATCTGTTCTTTAGAAAGTGGGAGAAACAGATGTACATATTGCTCAAGTATAAATGAGAAAAATGTCTATGACAATCAATTTAGCGTGTCTATCAGAATTTCAAATGTATGTGCCATTTGTCCTAGCATTTTCTTTTCTTAGAATTATCCTGCAGATAATTATGTATTTGAGAAAAATGACATATGTAAAGATCATTAAGCAATACTTTGTTTATAATTAACAGATTGACAAAGGATTTAACAGGGCACTGATTAGATAATACCATTCAATGGATAGAAAAAATCATATAGATCTTTACTGATTTGGAATGATACCCAAATATTATTTTTAAGTGGAAAAAGGAAGGTACTGAACAATGTGTAATGCATTCTATCATTTTTGTTTGCCTTTGTGTTTAAGACTCTCTAAAACAATATTTGAGACATTACTTTTTAAAAGTGGCTTCCTCATGGGTTGGAAATTGAGTGTTTCTATGACAAGGACATAAACACAACTTTTTTTTGCTATATACTTATTTATTCTTTTTGATATTTTTACTATACATTTACTATATATGTAGTATATATTATTCATTAAAATCAGAATAAATTTTACCTAATTCAATTTAAGTATTCATTCATATTTAATTCAAAACTTCTCCCTTCCCTCTAGCTCAAATCTGAGCAAAGGTGTGAGGACTTGTAATAGTAAGGGGGGGAAGATCTGCTCTTCATTCTCCCTTCATTTTCTCCTACTTGCTACTGGGTAAATAAAAATAAAAATAAATTGAAAGTCCTATGAGTTTTTGACAAATAGGGAAATCCATGTATTATTGCTGGAGTTTTAATTTGTTAATATAATGGGAAAACAGTTTGCCCATATCTGGTGAATTTTGATGAAATCTGGAAGAGTCAGTTCTTTCTGGAGTTTGGACCTTATTCATCTGCTACTGTAGCAGTTAAAACTCTGGCTGTCTCATTACTCAACATGGGCAATTACTTAAGCCATCTCCTTTGAGATGCCTGCTGTACTTCTCAGAGTAAAACTAAGTGTTGTAACAAATAAACCCTGGGATTTAAGTGGTGAAATAAAATATGATATAATTTCTTGCTCATCTAATAACCTAATGGAGCTATCCCTGCTCAGTGGGGTTTGGGAATGAATGAGGAGTTTGGGTCTGTAGTCACTTAAAGGCTGTCAAAAGCTTTTCCCTCTTCAACATGCAACTTCTTAAGATTTCTTAGGCATCACTGTACATCCAGTGGAAGAGGGGAAAACGTAGTGGCTTCCAGTATTGAGAAATGGTATGGGTCAGACCTGGAAGTGGAATGCACCACCATGACTATTTCACAGACCTGAACTCAGTTTAATAGACACTTATTAATGCAAGTACAGCTGAGAAATGTGGTCCTTGGCTGGTCATCAGATTCCCATTGAAAATCCTATACTATTAAAAGTCAAGTGTAAAATTTTGGGGCAGATACTTGTTTCTGCCCTATATCCCTCATCAATTTCCCATGTCATTTGCATTGTACAGTCTCTTATTGCTAAAGGGGTAGCATTGCCTTTGCCTTGCGGGCTACTCTTAGGTGAGCCATATTAAGTATGACTCAAGCTTGGTTACCTTTTCTTCTTTGTTCAGTGGAATCTTAAAATCATTTTCAAGTAGGAAAGAAACACCAGCATCTTTGTTTATACCCCTTACTCTATGGCAAATGGCAAAGTGTTCCAAGAACTCTTTCAGTATAACCCACCCAAATTCATCCAGTGGGAATTCAGGGTTCTCTGGTTAGATAAGTATCAAAGCTAAAATATTGCTGACACTGAGTCAGCATTAGTAATACAAGAGACTTACTTTGGGGTGGTGGACGGTAAAATGCTAATGAAAGTTAAAAGGGAGAGGAAACAGGACTAGGCCGAAAAAGCCTTTGGACACTGATGTGAATCTGACATCTGTGAAAGGAAAAACTGCAGGAAGCAAGACTGAGTAGGGAAAAGCTCACACTGCAATGCAGATCTGCAAAAATATTAGTCAGTCCCATGTAGAGCACTAGAGCAGAGGTTGCCAATTAATAGAAGCCAATATTTGTCCAAATGGCCAGACTCTAGTAACATACCATGATCCTTCATTGGTTCGGACTGGACAAAAAGCACATGGACTCATCTTGAAATAGGAAACAAACTTTCAAAGGCATTAACAGTTGAAAGGTATCAGCTAAAGCCTGAATGGAAAGTTCATTTTAGGAAGGAAATTTGACCCTATACTTGCATGGCTGCTTCACCTATGGGCACCAGATTTTCCCATTATTTCAGGTCACCTTAATTTCTTTCTTTTCTTTTTCATTTCTTCTCTTTTCTTCTCTTCCCTTCCCTTCTCTTTTCTTCTCTTTTCTTTTCTTTCTTTTCTTTTCCTTTCTTTTTTTTCCTTTTCCTTTTCCCCTTTTCCTTTCCTTTCCTTTCCTTTCCTTTCCTTTCCTTTCCTTTCCTTTCCTTTCCTTTCCTTTCCTTTTCTTTCTTCTTTCTTGTTTTTATATAAGCTCTATGAGTAGTTCTCTTTTCTTACTTCTCATTTAACTTGAAGAGTATGGCTGATTCTTCATCCAATCAGAATCTCCATACCCCCACACCAACTGCATGGGCAAAGAAGAGGATATATCACAGTACTTCCATTAGGAAGCAAGCTTTTCTATTTTAGGGAACTCTCTTGATTCCTAAAATCCTTTAACATAGGATAAAAATGCCTGATCAAGTTCTGGTCTTAGTAAAGTCTCAGGAGACTTATAAACACAAAGAAAGAGTATGTTGGTATCTACTTGGCATTCTTGGAAATGGGAAAACAGGCCATTCTCCAACGATTTTGGCAAGAGTCAAAAAAATGTGAAAGAAATCAAATAGGAGAAAATAGTAGAACTCATAATGGATTAATTCAAGATATCAAGCACTTGGATAACTCAAATCCAAAAAAGGCAATATAAAATTGGGAGATGAAATAATAGAAGAAAACTTACCCAAATTAATGAAGGACATGAGTCTGCAGGTTGAAAGGATACCCCCGATGTCTGGTAGAATGAATTAAAGACTTACATAGTAGGGTTTTTTTAAATCTTCTACATAGATGATTCCTCAAAAAACCTGGCCTTTAATTTCCTTGGTTTCTTTTCCTCCAATTAACTGACTCTTCAGACTGTAAAATCCTACTTCATACACAAAGTCCATGTTCATAGCATTAATATTTTAATGTACAATTGCATTTCCATAATTTTATTTTCAAGTACCCTATTCTATGGTCACAACCTCTTATCTTTTCTGTTACTACTACTTTATAAAACACACTCGCATGGTATATTCACAGTGCAATACATTTATGATGTTGATGGTCCCTAATACCATCTCCAGTTTTAGTAATTTTTTAGGAAGATTTGTGGGACTCAAAATACAGTCATACTCATTGCCAAAACTTATTACAGCAAAAAGTTACCAACCAAAATCAGCAAAGGGAAGGATGCATGGGAAAAACTTTAAAGCAAATAAGGTGCAAGTTTTCAAGAGTCCTTTATTAGTGGAATTATGTAAGATGCCCTTAATTCCTCTAGCGATGAGTTGTGACAACATGTGTGAACATTGTTTACCGGACTCTTTAGAGACTCATTCCATAAGAATTTTTCTGGGGACTGGTCATTTAGGTACTGTCTGCCTAGCATGTACCAATATTTAAGACTCAGAGAAGGAAAACAGATGTTGAGCATAAACCATATTGTTTATACAGAGTTTAGAAAGAGTAAGCCATTCCTACCAGGGGAATTATGAGATCTGTCTTTAAATCCAAGCTCCCAGATTCTAGTCAAGGTGCAATTTTGTAAATAGAATTGTCAAGCATAGCATTTGAATATCTGTTGTGTTAACTTTTTTATTTGCACACACTAATACCTTTTTTCATGTACTTCCCCCTGTCATGTCTTCATATTTCATCTTCCTGAAGTCAGAGTCTTTGGCCAATCATTATAATCACTCTTGTATATAGCCTAAATCCCCTCTTTGCTCCCTACTTACATGAAATTGGGAGAACAAATCATGATTAAATCCAAGTGTCTATTTTCTTTCAACTGTGTATGGTAAGAGGAAAATACACAACCTTCACACTAAATCCATGATCCATGCATCTGTGTTTGCTGCATAGGAATTTAGAATTCTATTAATTAATTCAATTAATTCAATTAATTGGTTCTCAAACTGTATTCTCTGAACACATGGGATTAACACCACCTGGTAACTTATTAGAAATAAGTTTTCAGACCTCATCACCAGATGGAATGATTTAGAAACTCTGGAGGAGACGTCAGAAATCTAAGTTTTAACAAGCTCTTTGGGTGATGCTGATGCATGCCAAGGTTTGAGAATCAGTGTTCTTGACCATTCATCTTCACAATCTCTTAGACATCTATCTTCCATATTCCCTCATCAACCCAAATCACCAATAACACTGTTCCTGTCTTCTTTCTCCATGAATGACCTTGCTTTTTATTTTACTAAGAAAATAGAAGTAATTAGAAAGAGCTTCTCTAAGCTCTTTTTCCCCCCACATTTCTAACCCATGTTTATATTACTGCCTTTGCCCCATTATTAGAGAAAACTTCATCTGATTTATTCATGCCTGGATTTCATCCTCTCTGCTTAAGTATACAGTTGTCTTTCTTTTCAACATCAGTTCCCTTTCAACTGAATCATTCCATTAGCATTCAAATATGCTGTATTGTCTCAACAATGCCTTTCCTTGATCTCCAGAAGACTCTATTTCAGTTATCCACTTTATAGCAAATATCTGAAATGACAGTTTATACTTTATGCCTGTAATTCCTTTCCTCCCATTCTCTCTAACCTACTCTAGCTAGGCTATCTCTCTACCATTCCAGACACAGTTCTTGTAAAGGACGCTAATGATCGCTACCTTTCTAAATATAGTGAGCAAATTTTAGACCTCATGTCAGCAAAATTTTACAAGTTGATTCAAAGCCTCTTTATATTTTGTTTTTATTACTTAGAATATCTCTCATATTTCCATATGACTCACTCCTTTGCATCTTCACATCTCTGCTCAAATGTAGCTTTATTAATAAAGCGTAATAATAATAGCACATACTGTAGACTGTCAGACACAATTTTAAGACTTTAGGTGATAATACTATCCCAATTTTTCTGATGGAGAAACTGAGCCACAGAGAGGTATATCAGTTTTTCCACAGTCACACTGTCAATAAGAGTGGAGCCAAGATTCAAACCCAGGCAATGCTGCAATATAAACCATGGCTATAAGCCCTAAATCATAGTGGCTATAGTTTAAATAGGTTCCCCAGACTCGCTATACTAATTAACTAATTTCACCCCTTGCCCTTTCTTCCTTAACTTTCTTTATGTTCCTGCATAGCCCTTATCATTATCTATGACAAACAATGTCAAGAGTTCAGTGAAAGCTTGCTTTCACTTTGTTTTAGGTACACAATTAAACTACATTTCCTAACCTCTCTTGCAGTTAATTGGCCATGGAATTGACTTTTGCCCAATGGGACATGGGCAAAAATTATGTGCATTACTTCTAAGCCTAGCATTTGATAACTTCCATGTGCTTAGAGGTGGATTTACTGTCAAGCTAGTAAAAGTTAATACTCAGGGATCTTACTTGATCCAGCTTCTTTTAGGACTCATAGAGGGCTCTAGACATGTGTTTACATATATTTGTAAAAGATATTTTAACTATAATCCTTTAATAAACTGATCTCTTTCTACTCTGACTCCAGACTACTCTGAATGCAATCTCTTGGTAAGATAAATTAAAAGCAAGATATTCCCAAACATGGAAAGGAAAGGCAGGAAAATGGAAGTAATAATTATAAGAAAAATACCAAACAGTGTGTTGAGTTAAACCACTAAGATCTTGTGGTTTGTTAGAGCAGTTACCATTACTTATTATAATTAAATATAATATCCATCTCCTTATACATTTACTTTTTCTCATATGAGCTCCATGGCCGTAGTGTCTTTTGTTATTTATTTACCACTTGATCTCTAGCAATTAAAATGGAACACGACACATAATAATTTTCTCATACATGTTTTTTGAATGTGTAGATACATCATGGTGATATTTTAGAATGCCAAAAATAGAATATTATAGAAATTTCCAGGGAAGAAAATTAATGAACAGACTTTTATTAAGGAACAAAATTCAGACTAACTGACTTCTGATCAGACATGCAGAATACTATAAGAAAGGGAGTAACACTACTTTCTATTGCCTTGATTACAGGTTACCACAAATTAGTGGCTTAAAACAGCACATATTTTTGATTGTTTGTTTGTTTGTTTGAGAATTCCTGAGAGCTAGGAGTATATTATGCCAAGTGCTATGGTGAAGGCTCATAGGATGGCAATCAAGGTGTTGCACAGGGTTGTGATTTCATCTGAGGTTTAGGGTCCTTTTTCCACCATTGTGGCCAGAATTTAGTTCCTTGTACTTGTGGGACAGGGACCTTCAGCTGTTAGAGACCATCATCAGTTTTTTGCAACATGGCCCTCTCTAGAACATGGAAGTTTGCATTTTCAAGGTTAACATGACAGTATCTCATTGCTTTGAATCTATCTTCAGTGAACACCTTGGACTTTTTTTTTTAAGTTTTCATTTCAATTCCAGTTAGTTAAAATACAGTAAAATATTAACTTTAGGTGTACAATATAGTGATTCACCATTTCCATGCATCACCCACTGCTCATCACAAGGGCACTCCCTAATCCCCATCACCTATTTAACCCATCCCCTAGCCACCTCCCTCCTGTAACCCTCACTTTATTCTCTATAGTTAAGATTTTTTATGTCTTTTGATTGGAGTGCTTAGTCCATTTATATTCAAAGAAATTGTTGATAGATAGATAGAGTCATTTTATTACTTGTTTTGTGGTTGTTTCTAGAGATTTTCTCTGATCCTTTATGGTCTTTCATATTTTGCTGATTTTTTTAGTGGTATTTTTGGATTTCTTTTTTTTTAATTCTTTGCATGTTTATTAGTAGTTTTTGGTATATAGTTGACATTAGTTTTGTGCATAACCTCTTCTGCAGAGAGGTAGATTGCATATAGCAATCTATATTAAGTTCATGGTTGCTTAAGTTTGAATACATTCTTTTCTCTCTTCTTTACATTTTAGATATATGTTATTATATTTTACATCTTTTTTTGTGAGTTTGATTTTTTTACAGAAATATTCATTTTTACTGCTTCTGTGTTTCTGCCTTTATACTGCCACTTTTGGTCTCTCCTTTCCACTCAAAGAGTCCCCTTTAATATTTCTTAAAGGGTTAATGTAGTGGTCATGAACTTCTTTAATTTATGTTTATCTGGAAAACTCTTTACCTCTCCTATTCTGAATGATAGCCTTGCTGGATGGAATGTTTTTGGCTGCAGATTTTTCCCATTTAGCACTTTGAATATATCATGCCACTCCTTTCTGGCTCTCCAAGTTTCTGTTGAAAAATTGCCAGGTAGCCTATGGGTTTTCCCTTGTAAGTTAATGACTTATTTTTTCTTGCTGCTTCTAAGATTTTTTTCTTTATCTCTTTATTTTACAAATTTAAGTATAATATTTCTTGCCGTGGGCCTGCTTTTGTTGATGTTGATGGGAACTCTCTGTGCCTCTGGATCTGGATGTTTGTTTCCTTCCCCAGATTAGGGAATTTTTCAGCTATTATTTCCTCAAATAAATTTTCTGCCCCCTTTTCTCTCTCTTTTTCTTCTGGGACTCTTATAAGACAAATGTCACTATGTGTGATGGAGACACTGAATTCCTTAAGTCTATTTGCATTTTGCATAATTCTTCTTTCTCTCTTTTGGTTCGGCTTCATTGTTTTCCATTACTTTGTCTTCTAGGTCATTAATTCATTTCTTTGCTACTTCCAGCCTGATATTTATTGCATCAAGCTTGTTTCTAATCTCATTTATTGTACTATTCATCTCTGATTGAATCTTTTTAATTTTATTTATTTGGGGAGAGAAAGAGAGAGCATGAATAGTGGAGCAGTGGGAGGGGCAGATGAAAAGAATTTCTAGCAGACTCCCCACAGAGCACAGAGCCTGACACAGGGCTAGATCCCATGACCCTGAGATCATGACCTGAGCCCAAATAAAGAGTTGGACACTTAACAGACTGAGCCACCCAAGTCCTTCTGATTGATTATAACTCTGTGTTAAGGGTCTCACTGATAGTTTCCATTCTTTTCTCAAGTCCAGTTACTGTCTTTATGATCCTACTTTAAATTGCCTATCAGGCTTGTTACTTATATCAGTTTTGCTTAGATCTCTGGCTGTGGTCTTATCTTACTCTTTCGTTTGGGATAAATACCTATGTCTTCTTGTTTTGTCTAAGTCTCTGCCTGATTCTATGTGTTAGAAAAGCCAGTTATAGCTCCTCTTCCTGAACGTAATTGCCTTATCAAGAAGAGGTCCTGTAGTATCCAGGACCTCATGAGGCTTCAGGGAGTGTCTCCAGTGTGGGCTCTGTGTGCTCTGCTGTTGTGTTCTGACTAATCAGAGGCATGATCCTGCTGCTGATCAATGTGGTAGTATTGACCTGCTCTATTTTGGACATGGGCCAGTTCACAACCACCTTAGGCAACCTGATGGCCCTCTGATCCTAGGAGGTCACCATCTTGAAGCCAAACTTAGTGTGGACAACTGATTGGGATAGCACAGAATTCCTAGGATAGCCTAGAACTCCTAGGGTCAAGCGATCCTCTTGCCTTAGCCTCCCAAGTAGGTGGGACTACAGGTGTGTGCCACTGTGCCTGACTATGATGTCGTGTTCTTGCTGCTCTATCCTTCAGACCAATCATTTGCAGAGGCTCTCCTTGCCTGCTGTGGGTAGTGCTTGGTCTCTGGCCTGAATGTGTTGAGTTTTGACTAGGTGTGCTCTGGCCTGTTTGTGAAATGAGACCTATCACCATCTATACCAGAACCGAGACTCTGCAAAACTCTCTGGTCAGGAGGTGTGGTTTGGGATGGGATTTGTGCTGATCTTCTGTGGGAATGGCCTGCTGCAGTGGGACTGAAGCAAGCATGCCTGAAAAGGCAAGTTCCACCAGAGTGCAGGGGCATGGGGCTTAGTGTAAGCAAGTTAGCTAGCCAGTGTTGGTACTATGCTGTTTCCTGCAGTTGGCTCTGTGTTTATGATGAGGGACAGTAGAGGAAAGTGGGCCTGGCCAGCTCCTTTCTTCTTTGAGAGGTGTCTTTCTAGAAGCTGTTTCTCAGGGACACACCTGAGAAGAGTAAATAATCTCCCTCATGTGGGCCTCAGGTTCACTTCAGATCACTATTTCCATACTGTATGTCCCTGGATTATTTGCCTGCTTTTTCTCTAAGAGCAGCATAGTGCCTTCTGGGCTCTAACTGAGCCAAGCCCAGTAACCTTTATAACTCCAGGTTTTAAGCCCCACTGATTGCAGGAACCCATGAAATTCAGCCTCCAAACCAGTGGCTATGGGAAAATAATCTCCTTGTGCATTCCCATGTGTGCTCCTCTCTCTCTCTAACCCTTCTCTGACACCATGGCTCCTTCCTCTCTGCAGGAGCCATGGTCTGTTTCCCTCAAACCATATCTCTAGACTTTCTACCTTCTTTGATGTTGCCTCTTCTCTCCCTTTAGTTCTAGAGTTTGTTCTGTCAATCTTCAGGTTGATTTTGATGTGTTTAGGATGATTTGACAGTTACCTAGTTTTGTTCAAGGGAAGAAATGAACCTAGGGTTCTCCTACTTTGCTGCCATCTTCCTTCCTCTCATCTTGGTCTTGTTTTAAAGTCCCTACCTCATACAGTCAGGGACACCCAAGATACTCTTTTATTTGATTAATACAAAGTCTACTGAATCAGGACCTTAATTACATCTGTGAAATACTTCACCTGTGCCCTTCCTATAACATAACCTAATTATGGGAGTGAGGTCCAATTATATTCACAAATCCCATTCATATTCAAGGGGAAATGATTATATAAGGTAGGTACACTAGGGGCTAAGAATATTGGGGGACAATCCAGAATTTTGCCTGTGAAAATGCTTTCAAAGGAATTTTTTTTTTAAACTAGAATTCTACACTCAGCCAAAATATCAGATATCCTGGACATGTAAACGTTTAGGAAGTTTGCTCTGTGTGGCAGAGTTATAAAAGTAGGCTGATGTTGTTGTTTAGGAAGACATGCTTGTGGAGTTGTCCTTGGATAATATTTGGGAACTTGGCTTTTGGAATGTTCTTTATGTTACTAATTAATAAGGTTGTTTTTAATAGTTGGGACTGAACCCTGCTGTACCAAGATAACTAGAAGATGTAGAAATATGATTTGTGATAAATAACCTCTTTTCCTTCTGGGAGTCTGTAATTTTGGTATTTATGACTCAGGCAGAGAATGCCTTTGCTTCCAGCCCCTTTTAAAAACCCTGCGGGGCTCCTGGGTGGCTCGGTCTTTAAGCGTCTGCCTTTGGCTCAGGTCATGATCCCAGGTTCCTGGGATAGAGCCCTGCATCTGGCTCTCTGCTCAGTGGGGAGCCTGCTTCCTCCTCTCTCTCCGCCTGCCTCTCTGCCGACTTGTGATCTCTCTCTCTCTATCTGTCAAATAAATAAATAAAATCTTAAAAAAAAAGAAGAAGAAGAAGTACCCTAGAAAAATTGATTTACAAATCAAGACAGAGGAAAATGCATCCAGGAAACAGTGGATTAAATCCAAGGGTCAGTAAATACAGGGCTTAAGATGACAACAGTGCCTCAGCCTGAGAATAGTCAGTCTTAATCGAAACCAATGAGTATAGAAAGACCACAAGTAAATATATGCTATAATTGAGATTATAAAAAATATAAGAATAGAAGAAAATTAAATAGTATAACAAAAATGGGGCAATTGGCAAACTTTTAGAAAATGAAAAAATTGTATAAAAATGGCTTAATATGAGAGGAAAATGTGTTATGAATTTTAAATAATCATTAAAAAATAAAAATTATCATGTGTTTTACCTTAGTGGTGGGAACATCTTAATTCATGTGGTTCTGGGGTTAATTACTTTGGATGCATTAAAAAATATGGTTATTCTTGCATATTACTAAGTCTAATACTAGATTTTATATTCCATTAATAATGCAATGTTATTTCATCCCTTTCATTTTAATAGCTTTTGACTTAATGGACCAAATTACAAACTTTGGCAGTTATTACAGAACTGAAAATAAATATTAAACTTCGCTATGTAAAAATAAAATATCAGTAGCAAGATTTAGGAGATGCAGTGTGGAGAAAGCATAGGAGTATTACCATCACCATCTTTCAGTGTTGACAGTCAAAACCCGAAAACATTTATGGAAAAAGAAATAAAACTTTATGTTATATTTAAAGGTTTATAGTAAATGACCTAACTAAAGTGTGTGTGTGTGTGTGTGTGTGTGTGTGTGTGTGTGTGTATTAGGAAAGCATCAGAAAATTTTTTTCAAAAACTCTTCTGTAGTATTTAATGTGCTACAAAATTCATTCATTGATTCATATAAAAACTTTACAGGAGGAAAATATTAATGGTAGGAGCCAATATGTAAATAACAGTTTTATCAAAGCAGTGGGATGATAATGGAATTTTTTTCTTTATTTCTAAGTTTTAAATTCTTTGATGTTATCGCATTATCTTTAAAGGATAATTTTATGCTAAACTACTTCAAAATTCATTTCAGAATATTAATGCCAGGAGGGCAGAGATTCTAGTTTTTCTGTTCTATTCTCAGAACATAGAACAATAATTGTCATATAGTAGATGTTCCATAAATGTTTGCTGAATGAACAAAATTCAAATTCAACAGTTTTTAATCATCTCCTGTAGGAAAACAGTGTTTTAGGTTTGGTGACTACAACTCTAATTGCTCACTTTTTTCACAAATCTCATTTTAGTTTCACTTTAATAATTTAATTTCACTTCTATTTCTCCATGACATTTTGTCTCATATGGATTGTATCCATGGAAACCTAAATGCTTTATTATTATATTTGGCCTTTTAGGGGAATTGCCATTTAAAATGAACACTGGAGGATGAGTTGGAATTGCATGAGGCAGATATTATAGATTGAAGCAACAGTGTTTATTAGAACTTGGTGTGTCAGAGGGATTGGAAGATCTTCAACATGGTTAGAACACAGAGTTTGATGGGTAAATGTAGTCAAAGTGTCTGTAGATGACTGCATGTTCCTGATCATGAGGGAAAAAAAGGAAAGAACAATAGAAGCCATTCAATGATGTATATATATTCTGTGTGTGTGTGTGTGTGTGTGTGTGTGTGTGTGTATAACCAAATTATTAGAACTTGGTGACTGAGTGTTTATAGGGAAGGATTTGGTAAGACTCTCATAGAGACTTTGAAGGGGAACAGATTTTTTGATGGTGGCAGTGATAATGTTCTGTGTGTTACACATTTAATTACATTGATGCATGTGAATTGGTGGGTTCAGTTAAGTATGTTATAGATGCCCAAGTAAAAGTCAAGTAGAGGAGTCTAATTACTTGTTGGCTAGAAATTGGGATATTATCTCAAAAGAAGATTGGAGTAATGATAAAGTTTTGGAAGTCAATTCTATATGCTATGGAATTAATAAACTTGAAAATTAACAAACCACCTCTACTATGTTTTTTAAATTTAGAATTATTTTATATTGTTTTTACTGCATTATCCCACCTATATTCTATATGTAATATGAAATAATCACATTTATTTTTTATTGAACATACTATTCACTACATACTATATGGGATACTTTATATTTATTGCTCATTTAGTCTTCTAAAACCTAATGATATGTTGAGATCCCTATGTTACTGATAATGGAACTCAATAGTATAAATATCTTTCTTGTGTTCGTTAAGTAACTAGACTACTTAAAGGCTGAAATTTGGGACCAAGTTTGCATTATACTTATGTCTGTATTTGTCTATCAATAAAACTGCCTCTTACCTATTTCAGTTCAGTTCCGTATTTTCAAGAAAGAAATTTTTTCACTAAAACTATTATTTAACGACTTGCCACCAAATTTTATGCCTGTTGTAGGTGATTAGAGATGCTTATGGGACCGAAAATGAATGATGTGGGGAGAAATAGACTGGAATCTCTGAGGGCTTTTTTTTTCTTTCCATTAACATATAACGTATTATTTGTTTCATGGGTACAGGTCTGTGATTCATCAGTCTTACACAATTCACAGCACTCAAGATAGCACATACCCTCCCCAATGTCCATCACCCAGCTACCCCATCCCTCCCACCCCCCTACCCCTCCAACAGCCCTCAGTTTGTTTCCTGATATTAAGAGTCTCTTATGGTTTGTGTCCCTTTCTGGTTTCATCTTGTTTCATTTTTCCCTCCCTTCCCCTATGATCCTGTCTTGTTTCTCAAATTCTTCATATCAGTGAGATCATATGATAATTATCCCTTTCTGATTGACTTATTTAGCTTAGCATAATAGCCTCTAGTTCCATCCATGTCATTGCAAATGGCAAGATTTCATTTTTGATGGCTGCATAATATTCCTGTGTGTGTGTGTGTGTGTGTGTGTGTGTGTGTGTGTGTGTGTGTGTGTATCTTTATCCATTCATCTGTTGATGGACATCCACATGAAAAAGTGCTCAACATCACTCAGCATCAGGGAAATACAAATCAACACCACAGTGAGATACCTCCTCAAATCAGTCAGAATGACTAAAATTAATAAGTCATGAAAGGACAGGTATTGGCGAGGATGCAGAGAAAGGGGAACCCTCCCACACTGTTGGTGGGAATGCAAGCTGGTGCAGCCACTCTGGAAAACAGCATGGAGGTTCCTTAAAAAGTTGAAAATAGAGCTACCGTACCACGCAGCAATTGCACTACTGGGTATTTACCCTAAAGATACAAATGTAGTTATCCAAAGGGGCATGTGCACCACAATGTTTATATCAGCAATCTATGAGGGGTCTTTAATTGCTTTTGAAACCTTCTTACCATTACAGTTTTGTCTAAAAGTTCTCTCTCTATACAAGTTTTACTTTGACATATGACTTTATGATACATTCAAAGAGAGGAGTCTGTCAATGTGGAGCATAGAGCCACTCTTGAGATTTTACTTTTGAGTTGTTGTTAAGCAAATCATTAATGTTGATATATAAATGTACAGAAATGTGGTCAAAGTGCCTAAAGTCCATATTTACCTTATAGTCTGTAAATCCTGTTTAAAATGGATAATGTGCACATATATGCATACATGCACATTTGATAATAAGCCAAAAAAATACCCATCTAGAATAACACAACATTAAATTGCACAATATCCAGCCTTTCAAATCGTGGAACTTTAAAAAGTAGGAGATGAACCAATTTCATAATTTAAAGGGATTCTGCTTTGTGGATGATATCCTTCCTTTTGGTTGTGAATCCACATCTATCACATCATACTTGTGGCAGTGGTAATTATCACTGACAAAGTTTCTCTGCTGCCCCAAATCCAGCCAATTGTTCATCTCCTCACCACCTTCCTTGCTCATGAACAATGGAAAAGCAATGGCATCCCTTTCTGGAACTACTCAATGAATAACTGGTGAGGAACTTTTTTTTTTAAGATTTTATTTATTTATTTGACACAGAGAGAGAGAGAGAGATCACAAGTAGGCAGAGAGGCAGGCAGAGAGAGAGGAGGAAGCAGGCTCTCTGCCTAGCAGAGAGCCCAATGCGGGCCTTGATCCCAGGACCCTGAGATCATGACCTGAGCCGAAGGCAGAGGCTTTAACCCACTGAGCCACCCAGGCACCCAGTGAGAGACTTTTTAGATTAACAGGAAATCAGAGATTACACAGCATCCAGGAAAGTTGTTATAATATCTTTGGTCAATTACTACAGGTATGTTTGTCTCCCTACAATCTAAGAATTAGCTTCCAACTTGACTTTCCCAGATACAGTTTTGTAGGAAGTTGCTAGATCCTTGATGACTGCCACAAGGCAAGAAGGTACAGTTAATGAGACTCAAAAAGTCTATAAAATTCATCATAGACTGAGAACCTATCTTTAGTAATGTGTTTGTTTTTTTTTACAAATAAATTTTCAGTGAAAATAATAAATCTTTTCTTAGATAAGTGACAGATGGTTTCGACTGGCAAATTTGCTTTCAGTAAATCCGTAAGAGGAAAACAATCCCTTATGTTTCAAAAAAGTAACAATAGGTCAAACACTAAGATTTGGATCTAATCCCTCAGCAGCTGGGCTATGAGCAAATATCCCTGATCTCATACTATCTTTTAGAAAATTCTATTTGGTAGTATGTGTTGTACATCTTATTTCAAAACATGTCTGATTAGTTTCCCATACACTGTGCAAAATTGCTTTTGGGTGCCAACCTTCTCTGTATATTAAATATGTAAGTATGAGCATGTGTGCCATTTCTCTGTGTAAACTGACAATGATAATATGATCACATTCCCAGAAGGTTAAATGTTGTTTTTATTTATATGGTAATGTTGTGAAGCATATTTTTATTCCTTTTTTATTTTATATTTTATCTTATTTTGCAGAATTAGAAGATATTAGAAAAATAAATGAGAACTTCAGTGTTGATTTATAAAACAAGGTTGGCTATTTATTTTTCCTAACAAAATTAAATAGTTAACCAACAAAATAAAACAAAATCCTAAGGGTTCTTAGTTAACAGTCTTTTGACTGTCATTCTATTATTATATTTCCATTTGGCTCTAAATTACACAAAATCCTACTACTATGACTTATATTAATTTAGCCTTATAATTCTCATGTAAAGAAATTCAGAAGGAGGTTAATCAGAGCTGGTAGTGTGACATGCTGGTGCATTGGCAACTTGATATCCTTTATCTCCCTGCTTCACTAATTATAGATGTGATTTTGGCTGTCATGATCACATTGAAGAACATGTCTCCATTAAATTAAGAGAAAGGAAAGTACCAAAGGAAGATGGGTCCTTCATGGAGTACTTCATGTGACTAGCCATAGCTTCAAGGAAACCTTGGATAATATGCATTTTAGTTTTACTGCTTTGTTAATTGAAGAAGACAAGGGAAATCAATTTGGATATAGCTTTTGAGAAGTCCATATAATATCTACTATTCTTATTAAATAAAATTCTGTCTTTTTAATTGGAAGGGAATGAGTCACTTTAAGAAGACAATTGAGCACTAGAGTAAAATGAAACTAGCTCCCTAGTGGATGTGGAAAAATGTTTTTCTCTTGTTTCTAGTTATGGTAGCAAATCTTATATCTGCTTGTATTTGTCTGTTCTTCATTCTGAACACTAACATCTATTGTAGAATCATAATTACTAAATTTAAGATCTTCAGAATCAATATTCACCATTTATTCATCTTTGTCTTTCTTCTAGCACATGTTACACCATGTAACACAGGTGAATTTAATGAATGAATATTTTAACCACTTTTAAAATATCCATAAATAATTACTCAAGGCGGTTTGGGGGGAAATTTTATTTAATAAAGTTATTATATAGTTAACATAATTTAGTTAATAATATTGGAAACTTTAGAAACATATGAGTAACATTTTACATTCATGCTAAAATATATTTGAAATTAGATTTTTGGAGATACTTACTTTACAATTTCACCCATCTTCTTTTGCTACTCAAAATAGACCCAACAAGCATTAGACTTTATTTGTCTTCACAGACAGCTTGGTATTAATTTATGCCCTTTCCATGTCACTGGCATGCCAACTTTTCCAATTTAATTCCAACCTTAAGATAGGAAGAGATGGGCTGTACAGATAAAAATATTAGGAATATTTTTGCTCTAAAATCCTAAAATGTTGGGTAACTGAAAAGATTTAATAAGATGAATTAATATTTAGATACTTTTAAATAATCACGTATTTACTGTATTATTTAGTATTATAGGCCTAGGCAGTCCTCTTTGAAACTGTGAATCCCCACATTTCTTAAACTCCTAAGAAAGATCTATTCTGAGTATTGGAGAAAAATGAACAACAATGAAACTATTTCTTCTGTCTTCTTACTTTTACTAATGAATGGATTGGAATGGGAAAATGCTAGAATATCAAGATGTAGATATATGATATAGACTTAGGATTTGATTTGGCAGAGATATACATAGGGTAGACTTTTTGATTTAAATTTTGCCTTAGTCTACTTATTTTAAATTTGACAAGGCGAAAGTGGTATGAAAGGGAAGATTATGGAAGACATCACTAGGGCTCACTGAAGTACCTGACTTTACTCTCTTTTGGCAAACATATCCTTTGGAGATGATTATGGCAATATAATTTGTGTTGGCCAATGAAATATAAACTTGAAATGACATGTATATTGTCTGAGTGGAAGTATTTAAGAGTTGTGAGTGATTATCTGTGCACATCAATAGTAAAAACACCTATTCATATGGAATGCCATGAAATCAAAGCAGCCTGATATGATCAAAGTTAGAAGATAGATTCTCTGGAGTGTCATCTAGACACACAGTACACTGCATGATTGAGAAAGAAATTTACAAGTTCTGATCTTTTAGTGATAATACAATTAAACCTATCTTGGCTGAGCTTCTAGATTCTAAAAAAAAGAGGGAGAGAGAGAGAGAAATAAGACAAAAGATTTTAAAATATCAACTATTTTTAAAGATTTCATTTATTTATTATTTAGTCATTTATTAAAGAGAGGGGGGAGGGGCAGAAGGAGAGGGAGAAGCAGAGACTCTCAAGCAGACTGCCCTGAGCATGAAGCCAAAGCCTGGCTCTATCTCAGGACACTAAGATCATGACCTCAGCCAAAATGAAGAGTTGGATGCTCAACTGACTGAGCCACCCAGGTACCCCTCAACTTATTCTTACTAACATGATCTAAGGTGATGGATAAAATCTAAACTTGGTGTAGGGAGGCAAATGGACCTTTTAAATAAACCTCAAAAATAAGACTTCTCCTCTCTCCTTGTAAGTCACAGGTAAAGCTGAAATCACTACCTGGAACACCTTCCCAAAAAGGATTAGGGATTGAGGCGATGGTGAAAAATTCTAGAGCTTGATGGCAGATACACTACCAAAAAGGTGAAGAAAGGATGCAAGTTGAATATGACTAGATTATTCTTAACAAATTTTATAATTAAAGTTATTCCACCTCCCCTGGCATTTAAGAGAATTGGGCCGAGAAAGGCCAGGAATGCACTGGGAGTTCTACTTATAAGAAAATAGGATGGGGTAGACCCTACCTTCAGCTCCAGTCATAAATTGCATTTCTATGTTTAAACTTGAAGGCATATGAACATGCTATTTCCATTGAATTAAATGGTCTTCTTTCTTATCCAGTCATCTCTTATTCCCCATTCAAATCCCAAACTCAATAGTCATTTCCCCAGTTAAACCTTCCCTGCTTCTTTAACTGGATCAAATTATTTTATTAAAAGGTTTTACTGAGGGGCGCCTGGGTGGCTCAGTGGGTTAAGCCTCTGCCTTCGGCTCAGGTTGTGATCTCAGGGTCCTGGGATTGAGCCCCGCATCTGGCTCTCTGCTTGGCGGGGAGCCTGCTTCCCCTTCTCCCTCTGCCTGCCTCTCTGCCTACTTGTGATCTCTCTCTCTCTCTCTCTCTCTCTCTCTCTCTCTCTCTCTCTGTCAAATAAATAAATAAAATATTTTAAAAAAAGCTTTTACTGAATCATTTATCTCTTATGTACTTACTACATTTGCGATTTTATATTTATTGTTTAATTTTATTAATGTTTGTCTCTAATAAGATTATAACTGAATGATATTATGCCTGTTTTATCATTTATTCTTTGTGTCTAGCATGGTGGAGCTATTTCTCTCTCTCTCCCTCTCCTTTCTCTTTCTCTCTCTTTCTCAATACCTCTAGATAGGTACCAAGGTATCTACCCTTTAGGATTTCTGGCTGGACCTAAGAATTAAACTGATATGAGACAAATTAACAGCAGAAAAGCATACAAATTTTGTTAGAATTTTTTATGTACATGGGAACTTCAAAAGAAAATGAACAACTGAAGAAGTTGCCAGAGAAGAAAGCTTTCATATTTTTTTGACAAAGAAACAATACATTTGTGAAGAAATGACAATACAAGTGGGCCATACATATTGTGGGGAAGTGACTGAGCTATGTATATGGGGAGGAAACTAGTGGAAGATAAGTTAGTTAGTTAGGTTATTCTTTAGTTAGGTTATTTGTACAGATCTATAGATCTATTGCAGTGTCAGTCCCCAGTCTCTGGTGATAAGAAGATTCGTTTCTGCCTGGTACAGGGGGAGCACCTTACTTAAGGGAAGTATTATGGCCTGTTTTGGGGTAGAAAGGGGTAGATCAGAGAGCCCTTGAATCTGTTTCTGAGAGCTGTTAGCTCAAAATAATGAATATGCCAAACTGGCATACATTGGGGGTGACATATCCTAAACTCATTTTCAATATATTTAACCTTCTCTCTATATATATCTATATCTACATATACTCACATATACTCAAGGTACCTAATAGTGCAGGTTTTCAAATTCTGTTAAGCAGTTCTAGGAGTTTGAAAGGAAGCCTAAGGGATAACTTTGAGTGTGTGCTTGTTTGGGGCAAGGGAGTGTAGTCGTCCTGATGGAAGCTGAGAAGTCTTCCTGAGGTATTAATTATTGCAAATATAACTGCTAAGAACATTGGTAGATATATTTTTATATTCATGACATATATTTCATATATATATTTCATATATATATTTCATATATGTTTATGTTAAGAATATACATGGGAGGGGTGCCTGGGTGGCTCAGTGGGTTAAAGGCTCTGCCTTCAGCTCAGGTCATGATCTCAGGGTCCTGGGATCTAGCCCTGGGGCGGGCTCTGTGCTCAGCGGGGAGCCTGCTTCCTCCTCTCTCTCTGCCTGCCTCTCTGCCTACTTGTGATCTCTCTCTCTGTGTCAAATAAATAAATAAAATCTTAAAAAAAAAAAGAAGAATGTACATGGGAGTGGAATTGCTGACTTGTAATCGTATGTTCGACTTTTATAGAGACTAAAACAGCCAAAAAGTATTCTAAGGTTTTTCTACAAATTATCCATTGAAACCATCTGGGTCTAGAGATTTCTTTTTTAAAAGCTTTTACATTTCAGATTCAATTTTTTAATATTCATGAGACTATTCAGTTAATCTAGTACATGTTGAAGGAGGTTTGGCAGTTTGTGATTTGAAGGAATTGGGCTGCTTTCGCTTCCTTTTTTCTAACTTCTATGTATAGAATTGCTGGTAGTATTCCCTTATTTTCCTTTTAATAGATACAGATTTGTAGTTATATCATTATTATTTTTCTTCATTTTTGATAATTGTCTTTGCTCTGAAGCCTCTTTTTCCTGATGTTAAGATAGCCACTTCTGCTTTCTTTTTTTTTTTAATTCAGTTTTTTATGGTGTACTTTTAAAAAAATCTTTATACTCTCAACATATCTATATCAATAATTATATTTGAGGTGAGGTTCTTGTAAATATAGTTGGGCTTGGGCTTTCTTTGGTACAACACATTTATTTTGAATACACTTCTTTCCAGTAAACCTGTCAGGATATAAAACCAATTTCACCAGTGTAACATGCAGCAAGATTGAGAGACATCAATCTGAAATTACAGTGTGTGCTTCCTGGACCTACAAGCAGTGGGAGTCATTCATGGGCATTTTAAAATTTAGTTTAAAAAAGGAATGACCCTTAAGAATTCAGATGATATATATTTAATTAAAATCTTAAATGTGATTCAAGGCATATGTTGAGTCTCAAAATTTTCCAAGATTAGTCATTAGTGAATTTCACAACAGTAATGTAAAATGCAAGGATAATATGGGGAACAGAAATGGACTAATGCTATGATAGAACTCAACTCAAAGAAATAAAAAAATCCTTTAGGATCGTCTAAATAATTTTTTAGGGTATGTTTTTCAGATAGAAATTTGTAGAAATTGTCTATATGTTTGTGTGTGACTATCTTTACATTTTTGTCCTTAGTTACAAAGGATTACATTAATCATGCTTTCTTAGAGCACACAGTTATCATTAATTCATGCAAGAACCCCCTTCTATGTATATATGCATGCACCCATGTGTCCATGTATCTATCTCTGTATCTATCACCTATCTTCCTCCCTCTTATCCAATTCTATGACGGGAATTTTCGTTTTCTTAGTGTTACTTTTTTTTTTATTATGTTCAGTTATTCAACATACAGCGCATCATTAGTTTTTGATGCAGTGTTCAATGATTCGTTAGTTGTGTATAACACCCAGTGCTTATCACCACACATGCCCCTTCTTAATACCCTCACCTGGTTATTCCATTCCTTCACCCTCCTCCCTTCTGTAACCCTCAGTTTCGTTCCTGGAGTCTAGAACCTCTCATGGTTTGTCTCCTTCTCTGATTTCTTCCCATTCAGTTTTCCCTCCCTTCCTCTGTGGTCCTCCACGTTATTCCTTATGTTCCATGTGTGAGTGAAACCGTATGATAATTGTCTTTCTCTCCTTGACTTCTTTTACTTGGCATAATCCCCTCCAGTTCCATCCATTTTCTTACACCATACACAAAGGTAAACTCAAAATGGATGAAAGACCTAAATGTGAGACAGGAATCCCTCAAAATCCTAGAGGAGAGCACAGGCAATAATCTCTTTGACATTGGCCACAGCGACTTCTTTAGACATGTCTCTAGAGGGAAGGGAAACAAAGGCAAAAATGAACTGTTGAAACTTCATCAAAATAAAAAGCTTTTGCACAGCAAAGGAAACAGTCAACAAAACTAGGAGGCAACCCATGGAATGGGAGAAGATATTTTCAAATGACATTACAGATAAAGGGCTGGTATCCAAGATCTATAAAGAACTTCTCAAGCTCAATGCCCAAAAAACAAATAATCCAGTTAATATTACATTTTGATAAAAGTTGTGAATTTTATAAAGTTCATTTTATAAATATTTTATCTTTAAAATGTCCAATTATAAATTAGGATAATGCAATCATGGTTAAGTCTTCATATGGTTCCCTTTATACTATTTTAGATAAAGTTCTAATAGTTTGTTCTCCTTGTAATTGTTCTCAGTTAAATAATTCAACTGGAAACTCTCATATTACAGATTAAAACTTAGATGCATCCAAGCTGATAATTCTAAACAAGATTTTTGGTAAAGAGAGCAGAATAAATATGTGCTCCCCATTATCTGTGATTCTTATAATTTAGTAATGAATAGGAGGGTATATCCTAGTCCCAGTACAACATAATAATAACGAGAAATCAGAGACTGTGATAAGTGATTTGTATGGATTTTCTTATATAATTTTTACAAAAATCCCATGGGTTATTTGTTGTTGTTCTCCCTATTTTTTGATAAAGAGGCAAGTCTAAAGAATAATTCCATAATCTGAAATTTTAAGCAGAACTCTAGGTGATTCTATTATGGGTGGTTAGAATTATATGAAGTGAGTTATGTCATGCTGCCTACAGTAGGATTATTAATATGAGCATGTGAAGTATATCTTTGTGTTAAAATATTTTACAATATACTAGGTTCTATAAATTTTTCTTTTTGGGTTCAATTAATCAAAGTTGTTGCAGGAAAAGTATGTTTGTATAATGATGAGAGATGCATTCCCTTAATAAAGAAATATATGATACATCCAATGGAGAAAAATACTTCTTTAAGTTTGAAATATCATTGTGATTCAAACAATCTATAAATTATTTTTGATGTGGAATTTTTTTATTTTAGACATGTCATTTTGTCATAATTTGAATATTTTAAAAAATGAGTATTGTCCTTCTTTGTACAATACCCTAAGCTTCTTGATTCTCAATTAGTGCTGACCTGTCAAATTGTAACTATAGCATATTAATCTTCTTACAGTGGATAAATTGCTTATGAATAGGCAACATTTATAAATCAATTTCTAAAACCCAGTTTTTATTTTGTTTAATTAATTTTTTGGGTAGAGGTTTATCTTTCATTTCAAAGTTATATTTTCAAATTTCATGCATTTTTCACCAGAACAAATAAATCACTTGAATTTTATTTTCATTAGGAGCCATGTTTTTTCTTCATTAATTTTCTTTAGAAAGACTGATATTATCTGAAGAATAAAGTATCCCTGCAGAGTTTCTTTTGACTCATCTTACTGCTTTTACAGTAAAAGATTTTTCTGATGATCCTGAGACACCCTGTTCTAAGTCCCAGGCTGATGGCCATACTCCACATTCTAAGCTGTCTTCAGGGCTCAGATACTTACTTAGGACAGAGATGAAACTACTGTGAAGTTAATTTGGAAAGAAGACATTTGCTTCTTTTGAATAAGGTTTATGTCTAGAATTGGCAACTTGGGCTGGTTATTCCTCTTCTGCAATTAAAAAAACAAAGTTGGGATGCCTGGGTGTCTCAATTGGTTAAACATCTGCCTTTGGCTCAGGTCATGATCCCAGGGTCCTAGGAGGAGTGACCAGTCTGGCTCCCTGCTAAATGGGGAGCTCACTTCTCCCTCTCCCTCTACTGCTCTCCCTGCTTATGCTCCCTTGCTCTCTCTCTCTCAAATAAATAAAATCTTTTAAAAAATAAATAGCAAAGTTAAATATTTAGGTAAAGTATTTATAAAGAGAAGTAAAACAATATTATATTATACATATATATAATAAAGTAAAACAAAATTATATATAAATGTAGGAAACAATTGTTATTTAACCTTAAAGTATGCCTTAAAGATCTAATAAAGTTTACTATTAGAATTAAGATGGGTAAAAATGAATGCCTTATGCATCCTTAGGGGACAAATTTAGGATTCTTAATGGGAAGAGTTTCTGAAGAGAAAGTACACAGGTTGAGGTTCAAGTTTGCCACGCGAGCTGATAGAGACACGTAAGCACCCATGCCACTGCTGATTGGAGACCAGTGAGCAGAGCACCCACAATTAACTGCCGATCAATTATGACATCAAGTCAAAGGTATTCCCAATAATTAATGGTGAAAAGTGAGGTATGGTAAAAGGAGGAATATATTCTGTCTTCTTTGCATAAACAGAAACCCATTACAACCTCCATTTTTTCTGTGAAGAAAAAATGTGAGAGTTTCTGTGAGAAGCTCTTAATATTTGCTTCTATACATCTTTTCCTTTTTAGTAAGTACTGTATAAAAATAAAAACATTATATTATCAGGTTGGTCCCCAGTCCCACACAGATTTAGACACTGAATATTTAATGTTTAGATACTGAATATTTTCAACTGGTATTCTTATGATTACTTTGTCTCTGACCAGATCTGAACAAGGCAGGAGGCTTTTTTTTTTTTTTCTTCCTACATTCATAGTGATTTTTGTATCCTGCACTTCTGGAATAAAATAGTACCTTTCTTTCTACTGAGATATCTTTTCTGTATAGGTTCTGTTGTGTTTTCTCATTTCATTTTCTGGAGTTCTGTTAGACATTCAAGATCAAATTCAGTTTACAGAAGAAATGCAATTTCATGAGGGCAGATGCTTAACTGATTAAGCCACCCAGGCATCCCCCACTTCTGCTTTTAAAATAGTCACTTTTCCATCATGCTACATCCCCTTTCCCTGCTTCATTTTTCTTCACAGCATGATAAAATCTCTTCTAGTATTTTATTTGTTTTGTATTTATTCATAGTATAATTCCAGTTAATGAAATTAGACTGTGTACTTATTTGCCTCTTATTTGTTTTCCTTACTAGAATGTAGTTCCATGAGGCAAGAATACTCTAGTTTACTCTTTCACCCCTAAAAGAGTACTTGACAAGGGTAGGCAATTGGTAGTATCAATTGAATGGTATTGAATGAATATTGGTGTTTTGATACCTAAGACACAATGATTCTTGCAGTTGGAAGATCCAGGGCATGGCTTTGGAAATAGATTCCTAAGGTCAAGTAGATGTCATGGCCAAGAAGAAGAAAGTTTCTATATTTATTTTTTCAAAATTATTTCTTGAGCACCAGAATAATATGCGATAAATTATGGGTATAGTAGTAATGCAATGGTTCTGTCCTTATGGAATTTGTATACTAGTGGTGGAGACAAAGGGCAAATAAATAAATTTAAGATGTAATAGGTGGTTTTGCCAGTAAAATATTCTAATGAAAGGAGAGTTTTGTACCATGTGCCGTTTTCATTTTAAGTAGAGGCAAAAACCTGAGGGGAGATCCAATATTGAAGACAGAGATAGGATGATAGCGGGTTGGAATTTATTAGCCTCAAGAGAGGAAGAGTTTTGGGGTGCCTGGGTGGCTCAGTCATTAAGCGTCTGCCTTTGGCTCAAGTCATGATCCCACGGTCCTGGGATTGAGCGCCGCATCGGCTCCTCGCTGGGCGGGAAGCCTGCTTTTCCCTCTCCCACTCCCTCTGCTTGTGTTCCCTCTCTTGCTGTGTCTCTCTCTGTCAAATAAATAAAATCTTTAAAAAAGAGAGAGAGAGAGAGAGAGAGGAAGAATTTTGAAATCAAGTCTCCAATTCTAGGCTAGACTTTTTTCCAGCTTGACCATACTGCTACTTGGACTGGTTTTCTTCTATAGGAAGAGTAGTAACTAGGGTTTTCTTGACATGGTGCAAAACCACTGTTCCCCCTCAGCTCTCTAGAGAAAGAGACATCATGTCTGTTTATTGGATAGCCTAAGTATCACAATCCCAGGATGTCAACCATAACCTGTAGTGAAAATAAATATATATTTAGGGAGCCACCTCCAGGCAGGAAAGAAAGCTGCTATTTTTGGAAATGGTAAAATTAGAATAAAAACTGAAATATATATGAATGTGAGTTTATGTTCTTCGAACTAGATGTGACTGCTACCTTGTCTGTGTGTGCATGTCCTCTCATTCTGCCTTCTCTGCTCATTATGTTAAAGACTTGCCTTTTAGGGCGCCTGGGTGGCTCAGTGGGTTAAAGCCTCTGCTTTCGGCTCAGGTCATGATCTCAGGGTCCTGGGATCGAGGCCCGCATCGGGCTCTCTGCTCAGCAGGGAGCCTGCTTCCCCCTCTCTCTCTGCCTGCCTCTCTACCTCCTTGTGATCTCTCTCCCTCTGTGAAATAAATAAATAAAATCTTAAAAAAAATAAAATAAATTTACCAAACTTTAAAAAAAAAAAAAAAAAGACTTGCCTTTTAAACCCTGATTATAGATTTTATGCTATTTGGGTGCATGGACTATAATGTAAACATATTTTAAGTGTGCATTTGCAAGCAAAGCACACTGCACATAATAGATCAAAATTATTTATTGAAATGAATTATATTTATTAAAGAAAATTTGCCCATATTCTTCAACACTCTTCAACTCAGATTTTTTACCCCTCCTATATTTAATTGAAGTGAAAAAAAGTGAAATAAAATCTAATTCTTCAGACTTCTTTTTCCCCATTGATTATATATATATGTGTGTGTGTATGTGTCTGTGTGTGTATACACTATATATAAAGTATATATGTATCTGCATAAGATTCATTTTTCTGTGGTTCTGGCTGCTAGTTTCCATGCTAAATTAAGCAGAAAGTTGTCCTGCTGTGCAAATCTGAGTTGCAGGTGCAGGAATTCAATGCTTAAGTAAATGTAAGGGAATTGGTGATACTCGTGGATAATTGGAAATGTATTCACTTTCCTGTGGGTTTTAAATATGATGTAATGGCACTCAATTAAGAATGTAGATTTAAAAAGGCCAAGTTCAGAAAGAATTTAAACTTTTTCAGGTAAAATAAGTTTACAAGAGTCTAGTTCCATGAAGAACAAATACTTATTTTCTATTTATTTATTTATTTATTTATTTATTTATTTATTTACTTACTTAACAGAGAGAGAGAGAGAGAGAGAGATTACAAGTGGGCAGAGAGGCAGGCAGAGAGAGAGGAGGAAGCAGGCTCCCTGCTGAGCAGAGAGCCCAATGCCAGGCTCAAGCCCAGGCCCCTGAGATCATGATCTGAGCCGAAGCCAGAGGTTTTAACCCACTGAGCCACCCAGGTGCCCCTAAATACTTATTTTTATTTGTTCCTTTAGGTTGTTTACTTTGATAACATCATCTTTGGAATTATGGATTATACCAGACCTATCCCTCCACCCTTAACTCCTATTATTTATGAATGTATTAAAGAGAATAGTTGAAGGCACCTTTATTTGATAAGGATATTTTTAAGAAACTTCAAAATCAGGTGCCTGGGTGGCTCAGTGGGTTAAAGGCTCTGCCTTCAGCTCTCAGGGTCCTGGGATCGAGGCCCGCATCAGGCTCCCTGCTCAGCGGGGAGCCTGCTTCCTCCTCTCTCTGCCTGCCTCTCAGTCTACTTGTGATCTCTCTCCCTCTGTCAAATAAATATAATCTTTAAAAAAAAAAGAAATTTCAAAATCCTTACCACATTGTCAAATTTCGATTTCAGCCAGAGTTGACTGATTCTTAGTTTGTACTATATTTGAAATTTTGAAATAGTCTTTCATATAAAAAAAATCCAGAAATAGCAAAATTAAAACCACTAGATCAATTAAATAGTATTTAGTAAGAGTTAATTGTGAACACAAAAACAGTTCACAAACTGGGATCTTTCAAACTGAGAGGTGAATGAGGCTCTGAGATATATAGTTTTAAGATGTAATAGTGAAATTGCAGAGGCCATTTATTCTTTACAATGATTGGTTATTGCATTTGAGTTTGTCTAGTGATTAAGAATTGGTTAAAGTCTTTACCTCATACCATTTTTTTTTAAAGATTTTATTTATTTATTTGACAGAGAGAGAGATTACAAGTAGGCAGAGAGACAGGGAGAGGAGGAAGCAGGCTCCCTGCTGAGCAGAGAAGCCCGATGCGAGCCTCGATCCCAGGACGCTGAGATCATGACCTGAGCCGCAAGCAGAGGCTTTAACCCACTGAGCCACCTAGGTGCCCAGCTCATACCATTTTTCAAGAATAACTTGTTTCATTTATGATTTTCAGAGGCGTTTACAAGAAGTGGCCCAAGTTAGATTTCACTTGTTTTGCAGCATAAGCTAAACTGAGTTTTGCTTATGTGGCTTGAATATTTTTGTCTGCTCAGGAAATTTTCAGGTTTGGTCTCTGTTTTGTATTTTATATTAGCACATGTAATTCTTTTAAAACTTTAGCAGCACCATGTCATAAACAACTGGAAATAAGGACTTGAATCAACCTTTAAGTTTTCATTTTCATTCATCTAGATTAAGAATGCCATGTAAAGAGAGATTTGGAATGAATCTGTAAGAAATTTGGGACAAATGAAGAGTTTTAATGTTATACTATTTGAAAGATGGCAGTAGATTATTATATTTTATTTTTAGTGTGATACCAGTCTTATAGCATTGTAGAGAATAAATTATGAGAAGGATAAGACTGGAGGCAGAGAAACCGGATAGGAGAAGGTTGTAATATATGTGAGTAATGTTAAGAACTTCAACTAGAGTAGCAGTATTAAAAAGGATATAAAAAAAGGTGGCATGAGTAGGGAAGTCTGGCTGACTCAGTCAGTAGAGCATGCAACTTTTAATCTTAGGGTAATGAGTTCAAGCTCCATCTTGGGTGTGGAGCCTACTTAAAAGAATAATTAATTAAGCAACTGGTTAATTAAATAATTAAAAAAAGGAAAGTGGTGTAATTAAGAGATGTGAAGATTGTAGGTTATGTCTAGTTGTGATTGGATGTGGGGTGTAGTCTGACAACTACATCATAGTCACTACATCATGTGGTGAGGATTGAGTGTTATACATTATTAGTTGGGTATTAATGAAATGCCTGAGATAGAGGAAATTTTTAGAATGTTTATAAATAATATTAAAACTAGCAAGCCATATTAATACCTATAATAGTGATGATTCTGCTGATAAGTAGACGTCCATTTTCATGAAATGATTGTTATGTATTTAATATAATGTATATATTAAAATATTTTATATTAATATATCAATAATGTCAAGGTGTGTGTATAGGGGGGCATTTTAAGAAGGATGTTATAATAAATGTCAGCAGCAAGAGAGGATTTAATAAGAATGTATGCTGCAAATTATCCATTGCAATTAATGACAAGGTTATTAAAGACCATGACATGAAGGGTTGCTATGAGGGAGTGGGAGCAGAGGCCACAAGCTGTTACCTGAGGCATGCTTAGGACCTAAGGTAAAAGTCTGTTTCACTGTTGTTACTGGATCATTGCTGTGCCTATCACCTCACCATACACTTTTGGGATGACTGTCTACTTGCCTACACACAATCTTAGAAGTGTCATAATTTTCAAAGTAACCTAGAAACTTGGGCTACAACTTAGTTGTTTCAATAGAGAATAGCCTCTACAGTTGAAACATAGAGATGGTACCAGAAATATGCATCTCTCAACCCCGTAATTAAAATCCTGTATTTTACATACTCTGGGATGTCCTGTAGTTTGTGATTAATTACTACTTGGTGCCTCCAAGCATGGGAGAAACCCATCAGAGACTTCCTCTGCTGATATTTGCACAAGTACAATTTGTGAGTTTGCACAGTCAGTTTCAGAGGCTTAAGAGCTCTAGTTGTCTCCACCTAGGTGGAAGGCTACCCCTTGTGACAGTTTTAAATGGTTTGCAAGGATGTTGAACAATAAGTGTAGACCATTTTCAAAAAGCCGAGACTATAAATAGAAGCATGGAGATACGGTGTAACTAGAAGGATATGTAAGAATAAGATCTTTTCAGTGCAAATAGGACTTGAGGATATTATTAATGTTTTTGACACATTAATTAGAAAGTTGACCACATTTTCAGTATCAGGAAATTGTAAGTAATGACATTAAGTTGAAGTAACCTTGTCATTTAGCTTTTCTCCATATCTGTAAAACAAGTTTATGCAAAATGGTCTTTTACGCTCCCTTTATTTTCACTTGTAAAACTCTGATTCTGCAGGTTAGCTTTTTTTTTTTTAAGATTTTATTTATTTATTTGAGAGAGAGTGAGAGAGAGCGCACAGAGGGAGAGTGAAAGGAAGAAGCAGAGAGCTGCTAAGCATAGAGTCTGATGTGGAGCTCAGTCCCAGAACCCAGAGATCATGACCTGAGTCAAAGGCAGACACTTAACCAACTGAGCCACCCAGGTGCCCCTGCAGGCCAGGTTTTGTGCATAAGAGGTAATCCACATAATTTTGAAAGTTTAAGAAATTAACAACAATGACATTTATATATATGACAATATAGATGATATGAGATTGTTCCTTACTGCATATAGATTATATTAAATTAAGGTCTTATTTTTCCCCCTCTGATTTCTCTTGAGATAAAAACTAGGGCAAGAGTTAAATATGAGGGGCTCCTGGGTAGTACAGTCCACTAACCATCCTATTCTTGGTTTCTGTTCAGGTCATGATCTCAGGGTCCTGAGATTAAGCCCTGTGTCGGGTTCTGCACATGGTCAGCACAGAGACTGCTTGAGATTCTCTCTCCCTCTCCCTCTGCCCCTCCTGCTTGTGCTTGTTCTCCCTCTAAAACAAATAAACAAATAAATATTTTTTTAATTTTTTTTAAGATTATTTATTTATTTATTTGACGGAGAGTAAGAGAGCACAAGCAGGGGCAACAGCAGTGGCAGAGGGAGAAGCAGTCTCTGTGCTGACCATGGAGACCAGCTTTTCAACCAGCTGAAATACCCAGGTGCCCCACAAATAAATCTTTTTTTTTTTTAAAGTTAAATATGACTCTTTTTGCTTATTAACTCATTTAATTTTTTTTCCAGTTTCATGGGAGATTATTCTTGGCTATATAAATAATTACAATGTTCTTAGATTGATGATATTTGTGGCAATGATTAGGGTATTTTTAAATATGATTTTTCTTAATGTGTTATTATTGACTTCAGGTTTTTGAAGGTTTCATATAGACATATTGTGAGAATAGTAGGAGGTGCTTAGGATAGTAACATCAAAGTTAATAAACAAAGTGTTTAAAAATGCTTTTAGAGTAAACAGAATAGCTTATGCAAAGGAAACTTGATATGTTTTATCTTGATAGGGCTTTTTTACCCTATAAATTTATTTGACATAATTGAAACTCATAAGGCTAACTAAGTAGAGATCTTTTTTGTTAGACTTGTTATTTGTAATTTTGGTTTTGTTACACATATTTGAATGAGTATACTGATTTTGATCTTCATTGTTATGGGCCTTTCAGAGGTTACTGAGGGTAAACAATGTACACACATGTTATATATTTCTGATTTGTTTAGTTAAGAATATAGAACCTAAAAGAGCAAGAGTAGTTGTAGCCTTTAACTTGATCTATGTTCCATATAGGACATAATCGCTTCAGATGACTCTTGTTCAGATATGAGCCATTTCTGAGTTGATAAAGCCAAATTCTTGCTACACCACATGCCTTTTATAATCAGGCTTACATTATGTTCAAGAACCACCAAGGCTATCTATTTACATGCTTCCATTTAAAAATATTTTATAAAAAATATTTTCAGTATCACCTCAGATGTATCCTTACTGAGAGAACGTTAGTTGATTAAGTTTCGGGAGCACCTTGGTGGTTCAGTCAGTTAAGTGTCTGCCTTCAACTCAAGTCATAATCCCAGGACCCTGGGATAGAGCCCTGCATCAGGCTCCCTGCTCAGCAGGGTGTCTGCTTCTCCTTCTCCCTCTGCCCCTCCCCCTGCTCTTGCATGCTTTCTCTCTCTTGAATAAATAATCTTAAAATTTTTTTTCAAGATGATTAAGTTTCCAAGGTGTCCCTGAATATTCCTACCTTCTTATGCTAGTTTCTCAGCAAGCCTGAAGTTTCTCCACATGTTCATATGCAATACATGCATACATATTCACACATACATACATGCAATTTAACTTGTGGATTTGTCTGTCTCTCCTGGCTGAGAAAAGGATGAAAGATCAGACTCCTTATTAATATCTTTGAATATAGTTAGAATTCTACCAGTGTATATAATACACTGAAGAGGCTAACCTTAGTGTAAATTGATTTTCATTATTATATTAATGTATGTGAGAAAGTGGTAGGCTTTTATTTTCCTCTTTGTAGAAAAGATTCAGATCTCTGACACTAATATTACATTTCATAAGGTTACATTTTTCTAGTGATAAATTGGATTCAGCTTTAAAATCTTTTTATTCAATTTAAAGTACTTTGTGTTTTATATTTCAATTGAGATAATATATAATGTTCCTTTTTCAACTCCCATAAGTATTTTTCCAGACATTTATTTAGCATACAATGTCCTATGCAGAGTAAAGAATTGATTAACACTGCAGAATACCCCAAGAAGTGGACAAAGTATGGTTCCTCTTTTAAAATAAACTGCTTAATTAAAATTCCAAGTTGGAATGAAGTGTCATTTTTTTGTATATTCAGTTTTATGTCATTAGTTATTCTAAACCATAATGGGAAATTGATACAGCTTTTCATTATTGCTGCTTTCTTAAAATGAACACTAAGGTGAATTGATTTTTTTTTCTGTAATAAAGTTTTATTTTAAGCCAATAGGTTGCAAACTCAATGTAAGGCATGGTGAAACTAAAAAACAATAAAATAAAAAGTATTAAATGAATTACACTATTTTAATCACTTCTATTATGCATAAACTTAGAAATTATACATTACTGGGCGCCTGGGTGGCTCAGTGGGTTAAAGCCTCTGCTTTCGGCTCAGGTCATGATCTCAGGGTCCTGGGATCGAGGCCCGCATCGGGCTCTCTGCTCAGCAGGGAGCCTGCTTCCCCCTCTCTCTCTGCCTACCTCTCTGCCTCCTTGTGATCTCTCTCCCTCTGTGAAATAAATAAATAAAATCTTTAAAAAAAAAAAGAAATTATACATTACTGTGTTCATTGTAGGATAATTAAAATCATTTTACTAATCTACACTAATGAATTAAAATGTTAAGAATAGAGGCAAAATAAGAAATTGTCATCCCTTTTCTTCTGAAGTGAACTTAGGTTCATAGACGCTCCCAGGACTATGTGGTGGAACCTTAGGTTGTCTTTCGAGTCACATATTCTAACGTTTAGTTACACAACACAGAATGAATAGGATTGCCCAAACTAGAGCTAGGTATGACTAAAACAAGAACAGTATTGTGGATCTAAAAAGTCTTAAAACCCATAAAATGAATGAACTGATGAAGTTAAATGAGCTTATTTGCTATAAACTTAAGTACAGGATATCCTTATTTTTCTTAATGGACCATTATAAAGAAATGGATTTGGATTTTCTATATAGTTTCGTTTTTGCTTGATTTACCAATATAACTTTTTGCCTAACAAGCAGTTCTAAAAACAAACATTATAGCTGTGAAATTTATTTTCTAAAATGCCTCAGAACAGGCTATTTATATAAAATATATTTAATAAATATTATGTGGTATCCTAATACAAAACTATTAAATGAATTTAAGAAGTATAGACAATGTGAAAAACAGTATTTCTATTAGCCTTTTCATCAAACATTTCAGTATTCTTTATGTCATGCCTCTGCATTTTAATTCAACCAACATTCCTTTGTGTCTGTTATACACCAGATACTGTATGATTCACAATCAAGTAAGACATGCTCCCACCCCAGCTCAGGGATTGGTAAGTAAGAAAAATGCAATCATATATCATAATCCAGTCTTATAAATTCTGTCACATCAATATAATATCATAGTGTTACATGGACATAAAAATAAATAGGTATACTTAACAGGTGGCTAAAATATTAGTTTAAGAGTTATGAGGAAAGCTGACATTGCACTTATATTCACAGGTGATATGAAATATAATAATGGGTAAATACCTGGCTTGGATTTTGTAAAGTTGTAAAACTGGAAAATTGAACAAAATTTTCAAGCTCACAGACTAGTGAGGAAAAAATAAAACAGCCATAATACAATGAGGTATAATGTTATATCCAATACCATACAAGTAAACACAAGTCTCAAGGGATGAAGAGGGAGGCAAGGTCAACTTGTTAATTATCTCTACCTGGCAGGTCCATTAGGGCCTCAATGAAAGATATAACAAATTAAAGTGCGTTATATTTAGTTTTATTTATTTTATGACATCAGTATTTCCAAAATGAGAACATCGTAGGAATGAAAGTTCAAAATTTAGTTTCGATAAAAATAACGTTCCAAAATTTGTTAATTCTAATCATGCAATTTCTTTTTTTTTTTTTTTTGTATTTATTTGACAGAGAGAGAGATCAGATCACAAGTAGGCAGAGAGGCAGGCAGAGAGAGAGGAGGAAGCAGGCTCCCCACTGAGCAGGGAGCCCGATGCGGGCCTCAGGACCCTGAGATCATGACCTGAGCCGAAGGCAGAGGCTTTAACCCACTGAGCCACCCAGGAGCCCTAATCATGCAATTTCTTAAATATGCCTACTTTTTTTTTTTTTTAAGATTATTTATTTATTTGGCATAGAGAGAGAGATTACAAGTTACTAGGCAGAGAGGCAGGCAGAGAGACAGGGAGAGGAGGAAGCAGGCTCCCCGCTGAGCAGAGAGCCGATGCAGGCCTCTATCCCAGGACGCTGAGATCATGACCTGAGCCGAAAGCAGAGGCTTTAACCCACTGAGCCACCCAGGCGCCCTCTGCCTACTTTTTTTTATGTATAAAGCCACAACTACAGTTTACTTTCTCTTAAATGATTATAGAGTTGACAACTTGTTAATTTGTTCATAAACTTTATTCCAGTCCTTTCTTTAAAGAGTTGTAGATTTCCCTTCAGTCCTTTTACTAGTTATTTACATTAATAGAGAATACATTTACTAATCATTTACATTACTATTCATTTAAATTAATATTATTGTTTTATTTGCTTTCTATATCAGAATCCATAGGCCTGCCTTTTTGTCTTTTTAACTGTTGCATAACTCATTATAAGTGTATACTGCGTTTTATATAGCCATTCATTTATTGCAGTTGTCTTTTTGTTTTTTGATTTGTCCTAGGAGACAATATCTTTGCACATGCTTCCTTGTGTACAATTAGCACATTTCCCTGGTGTACGTATAGAAAACTAGTGTTGCTTTTTATAAAAAAAAATTTTTTTAATGAGCCCTGTGTAGCTACCCTTCCAACTATCCATCCTAGTTTAAAAACCTTAGACATTCACCAACACGTGATGATGCCAAATTTTTATTTTTCCAATCTGTTACATAAATGTTTGCCCAGGTTAGGGTGACGACAAAATATATTGTCTTAACTAGGAATTTTTTATAGGAACAGGTGTTACTATTAACAATTTTCCTAGGATAATAAGCATAAACAAGGATGGTTAGAGCCAAACCAGGACATACTGCCACTATCATTAGAATTAAATTTCTAAAACCCAAATTTTATCACTTCAATAACTGCTTGATAATTATTTTTATCTTTATACAACAGTATACATAAATTCTAAATCTTTCATCTAAATATATGGCCTTTCATGATCTGACTGTACCTGTCTTTTGCTCTTAAGCTTGTACACCATCCTTCTGTTTAATACAAGTGACATAGTCACTGTCTTTCCTAGGTTTTTCTGGCCCTCTTGGGTTCCTGCTACGTCTTAACTTCCCAGTCTGTTTTCCTGCCACGTCTACCTGTTGATGCTCGACATTTCCTTAAAGATCCAGCCTCATTCTACATGCTTCCAGGAGCTTTCCAAATTGTTTCTATTCAGAATTGCTTTACTTCTTACTCTATTATACTTTATCATCTATTACTCTTTATTTTTATATCCTCCTCTTCTGCTCTAGGGGTATGGCATGGAGGGATGGTGATAAATATATGGGATTAATATGGCGTAATGATTATAGACTTTGGACTTCAAGCCCAGTTGTAGGGCAAATTGCTTAATGACTCTGCAACTTAGATTCCTCAGGGGTAAAATAGGGATAATAGTTTCTATTTCCTCGGGTTTTTCACAAGGGTTAAATATGTAACACATGTAAAGCATTTAGGTACAGTGCTTAATATCTAAGTATTGCGTCCCTGTAAATAATACAATTTCTCTAAAATACTGTTTTTTTCCTGTAGTTAGACATTGGCTTTCTGAAATTCTCTCTTGCTCATGCACTAAAGAAACGGAGCTGAATCTGTAACTACTGTTTCTGAATTAGCTCATGGGACAGCAGAATGTAGAGTTAAAAGTTCACTGCTGGGGTAGGATTGGCTCAAGTTGTTGTCTTGAATCTGCTACCAAATCGCTGTGCTCTTAATCAGAATATTTTTTTTATATTTCTTTTCTATCCTTTCTACAATCTAAATAATAAAAATACATATTTTTTAAGATCGTGGTGATAATGAAGGTATGGCAATTTCTAGCAAAGTACCTTGCTGGTACTGGGCTTATAAATACTAACTATTGATATTTTACTTCAGACAAGATACCTCTAGATCCTCAGGTGAAAATCCCTTTCCTCACTCTAGTCAACCAATCAACATATTGACTATTTTCATTATGTGAATGATTAGACTGTAAGCTCATTTGAAAGACTCACTGAAATCTTGTTTTTAATATTATGAAACAAAATGTAGTGATTTAACAGAACTCTCCACATGTTTTTCTAAGCTAAATCCAATAATGAGTGGTTTCCTTCTCAATTACTTGGACATTACCTTTTTTTTAATTTTTATTTATTTCATAGAGAGAGAGAGGGATCACAAGTAGGCAGAGTGGCAGGCAGAGAGAGAAGGAGAAGCAGGCTCCCTGCTGAGCAGAGAGCCTGATGCAGGGCTCGATCCCAGGACCCTGAGACCGTGACCTAAGCCAAAGGCAGAGGCTTAACCCACTGAGCCACCCAGGTGCCCCCCAAATAACATTTTCAAAGGAAAAACTAATTCTGAGTAATACTTTAGAAGTCCTCTTGAAATCATTTTCAGATTTCCACAATATTACAAGAGATTTAAATAAATCACGTCCCACTTCATGTCGTGTTTGTGGCATGGGCGTGTGTTGTGGTTTCTTGGATTTGATATAATTAAATTATATTTGCTGCATGTTGCATTATTACGAAGTGATCAAAAAATTTTGTTTGTCATAATAAGAAATTTTTGGAGTGAATTTTATTTGAAAATTTATTTTAAGATTATTCAAATTTAATTCTTATTTTTATGCTTTAAAATACATGTCTTTACAATTACTTTTACTATAGAGAGTAACAGTGGGTTTTGATTAATGTTGATATTTTAAGTATAATAATTATTCAAAGCTTAAAATTATTTAGAGGAAACTATGTTATAAGATATTTTAATATAGAATAGAATAAAGGTGACTGAATTTAGGGACATACATGCCCACAGAAAACTTTAACTGTTTTTGAACCTATTTAAATAGAGTAATACAATATATTTCTGCTTGATTTTTTTCATGTAATGTTGTGATTGTGGATTTATTTCAGTTACCGGGGTAGCAGAATACTGTTCATTTTCACTGCTATTGATAGACATTTTAAATTGTTTCCAGTTTGAGGCTATGAGACATATGGATGAAATACATATTCTTATGCATATTTAATGCACATGTTTATTCATTCTCTGGAGAGGAGAATTACTTTCTCTTAGATTTATGATTTATAATTAATTTATTATGATTAATTTATAATTTATAATTAACTTTAGATTATGAATATGATCAGCTTCAGTAGATAGTGTCAGTTTTCCAAAATGACTGAGCCATATACCCACCTATGAGAAGTTTATAAGGAGTCAAGTTACTTCACCATATCACATATTTGTACTATCATTATTTTCAGTTTTAGCCATTTTGGGGGTATGCTGAGGTATGAGACTGAGGTTTTAACTTCTTTCTTTTCTTTCTTTCTTTCTTCCTTTCTTTCTTTCTTTCTTTTTTAAGATTTCATTTATTTGACAGAGAGAGACACAGCGAGAGAGGGAACACCAGCAGGGGGAGTGGGAGAGAGAGAGAAGCAGACTTTCCCACAGAGCGGGTGGGGAGCCCGATGTGGGGCTCCTGATGCGGGGCTCGAACCCAGGACCCTGGGATCATGACCTGAGCCAAAGGCAGACACTTAACGACTGAGCCACCCAGGTGCCCCTTAATTTAACTTCTGTCAGAGGTAATGGCCTGAATCCTTCTTTGTGTAGTTTGTTGAAATTTGAATATTCTTCTTCTGTAATTTTTTTTTAGTTGATTTGCTTAAGTCACTTATAGATATTCTGGATATTAATCCTCTGTTGGTTATATGTATTTCAAATGACTTTTTTTTAAATAGGTGGGTTTACTTCTCAATCTCTTGATGCTATCTTTTGACAATGAGTTTCTAAGTTTAATTTTTATATTTTTTTGTGTAAGGTTAGTGATTCTTGTGTCAGTTTTAGAAAACTTTGTGTACTCCCAGGTCATGAAAGCATTGTCTTGTACTATCTTACAGACATTATATGGTTTTATCCTTAATATTAATATGTGCATTCTACTGTTTATGGTATGAGGTAAGAGCTCATATTATGCATATGGATATACAATGGATGCAAGACCATATCTTACTTCTCTGCCATACCATCTCAGTAATAAATCAAGTGTCCATCTGTCCATCTATGTGTGCATCTAATTCTGGAGTGTTCCACTTTATCAATTATTTTGTCTATCCCTGAACCACTATAACAAATTCTTAGTATACCTCTATAATAGGTATTTACATTTTGCCTATAGGAACCTAAACTTTGTCCTTCATCTTCAAGATTATCTTGATTATTCTTTTTCATTTGTATTTCCTTGATATTTTAAATAAGTTTGTCAAAGAAAACCTACTGTGATAGTGATTTGGGACTACAATCTATAGATTAATTGTGTGGAAATACAATATTGAATGTTTAAGTCTATGACCATTGAACGGTCCTACCCTACAGATTTCAGAATCAAGACTGAAACATTGACTAGCAGGATTTCATTTCTATAAAATTCAAAAACAAGTAAAACTAAAGTACAGTGATAGAAATCAGAATAGTGTTTATCTCTTGGAAGGAGGAATGACTGAAAAGCAAACTTTCTAAGTGGTAGGAAATTTGGTGGAATAAGAGAAATGTATTTTAATATATTTTAAAGTTTACACCAGTGTACATACGTTTGTCTTTTTGGGGGGGTGTAGTTTTTAAGGTGTATTATTTAGTGATTCATCACTTACATATAACACCCAGTGCTCATGATTAATGCCGTCCTTGATACCCATCACCCATTTAGCCCATTCCCCACCCACCTCCCTCCATCAACCCTCAGTTTATTCTCTATAGTTAAGAGTCCCTTATGGTTTGTTTCCCTCTCTATTTTTCCCCCCTCCTATATGTTCATCTATTTTGTTTCTTAAATTTCACATATGAATGACATATGATGTACCACCTTTATCCGTTCACTAGCTGATGGACACTTGGGCTCTTTCCACAGTTTGACTATTGTTGATAATGCTGCTATAAACATCAGGGTACATGTGCCCCTTTGGATTGCTATGTTTGTATCCTTTAGGTAAATACCTAGTAGTGCCATTGCTGGGTGATAAGGTAGCTCTATTTTCAACTTTTTGAGGAAGCTCTATTCTGTTCTCCATAGTGGCTGCACCAGTTTGCATTCCCACCAATAGCGCAAGAGGGTTCCCCTTTCTCCACATCCTTGCCAACATCTGATGTTTCCTGTGTCGTAAGTTTTAGCAAAGTATGACAAGTGTGAGGTGGTACTTCATTATGGTTTTGATTTGTAATCCCCTGATGATGTAATTTTTTTTAAAGATTTTATTTATTTATTTGACAGAGAGAGAGAGAGAGATCATAAGTAGGCTGAGAGGAGGAAGCTGTCTGTCTCTCTCTCTCTCTCTCTCTCTCTCTCTCTGTGTCAAATAAATAAATAAATAAATAAATAAATAAATAAATAAATAAAATCTTTAAAAAAATAAAATTTCACCTAAGTAAAATTCGTTAAAAAATTTAACAAAAAATGGCATGGCAATTTTTAAATAAATATATTCAGGGTCAGGGAAAAGTTGAATGCCAGAAAATGTATGCATGTTTAGGATTTCAGTTTATTTAACAAAGGTTATGATTTTGTGCACTTATGGATCTTATCAAAGAATAAACTTTTGTGGGGCATCTGGGTGACTCAGTCAGTTAATTATCTGCCTTTGGCTCAGGTCATGATCCCAGGGTCTTGAGATTGAGCCCCAAATCAGGCTCCCTGCTCAGTGGGAAGCCTGCTTCTCCCTCTGCCTCCCTCTCCCTGCTTGTGCTCTCTCTCTGTCGAATAAATTAATAAAATCCTTAAAAAATAAAAAAAAAGAATAAACTTTTGTTTTCATGGATTTTCTCTACTGTTTTCTTCTTTTCATTTGCATTGACTCTTGTTCTAATTTGTATTACATTTCTTTTTTCTGCTTTCTTTAAATGTGCATTGCTCTTCTTTCTCCAATTTCCTAAGTTAGAGGTTTAGATTTTTGATCTTAGATCTTTCTTCTTGTGTAATATATGCATTTTACGATATAATTTCTCTATAAGAGCTGCTTTTGCTACATCTCACAAGAACCCAGATGAACACACACATTTTGGAGAGGTAGAATGCCTAGCAGCTACAGTTTCCTGATGAGGTCAAGACAAGACATTGTGCTTCAATTTGTTAAACTGTTTTCTTAGTGTAGGAATGGGAATGGCAGCTTCGAGGCTCTTTACATGTAGGAGCTGAAACAGGAAATTGATTACTATATTTTAGTAGTTAAAATGTTTATATTACATACTATTAAGAGTCTTAGTGCCTTAAATTCCTCTACTTCTAATTTACTAGTTTACATGTCTGTGTTAACATGTATATACAAGAAGAATGCACACTAAAGTTTGAAGAGTATAATTATTCAATATGTAGAGTATTTTTGAAGTGTGTAAATTTCTTTGTGGATTACTCATTATTAATTATCTTGCTAATCTCTGAACATTTTAAGACTATATGTTGGCTTTTTTATACATTATTAAAGTAGTCTGGAATAGGTTACCAGAAAAAGCATTGATTTAGCTTATTTAAAAACATGTTCATGTCCTACATAAAAGAACTAATGATGTACTATATCGTGACTAACATAATATAAATAAATAAATAAATAAATAAAATAAAAATAAAAATATGTTCATAGAAAGGAAATACAGATTTCTAATACACTAGTGAGGAGAGACAAATAAAATATTATTAAGTGATAACCAGTATTGTTAAGATTTTGAAGATTAATAAGTTCTTATATGTTTCTGTAAGATAATATATTTGAATTTCAAATAATGGTATGGAATAGATTGAAACACATTATTTTCTTACAAATGTTGTCAAGTGCTAACTATCATTAAAGAATTTTGTGAAGTATTTGTATACTACCTCATTTAAACATCAGTAAGAAATCATCACTTTATTGTTCTATTTAAAATGCATGAAAGAACAATAAAAACAAGTGAAGTTGATGTTGATATGATAAAATTCATACTCCAAACCTACTCCAGCCAAATGGCCAATGGCAAAACATAAGAAACATCATCCTAATCAGCAAAAAGATGAAGTTGCCCAATACCATAATAACTTTTTTTATATATTAGACAAAATAATTTAAGAGAAAGTAATGAGATAAAAAAATTGTAAAATAGGAGCTAATATTTCAAATGTAATAATAGGTAATATAATTATATACCTAGACATCTAAAAGAATACCTGGAAATAAATGCACAATAGAATCATCTAGAAACTTAAAATTGATGTCTGCACTTCATATCAGCTCAAGTGGAAATGGAATAAATCTTTGAAGGTAGGATTCTTGTCACCTGATTTTGATTTTTGTTTTCTTTTTCTTTTTTTCTTTTCTTTTTAAAATTTTTTCCTTGCTTATTTTATTTTGTAAACTACTGTGGTCATTCTGTCACAGAGCTGACAGTTAGTCATCATTATAGAAAAACTATAAAGACCAAATAAGGAAGGTGCAAGTTGTTCTGTCAGAGACAGTTTAGCTCACTCTTGACATTTCATGCTACACTATGTAAATGGTTTTATTAACTAAATGATAGAAATGAATCATCTTTTCTAAGATGCCTAGAGCAAAACTTAGGAATTTTTTCTCATTTGATATTAGGATCAAAATTTTAACAATTTCACAAAATTAACATGTTTTATTTTTTAGTATAGATCCTAAATTCTGCACAGTCTGACATTTGTGCTAATATTTTCAAGCTACTTAACAGAAATTCAATATTGATATTGAGAAACCTACTGATTTACCAACATCTGACACTGAGATTTTAGAATAAGCTATATAGAGAAAAATACAAATCTTTTGGTTTTACTCATTCTTAAAGCTTCCATATAATATTGGTATGATCCCTGAAACTATGATTTAATATAACACTTGTTATCCCACTGAAAATGTACTAGCAAATCTATTCCAAAGCAAATATCGGTCACATTTTTTCCATTCTTTTTTTCAGTATCTCATTTTAAATAATTAGTTCAGAATAGATTATGAATAGCATTTTCCATATTTTTAAGCAGTCACAAACCTGTTTTATTACCCAAGTTCTTTGAATTAAACACCTGCAATTCCTCATTAGGATAGAAATAAATTTTACTCTTAGGGTCAACAATGCTTTGAGACAAAATGGTTTGTTTTGTTTTGTTTTCAAAGGAATTTAATGTTTGGAGTTTTGAATGAATGTTATTTGTTTTGGGGCTTAGAATTACTTTTGCTAAAGTTTTGAAGTTTGTAAAAACATTTGAAGAAATATATCTCTTGGGCGCCTGGGTGGCTCAGTGGGTTAGTGCCTCTGCCTTCGGCTCAGGTCATGATCTCAGGGTCCTGGGATCGAGGCCCACATCAGGCTCTCTGTTCGGCAGGGAGCCTGCTTCTTCCTCTCTCTCTACCTGCCTCTCTGCCTGCTTGTAATCTCTCTCTCTCTGTCAAATAAATAAATAAAAAATAATCTAAAAAAAAAAAAAGAAATATATCTCTTTTTGGAATACTTATCTAATGAGTGGTCAAAAATTGTATTTAGATCCACAAACCACATTTCCATTTAGATGAATTTTCAAAATCCTTATTACAGTTGTGTTCTATCATGCTGATTTTTCATTTGATTAGTAACGCATTAATCACATGAAAATGTTTACAGATCCAAAAATGGTATAACATTGGGTACACCTACAAGAGAGAAATGTAGGATTGAACAATTTTTCTTACTAATATAGTCTCATAGTTATAGCTACTTTTCTACGTATAGAAAGTGAGGGGGGAAAAATCTCTAGGTAAAATTTTCCTCCAGAGCCTTAGGTATAATTTGGGGTGAAATTGCCACCTTTGCAGAGTTCAAGACCTAGGGGAAATAATTTCTACCTGGAGGATTTTTTCATTCCTTTCAATTCATCAGTAGTATTATTGATATTCAAATTCATTAATAAGGAGTATGCCAAAAAGGAAGATGGGTGGAGTGGAAAATAAATGACTCTATTTCTCCTCTCATATTGATAGTTTTGAATCTTTTTTTCTGCTTGCAAGCACCTTTCCTGAATTCTATCTCATCTTATGCCTTTTCCAAGCACCATTTCATGGAAAATAGTTATGTATGCAGGGATGCCAGGCAAAAAATAAAGTATGGTGAATGCAACGTAAGACAAACAGCAAGCTATAAAAATTATATTCCACTAATGCTATTATGGTCAATAATAAATTACATTCAATATGTTAAGGCTTAGGCTATTCCAATTTTACAACAGTATTAAATAATGCATTCTTTATATAGAATATATTCATTGTTTTATTTGTTTCCTAGTGGGGTCAAAATGAAAAAAATAAAAACCAGAGTCAGAAATATTTTATATTCACAGGCCACTTTTAACTAACATTAAGATAAAGCTAAATAAATAAATAAATAAATTAATTAATTAATTATAATGGTTAATTTCATGTGTCAATTTGGTTAGGTTATGGTGGCTAGTAATTTGGTCAAACATCTGTTTAGATGTTTCTGTAAAGGTATTTTGCATATGTAATTTACATTTATAATTAGTTGACTTTAAGTAAAGGAGATTCCCTCTATTTTGGGTGGGTGGGGCTCATTTAATCATTTCAAAGTCTTAAGCACAAAATCAGGTTTCCTGAAGAAAAGGGATTCTGCTGTTTGCAGCCTGCTGGCCCACCTTACAGTTTTAGGACTTGCCAGCCTCCCATCATTGCATGAGCCAATTACTTAAAATAAGTCTCTGTCTCTTTCTATCACTCTCCTGAGAGAACCCTGAGTAATACATTAATCCTAACAACAAAGAGTTAGAATCAGAAACTATAGGGATAAATAAGGCCTATCAATGATGTTTGGTTGATTTTTTAGCCAGTAAGCCCAGCATTTGTTGGTAGACTAGTGTTTAGGAAACACTGATCTAGCTGGTTCTACTTAAAGTTTACTTTTATAATCAAAATTGGTACTAAATACTAGAATTACATTATAATTATATCATATGTTTATAAATTATAACTAACATATTATGCTTAGTTTAAAAGTTGTAAATCTGTCTCTAGTTTATCCACAGAAAATGGGTTAGCATGTCCATTTTTAATTCCTTTGTCAAAAGTAACTCCACGCATTATTTATAATAACAAAACAGTAGAAATGACTTAAATGTCTCTCAACTGATAAGTGGATGAAAACAGTTTATCCATCCAATGGAATATTATTTAGCAACAAAAGGAGTAAATTACTTGTATATGTTACAATATGGATGTACTTTAAAAATACTATGCTAAGTGAAGGTTAACAACAACAACAACAAAACACTGCAAAAAGAAGTATGGAGAATAGAGAAAAGAAAATTAAAAAAACCCAAAGTTATCTACAATCACACCACCCTAATGACCCTAATGTTAGCATTGATTCAACTTTAACATAAGACAAAGGCTTTCAGGAAGGAGGGAATACCCTCTTACTCTACCAATAGGTAAACTGAGGATCAGAGAAAGGACATGACTTACCTAACATGACACAGAGGGTTGGTGAAACAATTAGTACTAGGGTACATATACCTTGTGTTTCAGATCAACCCAATAATAGTTTATAATATAGGGTTGGGTTTTTTTTCTTTTTTTATAATTGTGTAAGAAATATGTAAAATTTGAAAATACAGAAAAGTCTGAGGAGCCATCAAAAACACAACTCTGAGATTTGAAAAAGTACCTGAGCTGGATTGATCTAACAAAGTTTTCAATGTTGAATTATAGCAATGGATTCCAGGGTTTGAGAGACCACAAATTTATGTAATTTTGGTGGTCAACTAAGAGGAATACAAAATGACCATGTGACCATATTTCTAAGGCCAATTCCATGTCAGTGGAAGGGATCTATGCAAATAAGAGGCTTTGAAGGTTGATCTGCATTGTCTCAACTAGAAATTGGCTTCTGCACAATTTAGTAGCCCAAGTATGCAATATTGCTTTGGAGAATGGTGCCCAAACCACTTTATTTTATAAAATGTATATATCTGAGGCAGACTATTAATGAATAAAATAAGAATTATTTGTATGTGAATATATGACATTAAAATAAATATTTCACATGAATTAAGGAGGTTCAGCCATAGAAAACAGTATACACTAGGCAAAACAAAAAGGCAAAATTAAACAATATCTGCATAATAGAAAGCACACTACATACAAACTTACACATCCACACTTACACATTTTCTTAAATTGAAATGAAATCAATGAAGTATATTATGTACTTAGGTTGATATTTTTAGCTATTACATTTTATTCAGAAATCTTATTAGTCAACAATGGAAAAATTACTTATGATATGTAGGCATTTTTCTTCATTTGTAATGTTAACATAATCATGGGTTTTCGCTATAGACATGCATTATAAGTTTTTAAGGGGAGATACTTATATATGCATATAAAGCTATTTCACAATGTGAAATACCATATAAATTCACTTATATGTGGAATCTAAAAAAGAAACAAACAGGGGTGTCTAGGTGGCTCAGTCAGTTAAGCATCTGCCTTAGGCTCAGGTAATGATCCCAGGGTCCTAGTATCAAACTCCACATTGGGCTCCCTGCTCAGCGGGGAGCCTTCTCCCTCTCCCTCTGCATCTCTCCCTGCTTGTGCTCTCTCAGTCTCTTTCTCTCCAGTAAATAAAATCTTAAAAATAAAGAGAAAAAGAAACAAACAAACAGGCTCTTAAATACAAAGAACAAATTGGTGGTTGCCAGAGAGGAGATTGGGGGTGAGGATGGGCAAAATAGATGAAGAGGATTAAGAAATACAGACTTCCAATTTTAAAACAAGTTAAGTCATGGAAAGTACAGTATAGGTAATATAGTCAATCATATTGTAATAATGTATACGGACAGATGTTGACTATATTTATCGTGGTAAGCCTTGAATAATGTATAGAATTGTCAAATCAAGAGAAAGACAGATGCCATATGATTTCAGTCAGGTGGAATTTAAGAAAAAAATAAATTATCAAAGGAAAACAAAAGAAGAGACAAACCAGAAACAGATTTTAACTATAGAGAACTGATGGCTACCAGAGGGGAGGTGGGTGGAGGGGTGGGTGAAACAGGTGATGGGGATTAGGGAGTGCACTTGTGATGAGCACAAGTTGTTGTATGGAAATGTTGAATCACTCCATTGTACACCTAAATAATATGACAGTGTATGTTAACTATATTAGAATTAAAATTAAAAAAATAAATGTAAGTATAAATTTTAGATAGGCATACGGCTACTTGGAATAAAGACTGCATTCCCCATCCCAGCAAAAAAAAAAAAAAAGTCAAATCAATATGCTGTACATCTGAAACTAATCTAACATTATAGGTCAATTATGCTTCAATAATCTTTTATAAAGTTTTATTTAGGGCACCTGGGTGGCTCAGTTGGTTAAGCCATTGCCTTTGGCTCAGGTCATGATGCTGGAGTCCCCGGATCGAGTCCCGCATCGGGCTCCCAGTGCTGCGGGGAGTCTGCTTCTCTCTCTGACTTTCTCCCCTCTCATGCTCTCTCTCATTCTCTCTCTCTCTCTCAAGTAAATAAGTAAAATCTTTTTTGAAAAGATTTATTTATTTTAGAGAGAGAACACAGAGGGGAAGGGCAGAGGGAGAGGGAGATGGAGGATCTTCAAGTAGACTCTCTGTTGAGCGTGGAGCTGGAGCCCCACAAGGGGGTCAGTCCCAGGACCCTGAAATCATGACCTGAGTCCAAACCAAGAGTCTGATGCTTAACCAGCTGCATCACCCAGGTGCCCCTTAACTGATACACTCTTGATATCCTTATTTTCTTTTTTAGAAGTCAAATGTAAAAGATGTACAAAGCTTAATTCAACATGGCCTTATTTTAAAGAACACAAAATATGTATCTTATTTAGCTAAAAAAAATACTAGCTTTTTAACTTCTGTAATTTATAGATAGAGCTATTTATGATAGTTTTAGTGCTTATTAAAGTTTACTATTAACATTAATCTGCTAATATAAAAATGAATAATATAATGAAATAATTGAGGATTTAATCCTTGAATAGGTCCAGAAGGAGATTGTTGACCAAAATGTTAAGTGCATTCATCTCTTTCTAAAAAAATTATTTATTTTTAAATTTTTATTTTATTTAAATTCAATTAATTAACATATAGTGCATTATTAGTTTCAGAGGTAGAGTTCAGTGATTCATCAGTTGCTTATAACACCCAGTGCTCATTACATCACATGCCCTCCTTAATGTCCATTGCCTAGTTACCCCATCCCCCACTCCCCACCCCTCCAGCAACCCTCAGTTTGTTTCCTATAGTTGAGTCCATTATGGTTTGTCTCCCTCTCTGATTTTGTCTTATTTTATTTTTTCCTTCATTCCCTTGTGATCGTCTGTTTTGTTTCTTAAATTTCACATATGAGTAAAGTCATATGATAATTGTCTTTCTCTGACTTATTTTGCTTAGCATAATACCCTCTGGTTCCATCCATGTCATTGCAAAGGGTAGGATGCCATTTTTTTGATGGCTGAGTTATATATATATATATATATATATATATATATATATATATGTATATATATATATATATTTTACATGTAGTATATATACATATATATATACTACAACTTCTTTATCCACTCATTTGGGCTCATTCCATAGTTTGGGTAGTGTGGACATTGTTGCTATATACATTGGGATGCAGATGCCCCTTTGGATTGCTATGTTTGTATCCTTTGGGAAAATAGCTAGTAATGCAATTGCTGGGTGGTAGGGTAGCTCTATTTTTAACTTTTTGAGGAACCTCCATACTGTTTTCCAGAGTGGCTGCACCAGTTTTCATTCCTACCAACGGTGTAAGAGGATTCCCCTTTTTCTGCATCCTTGCCAACATTTGTTGTTTCCTGATTTGTAATTTTAGCCATTCTTACTGATGAGTTTGTATTTCATTGTGATTTTGATCTTTATTCCAAGATCATGCCAAGTGATACTGAGCATTTTTTCTCATGTCTTTTGGCGATCTGGATGTCTTCTTTGGAGAAATGTCAGTTCATGTCTTCTGCACATTTCTTAACTGCATTATTTGTTTTTTGGGTGTTGAGCTTCATAAGTTCTTTATAGATCTTGGATACTAGCCCTTTATCAATGTCATTTGCAAATATCCTCTGTTATTCCATAAGTTATCTTTTGATTTTATAACTGTTTCTTTAGCTGAGTGCATTAATCACTTACTTCTTATTTAAAGTAGCATCATTTGTTTAGAGGAAAATGTCTTAAAATCCATACAATTATTTTTTTTACTGAAATAACTTTAACCTGTGGTTTATAATACATAGTTGTTAAGAGTCTATTTGGGTTCCGCTTCCATCTTTTAAAGAAACTCATCTCCCTGAGTATATTGACAATTTATTGACATAATTTGACAAATTCATTGATGACTTCTATTATTTGTATCTTTTTGTACATTTTCAGCATATCTGGTAAATATTTAGTACTATTTCTTGGAAATTTGAAAAAATACTTCCTCTGATTTCTTTGGTCTCTCCATTCAGTTTCTTTTATGATCATTTCTTAAAAGTGGTCCTCTTCTGGGCAGAATCTTCAGTTCTTAGCCCAGTTTTAAGATGCAGTTAGTAATAATGGTAGTACTAATATGTGTTCCATACTCTATAGATATATGGAGAGACAGAGACAAAGGAAGAGAGAGAGAATGACTTTACTGTGTTTACAGCATTTTCAGGTCTCTACAGCATTAATTTATTTAACCCTTATAAGAACTATATAAGAATTTGGGAACCAAACTGAGGGTTACAGAAGTGGAGGATGAGAGCATGGGGTATTAAGGAGGGCACGTGTGGTGATGAGCACTGGGTATTATATGCAACTGATGAATCATTGAATAATACATCAAAAACTAATGATGTTCTACATGCTGGCTAATCGAACATAATAATAAAAAAAAGAATCATAATGTTATGACTGTCAGCGAGGAAGTTGAAGGTTATTTGGGTTGTCCACAGTCATACATATGCACATAGGGTAAACTAGGTAGCAGGATTTGGAACACAACTCTTTCTGACTCTAGGTCATGGAAATTAAACCAAGATACTTTATTGCCTCAGAATGCATCACCTAGTTTTTTCCTATATTCAAAAATCTTTGTTTACCATGCAACAAAATTCGGAAATCTAGGAAATTATTTTTGTGACATCTCCAATTGTGGTTTGATTTTCATTTATGGGTCCCTATTTCAATAAATGCTGCTATAATTCACCTAGTTTTTGAAGCAGCACACTTAGGTCTCTTATAGAACTTCCCCAATTCAATCCCCCTTCTAGTCATATATACTGTGTTTTTAATCCACTTTACAAATAATTCCATTTCTTTTCCTTTCTACCACTGTAGACATATTCCTAGATAATATGACATCTGTCTACTATATCTTCTACTCTATTGTTCTGCTCTTGCCTTTTTTAATTCATTCTTTACCCAAAAGGCAGAATTATTTTTTAAAGAGATAATTTTGCTCTGTTGCTCATGTTCCAATTGTTTCAAATTACACTGAGAAGAAAATCCAAACTTCTTAAGATGACTTCCTAACCTGAAGTTAGGTTAGGTCGACCTTTGCTTAGAATTACAAATTGTACTATTCTTTCTCTAGATCATCACATTTCATTCACTGTGACTGTATTTCTGTTCTTGAAACATGCCAAGCTTCATTCAGATATTGGGCTTATTTATTCCTGTGGCTAGAATATTTTCCCCCATGTTTGTTGCTTGGCTAGATCCTTCCTTGCCTTTTATATTTCAATTGAAGAAGCCCTCCCTAACAACAAAATTGAAATGATCTTTCTACATCACCAATGTGATTTTTTGAGCACCTGCTTAAAATTATGTATTATTTCTCTATGGATTTCAGAATAAGCCCAAGAAACTTTATGAGATAGTATGTGTTGAACTCTTTTTCCCATTTACTGTAGTTCTCAACAACATTCCAGTTTTCTTCAGCCAACACCAAATATTATAGTACTTGAATATTTCTTGATTTTTCAGCCCTCAGTACTTGCATATAGATAACTAAGCAAGAGCTTTGGGTTTTTATTTGTTTGTTTTGTTCTGTAGATTGTTTGTCTATGATTCATTGCAATAAACTCCTTAAAGAAAGAAGCCTGCTAATAAATGGGTATAAAGTTTCAGTTATACAGAATGATTAAGCTCTGGAGATCTATAGTACAACATTGTGTCTATAGTTAATAATACTTTATCATATACTTAAAAGTTTGTTAAAGGGATAGATTTCAGGGCACCTGGGTGGCTCAGTCAGTTCAGTGTCCAGCTATTGAGTTTGGCTCAGGTCATGATCTCAGGGTTCTGAGATCAAGCCCTGCATCAAGGCTCCACGCTGAGCCTGGAGCCTGCTAGGATTCTCTCTCCTTCTCCCTCTGCCTCCCCCACTCACACTTCCTTGTTCTCTAGAGCTCTCTCTTTAAAACAAATAAATAAATTTTAAGAAAAAAGGGATAGATCTCATTGTAAGTGTTCTTATCACAATAAAAAGAAATTTGTTCTTATTTTATGTTTGGCAAAATGTGTGGTACGACACAGGAGACTGAGTAACAAGATTTCATGAATCTCTGTACCACTAAATGTCATTCCTAAATTATAAGGTTACTTGAGAGGGAGTCTGTCCATCTTCCTCCTAGTCTACCTTTTATGTTTACCAAGAATTATGAATGTATTTCTTATTGCTCATGCATTCTAACTACAAAGAAATAAACAAAAAGCTTAGAAAAATTTGTCATTACTCAAAGAATTGGATGATGCTGTTAGAATGTGGAGTTATTATTGAGAAATTATTTTAGATGCTTTTTGAGCTTTGCTGAAGAATAATCTGGACCAGTATTGAGCCCTTTATAAAATAGCCGTCATGCAATTATCACCCTCCACTCTGTACATTGTATTTTTGCTCATTTGATTGTTTCTTCTGATAGAAAGTTCTTAAATTCCTAGAAACACAGAACCTACCAAGATTGAATTATGAGAAACAGAAAGTCTGAACAGACCAATAACAAGTAAGGAGATTGAAGCAGTAACTGAAAACCTCCCAATAAAGAAAAGCACAGAACCGTATGGCTTCACAGGTAAATATGACCATTTAAAGAATTAATGCCAGTTCTTTTCAAACTTTTCCAAAATATTGAAGATCAGGGAACATTCCCAAACTAATTTTATGAGCCCAGCAACACTTGACCAAAATCTGTAAAAGGCACTACAAAAAAAGAAAGTTACAGAACAATATCCTTCCTAAACATAGATGCAAAAATTTTCAACAAAATACAATCAAACTGAATTCAATAGTACATTAAAAGGATCTATATGCTGTGACCTAGGATTTATCCCTGAGATCCAAGGATTTTTCCACATACAAAAATCAATTTATATGATATACCACATTAACAGAATGAAGGATAAAAATCATCTTAAGAAATGAAGGCAAAACATTTAATAAAATTCAATAAGCTTTCATGATAAAAACTCACAACAGACTAGATATAGAAGGAATGCACTTCCAAATTGTAAAGGCTGTAATGACAAGGACACAGCTAACATTATAATCATTCATAAAAAAAGTGAAACCTTTCCTTTAAGACAAAGAACAAAGAAGGATGCAATTTTTCCCACTTTTATTCAACACATTGCTGGAAGTCCTAGCCAGAAGATGAAATTTACTATCTCTCTCCCCTCCAAAAAATCCAGTCAATTGTATTTCTATCCTTATATTTAAAGTTTGTCTCTTTTAAGCAGTATGGAGTTGATATTTTGAAGAAGGACAAAAGGGAAGAGTCCCTGGTATTCCCTGGGACAGTACTTGGAACAGTTAGTGCCTGCTCCTGTAATCCAGCCTGGAAAATTGTATAACGTGTAGACTTTGGATAAAGTATTCAGAATTGTATTACCTTAGTAGTTGGAAATAGTTAGCCATAAACTAAATGCTCCTCTGGTTCTACCTAAAAAATCTTAAAAGCAAGACCCAAAAGAACAAAATGACGAAATTTGGAAGTTTTTTGGGTTTGTGAGTGAATAGCCAGGAAAGACTTCTTGAGATGCTTTTATTGCAAAAAGGTGATTTTAGTACAGTGCAAGGACAGGAACTATGGGCAGAAAGAGCTACACTGGGATTGTGAAGAATGATTGATTATATACTTTAAAGTTTGTGGAGGGAGGGAGGGATAGGGATAAAGTAAGTTTCTAAGGAATTTTGAAGCAAGGCTTTCAGGACCTTGAGGGGTTAGCTGCTGTTAGGATAAAGTTAAGGTTAAGATAAAGTTTCAGTCTTTAATAAAACATAAACATTAAGGCACTGAGGTGGCCATGAATTCCTTGAGGAAGGTAACGTTCTGCATGTCCCAGGTGTCTGTCAGAAGGCTACAAGCTGTAAAGAGATTTAATTTAAGTTACATTTCTCTTGCTTTTGTTTCCCTCACCAAAACTATAAGTTACTTAACTGTATCCCAGAACAAAGTACAGAAAGGGGAATACAAAAATATCTGACACCCAAAAAGTTGAAATTCATAATGGCTGACATTCAATTAAATCACCCAGCATGCAAAGAAGCAAGAAAAGAAGACCTAGAAAAGAGAAAAATCAATTGAAATTAACTGATAACTGATACACGAAATATACTGGTTTGCTTTCCACATATTCAAAAGTTAAAGGAACAATTGAACATCATGTTATTTTGCCAGAGTCACCATAACAAAATACCACAGACTGGGTGGCTTAATCAACAGAAATTTATTTTTTCACAATTCAGGAGATTAGAAGTCCAAGATCAAGGTGCCAGAAAGTTTGGTTTCTGGGGTGCCTAGTGGTTCAGTCAGCGAGCACCTGACTTCTGCTTGGATCATGATCTCAGAGTCCTGGGGTCCTGGGATCTCGCCCCCCATCAGTCTGCATACTCAGCAGGGAATCTGATTGCCCCTCTCTCCTCCCCTGGCCTCCCCCACAGCTCCCCTACTCTCATTCTCTCTCAAATAAATAAATAAAATATTAAAAAATAAAAAGAAAAGAAAGAAAGATTGTTTTTTCCCAGCCTGTGGAAGGCTGCCTTCTCACAGTGTCCTCTTCATGCTTACATTCCTGGTGTCTCTTCCGTTACTACTTACAAAGACATGAGACAGATTGGATTAGGGCCCACACTAAGGACCTCATTTTAACTTAATTACCTCTTTCTAGGCCCTATCGCTTCCTGAAATACTGGGGGTTCATGTCTTCTGCCCATTTTTTGACTGGATTATTTGTTTTTTAAGTGTTGAGTTTCATAACTTCTTTATAGATCTTGGATATCAGCCCTTTATCTGTAATGTCATTTGCAAATATCTTCTCCCATTTCATGGGTTGCCTCTTTGTTTTGTTGACTGTTTCCTTTGCTGTGCAGAAGCTTTTTATCTTGATGAAGTCCCAAAAGTTCATTTTTTGCTTTTGTTTCTCTTGCCTTGGAGACATGTCTTTAAAGAAGTTGCTGTGTCTAATGTCAAAGAGTTTACTGCCTATGTTCTCCTCTAGGATTTTGATGAATTATTGTCTCACATTGGGGTTTTTCATCCATTTTGAGTTTATCTTTGTGTATGGTGTAGGAGAATGGTCCAGTTTCATTCTTCAATATGTAGCTGTCCAGTTTTCCCAGCGCCATTTACTGAAGAGACTGTCTTTTTTCCATTGGATATTTTTTCCTGATTTGTCAAAGATTAGTTGACCATAGAGTTGAGGGTCCATTTCTTGAGTATTCTGTTCCTTTGGTCCATGTGTCTGTTTTTGTGCCAATACCATACTGTCTTGGTGATCACAGCTTTGCAATATAGCTTAAAGTCAGGAGATATAATGCCCCAGCTTTGTTTTTCTTTTTCAACATTCTCTTGGTGAGGGCGCCTGGGTGGCTCAGTGGGTTAAAGCCTCTGCCTTTGGCTCAGGTCATGATCTCAGAGTCCTGGGATCGAGGCCCGAATTGGGCTCCCTGCTCAAGAGGGAGCCTGTTTCCTCCTCTCTCTTTCTGCCTGCCTCTCTGCCTGCCTCTCTGCCTACTTGTGATCTCTCTGTCAAATAAAAAAATAAAATCTTAAAAAAAAACCAAAAAAACATTCTCTTGGTGATTTGGGGTCTTTTCTGGTTCCATACAAATTTTAGGATTGTTTGTNAAAAAACCAAGAAAACATTCTCTTGGTGATTTGGGGTCTTTTCTGGTTCCATACAAATTTTAGGATTGTTTGTTTAAGCTCCTTAAAAAATGCCAATGGTATTTTTGTAGGGATGGCATTGAAAGTGTAGATTGCTCTGGACAGGATAAACATTTTAACAATGTTTATTCTTCCAATTCATAAGCATGGAATGTTTTTCCATCTTTTTGTGTCTTCTTCAATTTCTTTCATAAATGTTCTGTAGTTTCTAGAGTATAGATCCTTTAGTGTTTTGGAATAAGTAGCGCCCCAGTAGTTCTGGGGCCAACCTAGGTTTCAATTCCAGTTCTAGTACCAATATGTGAAAATTTAGTCAAATTGCTTAGTAACTTTATAGACTGCATTTTGATTACTAATAAGAATAATTGAACCTAACTCATAAACTTGTGATGTGGATTAATAAAGTGATATTATAATTTGATTATTTTGAAAGTCTAGTCCAATGCCTGGTTTGATTAATTTACTTTCCCTTAAAAACTAGGGTAAAAATGTCCAGAAAAAAAAATCTTCATCAGGTAACATAAAGAACATTAAGAAATACATGGTGAAAGGGAAAAGTAAGGGAAATGGAGAATGCAGTTTGTAATAAGACTTATATTGCTATAAAATCTCAAACATACAAAGTAAGCTTGAACTTTTCAGAAAAAAATATAGCTATCATGTTACATGTATAGTTAAATTTGTATTGTTTTTTTGTATCTTCAAAAGATCTTTATGAGGAAAATATGATTATACTAAAAAAAATAAGAAGTAGAGTGTAATATAAGAATTAAGATCATGCGTAATCACTGTAGTGGAAAAGTCTTCAAAAACAAAGAGACAATTAGATACACCTACACATACAACAACAGGTTAATAAAGCACAGTGAGTTACTAAAGCTGAGAGAGGTGAGGAGATCTCCCCCTGACAGAATATCTAATAGATTATCTTAAGCTGGAAAAGAAAGAGGGGATCTCTACTTCATTTGTGGAGTCTAACAAATAGCTAATTTGAACATTCACATATAAAAATAAAAAGCTTAACCCCAGAAATAGAAGGGTTGAAAGAGCTTAAGGTATTTTCACTAGATCTTAACTTGAGTGGGTAGTGTTGAGTTCAAAACCAGACATAAGATGCTGGCAGACCCAGAACAATGGAAACATAATAATCATTTGTAGAAGGCTAGACTAGGGTCTGCACTGGCAGAGGTGCCTAACTGGGGAAAATTTAGAAGAATCTCACAAATATAATCTGTAGGCCTGGGAGTGATGTGATATCTCCATTAATGGTGAACAAATGAAAATAATGGAAGGCCTAAAGCTTGGCCAGCATCCATACTCAGGACTACCTAAACCTTCGCTTTTATGTCCTATCTTTTCACAGTAAATCAGGACAACAAACTTCCCCTGTAATGGACAATTTAAGGAGTCCATAAAACATGACTTATTAAGAACCTTTCACTTGGCTACATCCCTACTGTTAGAGTTGACCTTCAAAATGAATAAAAATATGCCTTTTTGAGGAACATAAGGAAAACCAATGACTTTTAAGCACAAGAAGCAAAATGGAGTCGTGAAGAAAATGGTGATAAGGTGATAAGCCTCCATATACTCATGTAGAGCAGTACACGCTGTGGTAACTTGGGGTGAGGTAAAGATGCCAGGGATCTGAGAGCCTGTGGTGTCGAATGTATCATTTCTAACAACGTGACCAACACGTGTGAATATGTGGGCAGATGCACTCCTTGGCCTTCCGTTCATGAGAAAGAGTGACTAAGGTGAGATCACAGTAGTACTATTGTAATCACAGTATATGTGGAGAACATGATTTTCAGCAGAACTGGTGTTTTTTTAAGACAGAAAATGGATGGAAATGGCAACGTTTGGGTACTAGCCAAGAGGGAGGTCATCTAGTCCATCTCCTGGCACCGTGCTATGCATGGTGTGAGAGAAATGGTCTCATTTTGAGATGTTTTTAGGCATTCTGATCAGTCAAAAGTGGGAGGAGAAGATGCATCCAGGCTGATCACAAACTTAGTGTTCTGAGGATACAAGTGACAGGACTTAATAGGGAAAGGAGAAATGGAAGTAGGTGCTGCTTGAGGACTGATGGAACTTGTCTTAGGGATGGGGTGTTCTCATTAGAAGTGCGAGAAGGTATGGTAGTCTCTGGATAATGGTTCTTTGTTGCTGCAGCTTCCTGGCATCCTTCCTTAACACTGCATTATGTTCTTACATTTGGGAGTCTTGATTTGCCTCATAGTTTCTTCTATCTGATTTTACCTGAATTTAGAATTTAAAAAATTCCCTGTATTTTGTGGAATGTACTTTAGCATGTAAATCTACTTGGACTCCAAGTAAAAGTCATCTTCAAATAACTGTCCTTAATCATCCTATGTGAGTGATTGTGCTGGAAGAATGTGGTTAAAAGAATATCATTCTCCTATCCCAAGTAAATAATACATTTTCGTCTATGTATTAAAAAAGTTAGTGCTGTTACCAGACTTTACAGTTAAGGCTTTATAAACAGTTTACTGCCACCATATTATCTCCCTTATGGTACATTACTTAGTAAATATTAAGTGTTATAAACATTTACTACGATTTACTGTACTTTAAGCATGCCTTTTTAAAATCTATAGTTAACTTCTCATACAGTATAAATATACAAAGGGAATTTAATAGGGGCACCTGGGTGGCTCAGTCGGTTAAGTGTCTGCTTTCAGCTCAGGTCATGATCCCAGGGTGCTGGGATAGAGCCCCAGGTTGGGCTCCCTGCTCAGCGGGGAGTCTGCATCTCCTTTTTCCCCTGACAACTCCCCCTGCTTGTGCTATATGTTTTCCTTTTTTTTAAAGTGGTGATTGTCAGAAATGCAACTAAGATTAGTTTAAGCAAAACTGGAAATTTATTGGCTCAAAAAATCAAATGAGGCCTGAAGATCCAGGCTGAGGTAGAGGCAAAGGTAGAAGTGAGTCTCATCGATAACTAATATCTGGGATTTAGCAGTTATCAAGAGTCGGTCTCAATCTCTTAGCTCCACTCTTTTATTCATATCATATTTTATTTCCCTGTAGAATGAGTTTTGCTCCACATGACAGGAAACTTAGTCAATGATAACTCCTGGCTTTCACAATTTTTATATTCAACTCCTTGAGCAGAATTCTTTCTTCACTTTATTTGAAAATACCCAAGAAAAAACTGTGATTTACCTACACTGTCTGATTCAGACACTCATCCTCTAAGATAAATCAGTGGTAAGTAGAGTCTGTATCAGGTATTACAAAATTGAAGATTCTTATTTAATCATGGATTTGAATGGAGAGTGGGAAGGTATTTAACAGTAAAGTATTGGGTCAACTACACACAGCTGTACAAAAATTAGTTGATACACATTTTTAATTACTTACTACCCTTTCTCTCTGTGTTGTCATTTTTTCCCAGATAAGAAAACTGAGGATCACAGAATACTAGGTGATATGTCTAAGAACATATTGCTGATAAGTAACTGAGATTTGATCCAGATGGCTGCCTTTAATGTCCATGCTTTTATCTGCTATCATACACATGTATAAAAATTAATATTAAATGCCTCAATAAAACTACTTTTTTAATCCTAGTCTTTTAAAAACTGAAACTAAGGCAAGGTTTAAAGTGCTCATAACTCATTTGGAAGATACACAACAGAACAACAAATAAAAAGAGAAGGGATGTAAGGGAAGTTAATCAGTGTAAAAAAATTGTGTTACTTCCTACGCTAATGCTTCTTAATGAGCTGCGGTGACAAGAGCATGTCACAATCAGGTGCACTTACTTGGCATAGAGAACTTCTCAGGAAAGATGACAAGAAGCAACTATCTTTTGGAATAGTCTATGGAGAAGAGGAAAGAAGGAAAATGTCTCTGTCAAATCCTTCTTTTCTCCTATTTTTCATTGGTTAAATTTCATCCTATGGAAAATTAACTTTCCCATCACATCTAATTTGCATCAAATGGCCACTTAAATGACAGTTCAAGATTTCAAATACTGCAACTGTTGTGATTGTATTTCATCCAAATTTTAAAGTGACAAGAAGACACAGAAACAAAACAAAACACAGATTGTAGCTGGATGCTATGCTCTGATGTCCAAGAACAAGGGACTATGTCATGCTTATGGCAACATTGTCCCAGAGGTGAATGATGCATTCAGAAAGAAAGAGGGATTTAAGGGAAACTGAAGAGGCACGTAAGATTTATCAAATATAGTCTATGTCTTGCATCATTGGAATCACTTATGTTCTCCATTCTATAGAGATTCCATTTTAAAATACTGAGCTTCCATTCTTTTAAATAAGAATAAACATGTAGGGGTGCCTGCGTGGTTCAGTCAGTTAAGCATCCAGGTCTTGGTTTCAGCTCATGTTACGATCTCAGCGTCATGAGATCAAACTCTGCATCAGGCTCCATGCTAAACGTGGAGTCTGCTTCAGATTCTCTCCCTCTCCCTCCCCCTCTGTTCCTCCCCTGCTTGTTTGTGTGCATGTGCACCTCTCTCTTCTCTAAAATAAATAAATAAAATCTTAAAAAAAAATAAAGATTTCCTCACTTTTTCCTTCAGAGGAGAAGGATACCATTCTTCAAGTTAGAGGTCAGTTATAATCTCTTTTAAGACTCTTGGGGCACCTGGGTGGCTCAGTGGGTTAAAGCCTCTGCCTTCGGCTGGGGTCATGATCTCAGGGTCCTGGGATCGAGGTCCGCATCGGGCTCTTCGCTCAGTGAAAGGCTTGCTTTCCCCCTCTCTCTCTGCCTGCCTCTCTGCCTACTTGTGATCTCTATCTCTGTGTCAAATAAATAAATAAAATCTTAAAAAAAAAAGACTCTAGTAAGAGGGTTAGTAAAACAGGATACAATCTCTGCTACTTTATCTAGTCTTGAAGTCGTAATTAATATGCATCATTTTTTTCCTCATTTGCCCATTCTAGATTCTCCTCATCTTCTAATATTTTAGATGGTCTGGCTTATGTTATTTAGATCTTTATTCTTAAGCTTTAGAGCTCTTCCTTCTGCTGCCCAGGTTGTATTGCAGTTGTTATTATTGCTTATTGGTGGTTCTCACTAAACATGAAAATACAAAGAGAAAAACCAGTATATCAGCTGGTTTCTGGGCCTATTTATCCTAGACTCTATTAAACTCTGGTTCCTTATGCAATCAGGATCTATTATTCAGGCTAGTAGTGTAAGTACTTTATTCATATGTTGTTCCACAACATGAGGAGCTCAAAGTGACCAGATAGTAGTCACAACCTCCAATTTAGGAAAACTTTAATTATATCCCCTGGAGGAAGTATTATCTTCCTAGGAAAGAGGGATTTTTATCTAGCAGAGACCATGATTGTAGAAAAAGGAAGCAAAATTTCCACAAGCACGTGAAGAGTGTGTTAATGTGTGAATGGTTTAACTGTGGGAGGGGCCATTCTTCATCACAATTATAGTTCCCAGGCCAATGCATTCTAGCAATAGAAGACATAGTAATATATATCCATCATTGGTCAATCATTATACTGCAACCTGAAGGACAGTGTCCTAACTTAATATTGTTTTTTCCCACATTGGACATGTTGACTGTTTTCAGAAGACTGTTCCATCTAATAGATCAATTATTTCTGTACCATGAGCCCTTTGTCACATGTTTTTGTTGTAATATGGACCCCTTGGACTTAAGTAATATGTGTGGTACCATATGAATAAAAAAGGCTTTTAGTAAGTTCTGGAATAGTGGTGACTATAAAGGCATTGTAATTAAGCAAGGAAAACCTATATCTAGAGATTATATCAAATTCTGTAAAGATAAATTATGGTCTTCTTCTTTCTTCACCCCCTGCCTAGTTTAGTGACATTTAGAAATTATCCTGCAGTTGAGTGGTGGTCTATTCATCCAAGGAATGGTGACTTATTAAATGTTCCACATTGGTATCTGCTTCTGGCAGATTGGGTATTCAGCAGTGGCAAAACCCAGACAATATCAGTGTTGGTAAGGAAATGGAACAATTAAATGTATGTATGTATGTATGTATGTATGTATTTAGAGAGTGTGTGAGAGAGGCAGGAGGCAAAAGGGGTGAGGGAGAGAGAGGGAGAGAAGAAGAGAGAGAGAAAGAGAGAGAGAGAGAAGCAGACTCCCTGCTGAGTGCAGAACCTAACATGGGACTCAATCTCATGCCCCTGAGATCATGACCTGAGGTGAAACCAAAAGTCGGATGCTTAACCAACTGAGCCACACAGGAACCCCTGGAACAATTAAAATTCTTATACAGTGCTGGAGAAATTTCGAAATGGGACAATTAGAAAAATATTTGGCAATTTATAATAAAGTTAAATATACTCCTAATCTATGATCGGCAATTCCACTCCTAGGTATTTATTCAAGAAAATATAAAGCTTATATGTGTAGAAAGATTTGAAAAGATTATTCATAGCAGCTCTACTGATAATAGCCCAAACTAGAAACAACAATTGTCCATCAACAGGAGAATGGATAAATAGATTGTGATATATAATGGAATACTATTTAGCAATAAAAAAGGAGTAGAGGACTGACAAAAGTAACATCGATGAATCTCCAAAACATTATGCTGACCAAAGAAAGAAGGCTCAAAAGATTACATAAATATGATTCCATATATCAAATTTTAGACCAGACAAAACTAATCTATAGTGAAAGAAAGTAGATCAGTGGCTGTCTAGGGCTGGAATTGTTGAGAGTGGTGAAATTGATTATAGAGGAAATTTCTGGGATAATGGAAATGTTCTGTATCTTGTTAGGGTAGTACTTACATGTGTACATTTATCAAAACTCGTCAAACAGTACATATGAAATCTGCATTTTATTGAAAGTAAATTATACCTATAAAAGGATTAAAATGAAAAATGGGGTCATAAATTCCAGCCAGTTGTTGCATTGGACATTGCTGGATGGGGGTAGAGAGGAAGCAAAAGAACATTACATTCACACATGTCTTTTTTAATTGAGTTGTAGGTTATTAAACTCATAGCTCCCTGATTCACCCTTGATTTATACTGAGGTCCAAGGTGGGCTCATAGCTTTTGGCCCAAACATCCCAGAGCCAAGCTCACACAAAATCAGAATTCTTAACAGGACATTTGTGTAGTAACAAGAACAGTGAATGTGATTTAAATGGAGAATAAATTGAAATTGGCTTAATCTCATAATTATGTCCTGCAGTATCTGTAAAGGGAAAGAGAGGAATGGTTCATTAATATAAAAATTATTACTGGATAATCATGAGTGTTCATGGAGACCAGAATATAATTTTAAATGTTCTTTACTTTGCATACTGAATCTCTAATTAGTCCATCAAAATCTGAATCTCCTGAACATCTGATTTTCCCTTCCATTCATTTTCCTAGGATAATCCATCCTCACCTCCATTGTCTACACATGTCTGTATGGGGTCAGATTACTAGTGACTTGTGGGGACACCTGGGTGGCTCAGTTGGTTGAACATAAGTTTCTTGATTTGGCTTAGGTCATGATCTCACAGTCCTGGGATCAAGTCCTAAATCAGCCTTCCTGCTCAGCAGGGAATCTACTTCAGGATTTCTCTCCCTTCCCTCTGCCTGTCACCACCTGCCTCCCTCCTTCGCCCTGCTCATGTACAAACATGTCTCCCTCAAATAAATACATAAATCTTAAAAAAAAAAAAGGAAAGGAAGGAGGGGAGGGGAGGAAGGAAGGAAGGCAGGAAGAAAGAAAAGAAAGAAAGAAAGAAAGAAAGAAAGAGAAGGAAAGAAAAGAAAGGGAAAGAAAGAGAGAGAAAAAGAAAGAAGAAAGAAAGAAGAAAGAAGGAAAAGAAAGAAAGAAAGAAAGAAAGAAAGAAAGAAAGAAAGAAAGAAAGAAAGAAAGAAAGAAAGAAAGGTATGGAGGGAGGGAGGGAGGAAGGAAGGAAGGAAGGAAGGAAGGAAGGAGGGAAGGAAGGAGGGAAGGAAGGAAGGAAGACTGGCAAAAGGAAGAAAGAAAGAAACACCAGCAACTTGTGCATTGGACATCCTTGGCAGGGGATGGGAAGGGAAGCAAGAAATTTTTCTCCAATGTGGGTGATGAGAAGGGGAACTGGAAGGGGATTTTGGATTCTGCAGGTTTTGTATTCTAGCAGGGTTCATTAGTCCTTGAGAGTGAGAAGTCTACTGGTCAAATCACCATTTTCTTCCTAATTAGCAACTACTTTCTATACATAACTTGGTGTTTTTGTGTCAACAGAGTTCTTTACTTTCTTTTCCTATTTAATTAAAGACCTGCTTCCTAAAAATGATGGAGAAAGCATTAAAATAATGAAGTGGGTTGAAGTGATAGTTAAAGGAAGAAAATTCTGTATTGCCTCACTTATTCTGTAATTAAAAAGCTTTCAGGTAAAATGAGGTTAAATGATTTTGTATTTGACATATCTTTGAGGCTGATAAAGAAATGACATAGAAATTATTAACCTCAAAATTGTTTTTAGCATAGGTTTTTCTTGTGCTTAAGAATTTTAAAGGCTTGTCTAATGTTCTAAATTCTGAATATGAATTTTTCTATCCAAACTAGAAACTGGGATTATAAAATTAAAATATGGATTTTATATCCGTATTTGCCAACATACTTGATTCCCAGGGTCCCATGATGCAAGTAAAACAAGCGTACTACCACTACTTTTCCATTCTATATCAAACTGGTATAAAAATCAAGCAGGATATTAATAAAATAATTTATAGGTTTTAATTCAATGGCTACTAACCAGCTCCTTTTAATTTGCTCACCTGGCCTGTCTATTGAATAATATAAAATTATGGATAAAGATAATATCTATAATATAGGAAACTGAAGATCAGTTAATGACATGAAAACCCCTGGAATGAAATATTTCTTGCTAACTGAGAAATCGTTGACTTCCTACTTAAGCCTAATACTGAAAAAGCAGTAGAGCCAAATTGGAAAGAAGAAACAAAAAAAGAAGGCCTCTTGTCATCTCTGTGCTCCTATATCAACAGTGAAACCTGGGTTGCCTGGGTGGCTCAGTGGGTTAAGCCTCTGCCTTCAGCTCAGGTCATGTCTCAGGGTCCTGGGATCGAGCCCTGCATCGGGCTCTCTGCTCAGCAGGGGAGCCTGCTTCCCCCTCTCCCTCTGCCTGCTGCTCTGCCTACTTATGATCTCTCTGTCAGATAAATAAAATTGAAAAAAAAAAAGTGAAACTTGATGGTTCCTTCTTTATTTTGCAGGGGCATACTTCCAACTTGGCAAACCCTTTGCTCCCCATTTGGTCTTTCACTTTCTGTATCCATTTGGGAAGAACTTACAAGGAAACAAGCTGGCCAAGGTCGTAAAGTAATGTGTGGTGTTCCTTATAGAATACCTTCAGAATATGTTCTAGATTGTGAGTGAGGAAGCAGAAGAGGAAGCTGGACAAGAGCAGTCTCAGGATTGAAGTTTTGTTAACTGCTTCTGCCAAACACATACATGCATCAAGGCATCCAGGCAGTAGGGCAGTTCTGTTTCATCAGTCACCTGTCACCTGGGATCTTACCTATGGGGTCAGCCTTTAAGCTTTTGAAGTACCTATTACGTAGCATCCCTTCCTAAGAGATACAAATTTTAGATCCTTATAAGCCTAATCTAACTTCCTATTTTTATATAACCCTGAATTGGTAGCTACTAATTCCAGTTGCTGTCTCTGTATTATTACTTCATAGTTCCTATTCCATTCCTATTCCTGTCCTATTCTCCTCAGGTCTTCAGTAATTGTCTAGTGGTTTGTCATATTAAATTCTGCTTAAATAATGTGTATGGTTTCTATGTTGTGTCTAAATGAGAAAAGAACATTTAACAAAGATAGGAAAGATTTCCTTGAAGTGATTTGTTTTTTCGTAATGAGAGTTAAAGAAGTACCTCCAACGCAAATCAGTCACCTGATCTTTAGACCCATTGTAATATGGCTTATTGAAATCTCCATTTTAAAGTTCTATAGGTGTCTTAAACTGACCAGGTTAAAAATAAAATTATTTTTCCTTATGTTTTGCTAATTAAAATCACCCCTTCCTCAGTCTTCCCTATGACAATGAGTGGCATCATCATCTACTTATTCAAATCAAATATATAAAGAGTATTATTAGCTCCTTCTTTGAGTTACATATTCAGCCAATCACTTAAGTATATGATTTGTAACCTTAAATAGCCCTAACATCTATTCACTTATTTCCATTATCAATTACTACTTCCATCACATTCCTTGCCCGAGTTATTATAGAAGCTACCTAATCATACTTCCTAACCATAGGTTTATCTCATTAAATTATTCTCCACTTTGAATTCACCACACATTTAAAAATATTCTTGCTTAAATCCTTTACATAAGCTTCCCATTAACCTAAAGATAAGGTTAAAATGAATCTTTTATGATCTAGTAACTACTTATGTGAAAAATCTTGGCAGGAAACTGTATTTTATCTTTTCATGAGTCTAACAGACTACCACAAACACATGAAAACTTACTAATGATTATTTTACAGAGTTTCAGAGCAAAAGATTCAGGAGCTACTGGTTTCTGGTTGTACATATTACTATTATTAATTAGACTTCAAAGCCACTCTTACAAAAACAAAGCATCTCATGAGTTTATAAACATTCTTTGCCTAAAAATGGCATCTTATGGAAGTGAAGTCTTATGGGCACAGTGTGTGTGAACCATATCAAATCCACGCTTGATTCTTTGGGTGCCAAGATCAGAAACATCCAAATATCAAAGTTTTAAAAAGACAACACAACCAGAATAGAACTGTCCTCATTGGGGAAGTTTACACAGGCTGCCAGGATTTGAATCTTAGCTGCCTGGGTTTGAATCTTAGTTGCCTGGGTTTCCATCTTAACTGCTTAGGTTTGAATCTTACCTTACAGTACATGTGACTCCGAGCAACTTACCATGTGCCTGTATGTATTAGTCTATTCACCTATAAAATGGGAGTAATAAGAACATTTATCTCACATGATTTTTAGAAATTTAATCTATGTAAAGCATTTAGAACACAGCCTGGGAAATGACAACTGCTTGATGTTATCATTAAATCACGTGTATATATAGCCTCATATAACTATTTACATATATAAGCATTTTAAAGTACGTAGTAAACACATCCAGTTCTCAATATTCATTTTAGTCATCCTGTCAGGGGAATTTGACATTGTTGGCCATTCTCTACTTCTTGACGCATTTTCTTTATTTGGCTTCAAGGCAATTCCTCCACTTGATTTTCCTGTTTCTCAGGCTTCTCCTTCTCAGTTATTATTGCTGGCTCCTCCTTATCCTTCTTATTTCAAAACTTGGTAACACTCTAGAGCTTTGTTTTGTTAAATTGGAAATAAGCCCTCTGTGGAGAGGAAACAACACTGGGTTCTCTAATTCTTCATCTCATTTTATTAACCCACTCACTTAACCCTATATCTACTGACTTGACATTTTTGGAGAACTGGTCCTTTTTGTAATTAGAATAAACTGAACATCGGTCTTTAGGTCCAGTGAAATATGAGCAACGGTGGGTATTTACTTTAGAGTGTTAGAGAAGAGCATTTTGTTGTGTTTATCTCTAAATTTTCTTAATCTTTCTATGCCTTATATTAGTCAAAGTATTTGTTTTGGCAGTAAATACAGTGATGATGAAAGTAAGAGTAAAGCCTAGGAAGTGAAAATTATTTTAACAGAGGGAAATGCATACTGCAAGAGAGTAGTGATATTTCTGAATAAATCTCTTTGCTAAAGTGTTTCTATGTATGACTTTTAAGATGGTCTAATTTGTGTTATAGTCATAATCACGTTTCACTTAGGAAATTTAACTATGTGTGCCTAGTGAAAAAACAAATCAAGGAGGGAGGGTGGAAGAAGGGCGTAGGTAGAGAAAAATGAATATAAATGCCTGAAAATAAGTGTGATTTAGGAGCTATGAATCCAACTCACAAGTTGCAATTTCAAGTGCCTAAGTATCTCCCATAATGTAAGCTTCTCACTATGTTGATTATTTATTGTTAAAACATCGACTATTTCATCCTGGTGCTTAACCAAAGAAATAGTTATCCATCCTAACAGTGAAGGCAAAATTGGCTGTATTAGCTTTAAAGAGGACTGCTATGTCTACCTTCAAATGATTTTGTCATAAAGAAATTTTGAGGGAATTTTTGACTATTTGCAAAGTTTGCCTTTTCCATTTTCTTTAGAACCATTCTTGTATGCAGTGCTTTTCTCCATTGATTTAGTTCTAATGATCTCAGGAATATCTTTGTAAGCTGAACATCAGCTGTTCATGTCTATGCTTATCTGGTATTTTTGTCTTTTGACATGACCCAGTGAAAGATAATTTATAGCCAAATTATAGATTTTAAAATTATTCAGACTTAAATGTAATATTAGAAAGCATGGCAATGCAGCCTAAATTTGTTTGCTGTCTTTTCTGACCATGGTACAACTGCAACTTCTTGGCCAAGCATATATTTAATAACAATTCTAGTTACAAAATAATGCCAAGTGTGTTTTTTCTTAATTATTTTTTTTATTATTTGCCCCAGGGGACCAAGTGTGTTTTAACATTTTGTTTTTCAGGATTTCCAATAATTACTAGCATATACAACAATACAATCACATATGAGGACCAAATGGTTTTTTATATTTATATAAAATATTTTGTAGAGTAAATTAGACATAGCATCTGCTGTAAACTGAATGATCGTATCCCACAAAAAAATCATTATGTTGAAGTCTAATCTCCAGTGTGATTGTATTTGAAGGTGAGGTCTTTAGGAGGTGATTAGTGAATGGAGTTAGTGCACTTATATAAGAGGTTTGAGAGAGCTTTCTCTCCCCATGATGTGAGGACATCTTAAGAGTCATACTTGAAGGGACACCTGGGTGGCTCAGTGGGTTAAGCCTCTGCCTTCGGCTCAGGTCATGATCCCAGGGTCCTGGGCTTGAGCCCTGCATTGGGCTCTCTGCTCAACAGAGAGCCTGCTTCCCCCTCTCTCTCTGCCTGCCTCTCTGCCTACTCTGTCAAATAAATAAATAAAAATCTTAAAAAAAAAAAAAGAGTCATACTTGAAAACATGTTAGCAAAGAGATTTGTGCAGAATTATCACTATTCTCTTGCCATATCCATTTCCCTCTATTAAAATAATTTTTACTTCCTAGACTTTACTCTTACTTTCATCATCACTGTACTTACTGCCAAAACAAATACTTTGACTACTATAAGGCACAGAAAGAGTAATAAAATTTAGAGATAAAAACAACAAAATGCTCCTCTCTAAAGTAAAAACCCATGCTTGTTTATAGTTCACTGGACCTAAAGACCTGTGTTCAGTTTCAACTAATTACAGAAAGGACTGGTTCTCCAAAAATGTCAAGACGGTAGAAGTAAGATTAAGAGAAATGGCTTAATATAATGGGACCAACAATTGTAGAATCCAGTGTTGTTTCCTCTCCGTAGAGGACTTATTTTAAATTTAACACAAAATTTTTTTTCATACTCTTTCAAGATAATTCTCCTTCAGGCATTAGTGAGGGAAAATATAATATTTTGAAAATATGGGCCTTTTAGATTGAAAACTACAAAAGCCTGTAAGATACTAATCTGTGGTCATGTTGAATATTTCCCCAAAGCAAGATTTCTCTAATGTCCATGCATCTATCTTTACTGTGATACTGATTAGACTGGCAAAGACTAAATATCACTATGTAAGTGAATGGTTTATTTTTTAGATTGAATTTTAAAGGTAGTAAAACAGAATTATCTAGAAGTTTAATGGTACTAAAATTATTTTCAACTTTAGTTCTTCCCTCTCCTTCCTCTCTATTGACTTTAAAATTAAAATATCTTTGTAATCAAATTTTACTCATTTGTTTATAGCTTAGGCTAACCTAAGTTCCTAGATAAGTTAGTTTTCCTGTTATCTATAGTGATAGAAATTAATATTTATAGAAGTCTTTTTTGTATGCAATGGAGTTAAGAGGTCAGTGTGAGGAAGGGGGGAAAAAAAGCTTGAGTTCCTCTGAAACAACCTCTTATAGTGAGATAATATAGATTTTGGTGTTTGAAGACAGGGGTTCTAGCAGAGACTCTGCCATCAAACATACATATAAAGAAAGTTGCCTAATTCTTTGCACATATTTCACTTTTCTGGTAAAGAATGTAGATACTTAATTCTCTCTTGGAACACCTTTTTAGGACTGTTTTAGAAGCAGTCCTTTATGTGGTCTTCTTCATAATTTCTTACTTTTAGTAATTGGGAAAATAATTTTAGTCTTACTCAATTTAAAATTAAACTAATCTAACAAGGGAAATAGTCCCTTTTAGATAATATCCAGTTTTACCTGGGAAAAAATGTTGTGTACCATAAGTTTTAGTACTCCACTCCCTCTGATTTTCTGTTTCTTTCCAAATTTAAACCACTTTGAGCTGTACCACCTTGTTTCCAGTGTGTGTGCAGAGATATAAGAGAATATTTATAGAAGTATTGTTTGTAACAACAAAACCCTTTAAGAAGGATTAACTTGAAAAATGGATACACTGTTTGCATATTCATATAGATATATACTATATATCAGAGAAAATATGGAGCATAGGTACGTCTATTCATGAGGCTTAATGCAAAAACATAATGTGAATGAAAAATGCAAGCCATTGGTGGGATTCTGGGAAGATGGCAGTGTTAGCAACATGATTTTTCAATCCCTCCAAATGCTGTGTTGAAAATAGAGCAAATAGCACAGGAAGAAAAAAAAAAAGTAGAACATTTAAAATCTTACTAAGTGACAAGGTATTCCCACAAACTCCAACAGAAGGAAGGGCAGGAAGGGACAAATCACCACAACCCATAAGACCTGCATGTCACCACCATCTGTGCAGGAAGGAGACAGAAATGGTGAGGTGTCTGTCAGACCTGAGAAAGGGAGAGTCTCAAATAAGTAAGATATATTTGCTCAAATACATAAAGATGGCAGTTTAAGAAAAGAAGTCAGAACCTGGAGGGTTTTTGCCCCTTCCAATATTGGCTAAATGCAGGAGATCTGCGGTAAGAAAAAGAAAGGGGCTGAAATGAATTCACAAAACCGACTGCTACTACTCCCAACACAAAGTCCCACGGTGATGAGAGGTTCCTAGGAGTGGAATAAAAATTGAGCAGTAACAGAAACAAAAGAGAAGATCTAGACCAAAATTGAGAGGGGTACAGAGTCCAAAAATCTCATGAGCAAGCCACCAAATATTTGAATAATACATAAAAACGGAACCAAGAATTTATTGGAGATATGTAAGATTTCTTAATTTTGCTGTGAAAGATGTAAGCCTGATGATTCACAGACCTGTACCCCTGGGGCAAAGAATAAAAAAATTAAATAAATAAATAAATAAATAAATAAATAAATAAATAAATAAATAAAGTTAAAAAAAATAAGCAACGGAAATGAATCAAAGTCAAATCCTATGCAAAAGTATTATAAGGAAAGAGAATGAGGAGCAAAATAACATCCCTAGAGAGAGTGAAAAGAGTGCCCCAAATATATCAAAACTAACCTATTAGTTCAAAATGAGCTAAAATACATTAAAAGTTATCTGAGTGGTGCCTGTGTGGCTCAGTCAGACTCTTGGTTTTGGCTCAGGTCATGATCTCATGGGTGGTGAGACGGTACCTCACAACGGGCTCTGCTGTCAGCGGGGAGTCTGCCTGAAGAAACCCTCCCTCTGTCTCCCCCTATTCACGCGCTCACTCTCCCTCTCTCTCTCTAAAATAAATAAATCTTTTTTAAAAAAGTTATACAACGTACGAGCAAATCCTTAGGATTTTATTTTTTTAATTTTTATTTATTAATTTTTAAAAGATTTTATTTCTTTATTTGACAGAGAGAGAGAGAGAGATTACAAGTAGGCAGAGAGGCAGGAAGAGAGACAGAGAGAGGGGGAAGCAGGCTCCCCGCTGAGCAGGGAGCCCGATGCTGGCCTCGATCCCAGGACCCTGAGATCATGACCTGAGCCGAAAGCAGAGGCTTTTAACCCACTGAGCCACCCAGGCGCCCTTTTTTAATTTTTAAAATCGATTTTATTTTATTTATTTTAGAGAAAGAGAGAGAGCACATGAGTGGGGGGAGGAGCAGAAGAGGGAAATTTTCAAGCACGCTCCTCACTGTGCACTGATCCTGAGGCGGCTAAATCTCAGGACCCCACGATCATAACCTGAGCTAAAAGCAAGAGTTGGTTGCTTAACCAACTCAACCACCCATTAATTCGGATCTTAAAACATAAGAGGTAAGTGACAGATCTCAGGAAAGAAATACAATAAAAGAAACAAAAATTTCACAAAGGAAGAATAAGGAACACAAAAGTAAATAAATAAAGCCAATAATGCCTTAAGAGAAATACAAAGTGAAACCAGATGGAATGTTTAAATGGAAATGGAAGAAGAAATACAGCAGAACTGTAGAGATAGTGATAAATATTGAAGATAGGTAAAGAAAAGGCAAAAACCAAACTAAGGGAACCAAATTACGCTAAAATCTGTAGTTCAAGAAAAGTTTCTGGAATAAAATTAAACTGGATCTACATTTCTAAAGAGTACAGAGTGTAGCTTAAAATATGTACTTAGAATGGCCAACACCAAGGTATGAAATATTTTTCTTGATTTTAAAGGAAAAATATTATTTGGACATATAATAAAATTACATTATTATTGAAATTTGACAACAGTACTCTATGCCAGGTGAAAAAGAGTAACATTTAAAATAGTTAAGGCAAGTGTGAAACAAGCAATTTTTTTTTTCAGCAAAGGGCACTGACAAATTGTTACTAACATGCAAGATTCTGGTAATATTGTTCTGCTTGCTATCTGGGAATAATCTACCAAGAATGAGATTAAATATCAAAATGACTAGAAATATTGTCAAAGGATAATTGAAAATTATTTTTCATCATTAATTTTATAATTGCTTATAAAACTAAAGCTAAATAAGGACAAAGAGAGAGAATATATGTAATGGTTATGTGCTAAAATAATGTCGATAACAATGAAATTTTTTAAATGGAAGAATAGGGAGAGCATGTGCAGATAAACCTTTGAAAATGTTTTCAGTAAGCACCACTGGTGGTAGAATTAGCATTAGTATTGAGACTAGTATGTGTCACATGGGGTAAAACAAATGAGTAATTATGGACTGTTCTAATTTTGTCATATCTATCCTTCTTAAGTTCCAAGATTCCTAGTGTAGAATAAAGGAGATACAGATGTAGTAGAGAAGGTAGTTAATTAAAAACTCTATAATCTTTCATTTGAATTGAAAATAATAAGAAACACACACACACACTCACAGTCTCTCTTTCTGTCAGCCAGAAAGGTCTAGAAACAAAGAACACCTTAGGAAAAATGAAAATATTTGGCTCTCGCTAAATATGATTTCTTGTTAAATAAACAAGTCTTAAGAAAAATGGCTGAGTCTGAGTCATTTTGTGGTAATACTTGGTGAGAAAACCGTCAGAGTATTAGGGTCATGTCAAAAGGAATCAGGTATTCATTTGAAGAGATTCTCACTGGCCAAACTTGGGATGATTTAAGTTTCAAATTAAATAAATGTAGTGGATGAAAAGGCATAAGGTATACAAGTTTGAGCTATTTTTTTAAAGATTTTATTTGTTTATTTGACAGAGAGAGACACAGCAAGAAAGGGAACACAAGCAGGGGGTGTGGGAGAGGGAGAAGCAGGCTTCCCTGTGGAGAAGGGAGCTGGATGTGGGGCTTGATCCCAGTACCCTAGGATCATGATCTGAGCTGAAGGTAGACGCCCAATGACTGAGCCACGCAGGTGCCCCGAGTTTGCAGTATTATTAAAAACAGTCATTTGATAAGGCAGATGACAGGAAACCAATTCTTCTTTTTTAAATGGAAGTCTATTTTATTTTATTGTTATTTTATTATTTATTTTATTTTATTTTATTTATTTTTATTGTGTTATGTTAATCACCATACAGCACATCATTAGTTTTTGATGTAGTGTTCCATGATTCATTGTTTGCGTATAACACCCAGTGTTCCATGCAATCCATGACCTCCTTAATACCCATCACCAGGCTCACCCATCCCCTCACCAATTCTTTATGTGAATATTAAAAACTTAAGGCAAATGAAGTTATAATTTTGATATACAGAAGACATGTGGCATTCATGGTCTAATCTAGAGTTAGATAAAAATAACTTTGATTCCTTGCTATAGGAAAAGAGTATATGCACATACTATATACTTTATACCAGTGTAGCGGGTTGAATTATGGCCCCCCAAAAGTTTGTCCACACCCTAACTTTCAGGAGCTATGAATGTGACCTTATTTGGAAAAAGCATCTCTTTAGATGTGATTAAATAAGGACTTTGAGGTGAGATTATCCTAGATTACTGGGATGGTCTGTAGGTCCAATGACAAATGTCCTTATGAGACACAACAGAGAAGAAATAACACAGAGGAAGAGCAGAGATTGGAATTATACAGCCACAAAACAAGAACCCCTGGAGCCACTAGAAGCTGGAAAAATAAGGGAAGATTCTCCCCTGAAGCTTTCCCAAATTGTTGAGCCCTACTGATACCATACTTTTGATTTCAGATGTCTGGCCTTAAGAACTGTGGAAGAAAATATTTCCATTGTTGTAAGCCACCTAGTTTACAGCAACTTTTTGCAGCAGCTGCAGGAAACCAAATACAGACATCATACATGGATTTTTATGGAAGGAACTAATTTCTAAATCTCCTAAATATAGGATGTAGTAACAAATGTCAGCAGGTTTTTAAAATATGAATATAATTCAGTAGACTTGCTGATTTTTATACCTTGAGTAGTGTTTCACTTTTCCTATGGATTACATTATAACTCATAAAATATTTCATATTATAATGCCAGAATTCAAATCAATAATCTATAATACAGAGATTAATATATAGTCTTGAGTACCAGTGATGGAATATGTTTTGCTCATTTAGAAATTGGGTTTGCTGTTAATAAAATCGACCTATTTGATTCAACATCTACTATTCAACTTTTTGTTTTTTTCAGCTAAGAAAGAATGCTTTCTCAGTATGCGGTGGGTTTTTTGGCCTAGCTGGAAAAATTTAGTGCTTAAAAAGGTTACAGTAATTTTCTTTATGGTTCACATGTTACTGGTAAAATGAAATCATCTAGCATATGGCTTTTGGAGAAGAAACACATAAGCAAACAAAAGTACTAAATGTCAGAGTATCCTCATCTTAGCACACACATACTTCCAAAACATATGGAGGAAGATAATAAAAATGAAGTTCATATGATAAATTAAGAAATACAAATTCTAATTGTGGATAAATTGAGAGCAGTTTTGAAAGACTTAATTTGATTTTTTAATTATACAAAAGCCTGCTGTTCCTGTATTTTTCAATGAATATAAATAATACCTCTTCACTAGAGTCACATGAAATTTCAAAGTTTTTATTAGTTTGGTATTTGTGTTGGGGGATGGAAAGAATATAAGTTGTAGTGCTATTTTTAACATGGATGAATTTTTTTTCCCCAGAATATGATGTTACTTTTCTTATAGACATTTGAAAGCAAGTAATTTTTTTTTGTTTTTCACCTCTATCAATTCAGTTCATATTATATTCTTTCTGTGCATTTAGTTTCTCTTTCCCATTTGCCTACATGGATTTATAAAACAGAGGTAAGCAGATATTACACAAAGGGAAAAGCCTAAGAAGACAGTTTTTTTCCATAATTGCTTTTATCAGAAGGGAACGCTGAATATGCAATAAAGGAAATAACTCTGGACAGGAATGAGTATATGGATTTCTTTGAAAGAGCTGTTTTTCCTAAAAGAACCAGGATTAAAGAAAAGACTATGTCTCATTTCAAAATAATAGAAAATTCTCAATATGTCCACATCACTGTAGCCTTGAAGACATTGGCCCACAGTAAAGATAAAAGAGTAGCATTATTCCAGGAAGATAATTTTAATTGAAAGAAATAATTCACAGAGTTTGGTTAACCTAGCAGTGTATAGTCTTTGAGAAAAGAAAAAAAAATCGCATACACTCTTTTATTAATGTTAGAGTTTTATTTAAAAGAACTGTCTACTGGATGAAGGCGTTCTGATTATTTTAAGCATTTTTTGTTCTGTATTGACCATTTATACATGTTCTCTATTAGCTCCTATAATCCACAAATAGCTTAGTGTCTTGATTATTCAGGTTCATGTGACTGATAATTTCTGGAAAGCGTAAAGGGTTAGGTATAAATCAGTCAAGATTATAACCCTAATATAGAAGGATTGTATGAGGATTTTATCTTTAAAAATAAATAGAATGGAAAGTATTCTAAAGAAGTATTATTTTTGGCTCATTCAGTCAAGATTGACATGGTGGTTAATTTTTATCCTTCTTATGAAAGAGTTTCTTTTCTCTGATATCCTTGCATTCTTTTTTTAATTTCCAATAGTCAGAGTTTCCTTGGAGAATTATCAAGGAACTCAAAGTTTGCAGTGTTTGCCATAAAGACAAGGCTGTGTTAATAAAAAAGCAGTTGATCAAAAAGAGAAATGTGAGGCTCTACACAGTAAGGAAGTCATTACCAATAAAATTATCATCAAAACTAATAGAAATAGAGTACTAAAGGAGAAACAAGATTAGAGTCAGAAGAGAGTCAGCCAGGGATAGAAATTCAGAAGGAGCTGATTGGATTAATCTACCAAATTTAAGGACACAACTGAGATTTGAATCGTACTTCTTTGGGATAGTCCACTTTTACAGTTTGCGAATAGAATATTCTTTATCATTTTTTCAAGGACTTACTATTATTAGGGCAGTTTAAGTTTACAACAAAATTAAGAGGAAGGTGTAAAGATTTCCTGTTTATCCCCTGCCCCCTACATGCGTAGTCACCCCAATTATCAACAGCACTCTTCAGAGTGGCACTTTTTTTTTCCAAGGATGAACCTACATTGACACACCATTATCACTCACAGCCTATAGTTTACATTATAGTTAACTTATGGGATTGGACAAATGTATAATGACATATATCCATCATGATATTTTATAGTATGTAAAAATAGTATTTTCACAGCCCTCAGAATCCTTTGTGCTCTGCCTATTCATCTGTCCAACCTCCCCTATCTCTGGCAACCACTGAACTTCTTACTGTCTGCATAGTTTTGCTTTTTTAGTATGTTACTTAGTTGCAATCATACAGTATGTAGCCTTTTCAGTTTGGCTTCATTTATTAGTAATATGCATGTAAATTTTGTCCTTTTTTTCCCCTCATGGCTTGATAGCTCATTTCTTCTTAGCAATGAATAGTATTTTATTGTTGGATTACCACAATTTGTTCATTATTTAACCCCCTGGACCTGTTGGTTGCTTCCAAGTTTTGTCAGTTATGGATAAAAATGTGTATGGATGCACATCTGTATGTAGTTTTTTGTGTGAACATAAATTTTCATATCCTATGGGTGCTTACTAAGGAGCACAACTGCTGGTTCGCATGGTAAGAATATGTTTAGTTTTCAGGAAACCACCAAAGTGTCTTCTAAAGTACCTGGAACATTTTGTATTCCACTAGTAACATACAAGAGATTTTGTCGTTCCACAGTGTTGCCAATATTTGGTGTTCTCAATGTTCTGGATTTTGGCCATTCTAGTGGTATCTCATGGTTTTGACTTGTATTTCCCTAATGACTTATAATGTGGAATACCTTTTCATATGTTTATTTGTCATCTGTATATCATCTTTAGTGAGGTGTCTGTTAAAGTCTTTTGCCCATTTTTAGATTGGGTTGTTTGTTTTCTTATTGTTGCATTTTAATAGTTTGTTGTATATTTTGGGTACCAGTCCAAAAGGACTGCTATTTTTGCCGATATTTTTTTTCCAAGTCTGTGGCTTGTTTTTGCATTTTCTTGTTAGTGCCTTTCACAGAGCAGAAATTTTATATTTTAATGAATCAAGCTTATCAATTATTTCTTTAATATATTGGGTCTATGGTATGTCTCTAAAAAAGTATCACCATATCCAAGGTCATCTATGTTTTCTCCTTTATTATCATTTAGGAGTTGTTTAGTTTTGTGTTTTATATTTAGGTTTGTGATTGATTTTGAATTCTTTTGTGGAGGGTATAAGTACTATGTCAAGATTTGCTTGTGGATGTTCAGTTGTTTTGGTACCGTTTGTTGAAAAAACTCTCTTCTCCATTGTGTTGCCTTTAGACCTTTGTCAACAATCAGTTGATTATATTTATGGGGGTCTATTACTGGACTTTCTGTTTTGTTCCATTCATTTCTTTGTTTATTCTTTTGCCAATACCACATTGTACTTGCTAGTATTTTGATTGGAATTACCCTGAATCTGTAGATCAGTGGGAAAGAATTGGCATATTGAAAATATTGTGTTCTCTTATACATGAAATATGTCTCCATTTATTTAGTTCTTTGATTTTGTTCGTCAGAGTTTCATAGTTTGCCTCATATAGATCTTGAACATGTTTTGTTAGATTTATACCTAAGTATTTCATTTTTTGGGGAAGGTGCTAGTATAAATGGTATTGTATTTTTAATATCAAATTCCACTTGCTCATTGTTTATATATAAGAAAGAAATCAAATTTTGTATATTAAACTTGTATCTTGCAACCTTACTATAATCACTTATTAACTCTAATTTATGTGTAGATTATTTTGAATTTTCTACATGGGCGATCATGTCATCTGTGAATAAACACAGTTTTATGTCTTCCTTTCCAATCTGTATATGTTTTCTTTTCTTTCCTAGTAAATGTATATCCTCTTTCTGTTTCTCATAGTTTGCCTTGCAGTTCTATCAGTTTTTGCCTTATGTAGTTTGACACTCTGTTATGCACATACATGCTAAGAATTGTTTATGTCTTCTTGGAGAACTGACCTATTGTCATTATATAATGGCCTTTTTGTTTTTCATAACTTTCATTGAAGACTGCTTTGTCTGAAATTAACATGGCTGCTTCTGCTTTTGTTTAGTGCTAGCATAGTTTATTTTTTCCATCCATTTATTTTTATTTCATATGTCTCTTTTTTTCTTTAAAGATTTTATTTATTTATTTGACACAGAGAGAGAGAGAGAGATCACAAGTAGGCAGAGAGGCAGGCAGAGAGGCAGGCAGAGAGAGAGGGGAAAGCAGGCTCCCTGCTGAGCAGAGAGCCTGATATGGGCCTCGATACCATATTTCATATGTTTCTTTAATTTTAGTGGGTTTCTTGTAGACAACATATAGTTGGGTGGTGTTTTTGTACCCACTCTGGTAATCTGTCTTTTAATTGGTGTGTTTAAACCACTGGCATTCAAAATAATTATTTATATAGTTTGATTAATATCCACCATATTTGTTTCTGTTTTCTATTTGTTGCCCTTGTATATGCTTCCCATTTTTTTACTATACTTTTTCTGCCTTTCGTGGTTTTCTTTGAGCATTTTATTTGATCCTTATATGATTCCTTTCTTATCATACAAGTTGTACTTATTTCATTCCCTTTTTTTAGGGGTTGTCCTAGAGTTTGCAATTATATTTATAACTAATCCATTCAATCCTTTCAAATACATTAATGTACTTCCTAGGTAGTGTGAGCACTTCATAGCAACCAAATAACCGTAATTCTTTCCTCTCATACCTTGTATCATTGCATCATTCATTTTACTTACGTACAAGTATACACACTTGTATATGGGTACATATATATGTATAAAATCAAATATATTCTTTTTAATTTCAAAATACATTCAATATTTTCATTTATGTTATAGTGATTTTTTCTTTTGTGTTTCTTCTTGGATCTTTCTTAGGATTTCCATATCTCTGCATCCACTGTCCATTTGTTCTTGTATGTTTCCCATTTTATCCATTAGAGCCCTTAGCATATTAATCATAGCTGTTTTATTTATTTATTTATTTATTTTTAAATATTTTATTTATTTATTTGACACAAAGAGAGAGATCACAAGTAGGCAGAGAGGCATGCAGAGAGAGGAGGAAGCAGGCTCCCTGCTGAGCAGAGAGCCTGATGCAGGCCTCAATCCCAGGACCCTGAAATCATGACCTGAGCCTAGCCAAAGGCAGAGGCTTTAACCCACTGAGCCACCCAGGCACCCCAATCATAGCTGTTTTAAATTCCTGGTCTAATAATTCCAACATCCTGTAATGTCTGGTTCTGATGCTTATTCTGTCTCTTCAAATTGTATTTTTTGACTCCTGGTATGCCTTGTAATTTTTTTCTTGATAATTGGACATGACATACCAGATAAAAGTAGTTATTGTAAAAAGGCCTATAGTAATGTGGTGGTGAGATGCGAAGGGAGGGGAAGCATTTCATAGTCCATAATTAGGCCTCTTTCTTTTAGTAAGTGTATGCTTGTGAACTGTGAACTTCGCATGTTGTGTCTCAGTGTTTTTCCTTAGTTGGGACAGGAGTGTCCCTCCTTAGGTGGGACAGGATATTAAGGCTGGACTTGGTTATTTCCTTTTTCCTATGTAGGTACCAGAATTGGGTGGAATTGGGTATTTTCCTTCATTGGATCATGTATATCTCATACTACCTTAGAAGATTAGGCTCTGGTAACCAGTTTCTTCTGGGGACAGCCTTTGTTAAGAACACAGTGCTCTGATGTACTTTAAAATGGTTCCTTTTCTCCTCCTCCTGATAGAAGTCCAAGGGAACTTTTCTCTGATATTTATTGTGAATGGTTCAGCATCCAGGGTTAAATCTCACAGTACTGTGGGGACCCCATATGATTGGGTCCTTTGGAGATTTTAACTCTCAGCTTTGTCAGCACTGATAGCATTTTCCATCCAATCTATTTTAAGAATTTTGGGAAAAACCTCCAAGAAGCAGGGATTAGAAACTGCACCTATAACTCTGTGGACATGTAAACATCTGTTAGTCCAATCAGTACTCTGTATCGGGAGTATAAGCCTATAATCCAAATCTGCCCTACTGCCTCTTTAAATTGTAGTAAAATACATATGAGATAAAATTACCATCTTAACCATATTTAAATACTATTCAGCAACATTGCGTACATTCACATATTGTGCTGTTAACACCATGACCAGCCATCTACAAAGCTTTTTTCATCTTGGGAAATTGAAACTCTGTACCTATTAACTCTGTACCCATTCTCCCCATCTCTAGCCCTTAGCAATCCCCAGTATACTTTCTGAATCTATGTATTTATCTACCTTATATGAATTAAATCATACAGTATTTGTCTTTTGTGATGTGTTTATTTCATTGCAAAATGCTCTTAGGGTTCACATATGTTGTAGTATGTGTCAGAATTTTCTTCCTTTGTAAGGTTGAATAATATTTCATTTTGTATATGTACACGTTTTATTTATTTATCCATCAGTAGACTTTTGGGTTACTTCCACATTTTGGCTATTATAAATAATGCTGCTGTGAACATGGGTGTGCACATACCTGTTTGAGTTTCTTTTTTCTTTTTTCTTTTTTAAAGGTTTTATTTATTTATTTGACACAGAGAGAGAGATTACAAGTAGGCAGAGAGGCAGGCAGAGAGACAGGGAGAGGAGGAAGCAGGCTCCCTGCTGAGCAGAGAGCCCAATGCGGGCCTCGATCCCAGGACGCTGAGATCATGACCTGAGCTGAAAGCAGAGGCTTTAACCCACTGAGCCACCCAGGCGCCCCTTGTTTGAGTTTCTGCTTTCAATTCTTTTAGGTATATACTTAGAAGTGGAAATTCTACATCATATGTTAATTCTATTTTTAATTTTTTTAAGGAACTGTTTATTATACATATATGTAGACATATATGAAAATATCCCTTAATGGTAGATTGCTATACTTCAAACTCTAAGATAATCACTAAAATAACAAAATGAAGAGTTATAGCTAATAAACCAGCAATAGAGATATAATAAGAATATAAAATGTACACAAATGACAGATAAGGAAGAAAGAAGAAACTAAGTATGGATGGGAAAGAGAAAATAATAATAATTAAATGTAACTACACCACCAATTATATTAAATGTGGATAGTGTAAATAAAACAATTAAAAGGTAGAAATACTCAGATTACATAAAGAAGTATGGCCATACTATAAGATTCTTACACGACGCAAACTTTAAATATAGAGAGCAAAAATAACTTAAGGTAAAAGGATGGACAACTACAGTAATACCAGTACTATTAAAAACAATGGCAGTGCTATAGTAGTCCTTAACGAAGTCAATTTCAAAGCAGAGAGTTTTACCAGGGATTAATAAAGCCATTTAATAATGAGAAAAATCAGCCAATTGATAGGATATAATAATCCTAAATGTTTATGACCCTAATACCAGAGCATCCAAACATATGAAAGAAAAACTGGTATAACTGCATAAAGAAATAACATAATTCACAATTATAGTCAGCAATTTCAATTTCTATCTCCTAATAAATGACAGAAGGACAGGAAGAAAATAACAATACAGAAGACATGAAAAATACAATTGACAATAGCATCAGAATGTGAAATGCTTGGGAATAATTCTGACAAATGTTGTGCACGGCACGCAAGATGAAGAGTTAGAATCATGGAAGAGAAAAATTAAGACAAGAAATAAATTGAGGGATATACCATATTCATAGCTTAGAATACTCAAATTACTAAGGTGTTAATTCTTTCCAGTTGTGCTATACACTCAACACAATCCCAATTAAAATCCCAGAAAAAGTTTTTTGTAGAAATTTACAAGCTGATTCTAAAATTCATATGGAAAAGGATGCAGAAAGGCTAAACATTTTGTAAAAGAGCAAATCTGGACTCCTATCCAGAATATAATGAATTCTTATAACTCAGTAAGTAAACATACTACCCAATTAAAAATGGGAAACTATTTAAAGTGTCACTGAATCCAAGAAAATATAAGGATGACAAATAAGCACATGAAAAAAAATGTTCAATGTTGAAGTAATTAGGGGAATGCAATCAAAACCACAATAAGACACCACTACATACCTGTTAAAATGACTAACCATATCAAAAGCTGATGAAGATATGAAGGAACTACAACTTTCATATACTTCTAGTGTGAATGTAGAATAGTTTGAAACAGTATGAAGTTTCTTTAAAAGTTAAACCTACACTTATTATATGGTCGTGCCATTCTGCTTCTAAATATTTACCCAGAGTAAGTGAAAACATATGATCATACATAGACTTGAACATCATGGGGCACCTGAGTGGGTCAGTCGGTTGAGTGCCTGGCTCTTGGTTTTGGCTCAGGTCATGATCTTAGGGTCCTGAGATTGAAGCCTGTTTTGGGCAGCATGCTCAGCACAGAGTCTGCTTGACTGTCTCTCCCTCTCCCTCTGCCACTCCTCCCTGCTCTCTCTCTCTCTCACTCTCTCAAATAAATAAATCTTTAAAAATAAAAGACTTGAACATGAATGTCCATGACAAATTTTTTACAATACCTAAAAATTAGAAACAAAGGATTAACAGGTAAATAAATTCATAAATTAAGATATACTGATACAGAAATAGATATAGAATAATAATCAGAAATAAACGAACGGACTATTGATATATGCAACAACATGACTGAAACTCAAAATAGTTATGATGAGTAGAATAAGTCTAACTAAAAAAGTAGTACATACTGTATGATTACATTTATATAAAAATATAGACAATGCAAACTAATCTATAGTGATAAAAAGTACATCAAGGCATGAATGGAGCTAGAGTGTATTATGCATCCTAGAAGATTTTTACAGCTATATTACAAAAGTATAGTCATTATATTTTATAGATATGTGAAGTTAATCTTACCTATTGTCTTGTTTGATCACATGCATTTGTTCTATTCTTTGAGAACATTTACCTTTATTCTACTTTGATTGTTTCTAATTTATAAAACTTTACCTTATGTGTAGGGAATCCTCTGACCCTTTAGTCTCTTCATGTCCCAAATTCCATCTCATTTATTTAGATTGCATTGGCTTAGTTACATTTTAATTCTTCTGCTTTAAGCTGGAAGAAAATATTTTGTTCAACCAATAGGTTTAGAACAGGTGGAAGTGATAAAAAATGTTCTCTAAATAATTTCTCAGAGAGGTCATTGTGACCAGATTATTGTATTCTCAATGATTACTCAGCCTGCACCATGTGGCATTAGCCAAATACTAGCAGGAAGCAGATTGTTTCTACTTGCTTCTTGACATTGGAATAGTCTGACATTTGACATCTTGCCATTTAATTGTCAAGAAAAATTTCAGCTGGAAAATTTGTCTTTTAACATTTTACTGAACCTCTGATACCTAAAGTTAAATATAATGACTTATTTTCTGAGTTTGCTTCTTTTTGTTCAAACTGGTTCTGTCTTTCCTAGAGAAGCGTTGGTGTTTCTTCTATTTTTTTCTTCAAATATGTACCAGATAAATATAATTTTATTTTTTAACAAGTTTAGGAGAGATGTCCTTTAAAATTATTATGAATAATGGACTCGAATATGACTCTGAAAGTTAGAGTGTTCATGTATGAAAGATAAGGACATTATAAATGGCCTTTAATTTTAAAATTTTATCAAAATAATTTTTATTGTCACAAAATGGAGTGGATGTTTGAGGAGTCTGAATATTATCTTGAATGCAGAATTCTTTAACAGAAAAAATATCCTACAGTTAAATCTATATGTCTGTTGAAAATTATCCTTTTCATAATATTTTTGGTAGCTACTATTAAAAGGCTACTCTGCATAAGTCGACTAATCTAAACTCATTTAATTCTTGCAAGAGTATTGAAAATAAACTCATTTTATTTTATTTTATTTTATTTTATTTTTAAAAAGATTTTATTTACTTATTTGTCAGAGAGAGAGAGAGAGCGAGCACAAGCAGGGGGAGCAGAAGGCAGAGGGAGAAGCAGGCTCCTCATTGAGCAAGGAACCTGTTGTGGAACTTGATCCTAGGGTCCTGGGATCATGACCTGAGCCGACTGTGCCATCCAGGCATACCTAGAAATTCATTTTAAAGTAGGGTGGAAAGTAAGAAAACTTTTTTTTTTTTTTTTGCCCCAGGGGTACAGGTCTGTGAATCATCAGGCTTACACCTTTTAAGAAAACTTCTTGCCCAGGATATTTCATATGCTTACAAAATGTAAACTTAAGTAGTTGTAGAATTAATAATTTTCATATAAAATATTTCAATAACTTTTTCTAAGAAGTTATGACTTGATCCATCAATTCCACTTCTGGTTATTTATCCAAAGGGAACAAAATCACTAATTTTAAAAGGTAGCTGAATTTCCATATTCATTACAGCACTGTTTATAACAACCAAGAAATGGACACAATGTAAGTGTCCCATTGATGGATGAATGGATAAGGGAAATATATATATAATGTTTATATATATATATAATGTATATATACATTGTATATATATATGTATACAATGTACATATATGTATATACACACGTTTATATGTTTATGATATATAAACATGTTCAATATATAATTATATTGTCTATAATATGTAAATAAACATATATAATATATAAACATAATATATATTATATAATACATATGATGATATATAGAAAATTATATATATAAAGATATATATCACTTACATATATATAGATACATATATAGAGAAGTACATATATATACGTATATATGTGTGTATATATACATATATATGTGTATGTGTATGTATGTGTGTGTGTGTGTATATATATATATATATATATATATATATATATATATATATCACTTCAAGACCTAACCCTGAAATCTTCTTATAACCAATACTACTTGTTCTAATCCCCTTCCACTTTCGAATGGATTAAACCTCCAACATGACTTGGAAATCACATGTAGATGATGGATGACTCACTATTGGCTCTGGACTCTCAATAACTGCACTGAGTGGGACAACACCACTATCTCTGAAGTACACCTAGTACTGTGATGAGAAGAAATGTACTCTGTTCTGTCAGACCCACTATATATTTTTGAATCTATTTCCTGTAGCAGTTACCCTATCACACAAAGCCAGCACAGTTAGCTGGCAAAAAGTTTGTCCTAACTAAATATTTTAAAGTGAATAAATGCCTACTCCAGCAGTCAACATTACACATAAAATTAAAATCCGTGGACATTACTACTATAGTTATAAATGTAAGAAAAGTGAAATCTTTAGCAGTGTTCCTTATAATTGTTCTGAAAGTTCTAAGAAATAGTATTAGGGAAAAAAGTTAAGTATGTAGTTATTGGAAAGAAAAAATAATATAAGTGCATGCTATTATTACTTAGAAAACAATGGAAGAAAAATTAATAAATATAAAAGATATAACTTTTAATAATAAATATTAGAATGATAGTTCTACAAATATATACACCTATCCTAATTACCATTTAATGACTACTCTTAAAATTGAATTTATCAAAGATGAGTAATACTGTCTGTGTGATAGCTGGAGAGAAATTTTGATTGTGGACTGCTGGAATAGAAACACTTTCATTGAGAAGAATCCATCCAAAGATTTAGTCTGGAGAACTTCCAATAACCATTGCTTTCCTGGGCACCTTTTTTTTTTCTGTATAATGTTTATTACTTTTCCTTATTTGTGTCATTTTTAATGGATCCATTCACAGTTGTTTTCTTATGTGAAATGAAAGTTGGTGTAATAAAACAAATCTTAAAAAAGCATTTTTAACATCTGGCTTTTAGATTGGTTTGGCTACTTAGTAGCTCTTTATTGGGTACCTAGCTTGAATTCTCTTGGTGTCAGTTCCCACATTTACAAAATGAGGACTGCCCACCTATCTCACAGCACTATTGTAAAAGGTCTGTTGGGATAACTGTTAGGAAATTGTTTTGTTAATTATAACATGCTACATGATTACAAGTAAGTAGTTATATTTTTAATAGTGGGTCTGTCCATATGACCTTGTGCCTGCATCTCTCAGTAGTCCCCACACTGCTTGTGTTCATCCATCCATTGGCCTCTGGAGAGTCATGCCCGATACAACCTATTATTGTTGCAGGCTCTGTTTCTTCTTTCATCAGCTTTGAGACACTTGGCTCCAAACGGCAATTGCCTGCTCCAGTGGTCTGCCAAAGGATACAGTTGCCCAGCAGTCAGTGTCTATGCAGCCCTGTTTGAAATTCTTCCACAGCAAATCTTAAGAATGTTTCATAAATCTTTCCTGCCGACAGTGATTCTACTTTAGTCCAGCACACAGGAAATGAGGGGGTATCTTGCTGGCACAGAATCTGCACACATGTCCTGCCTAGAGGGCCTGTGCTGGAGCCTGTGGAGTTGCAATATGGTTGAACTGAATTCATTCTAAGAAACCATTCTAGCCAGTCTTGGCAAGTTTGTAATGCCACGCTTGGCACGTGGCATGTGCTAATTTATGTGCTTCTTACGGGCTCATGAAGCCTAATAATGTGTTGCTCTCACTGTGGATATTTAATTAAGTTTTTAATTTAATTGCTAATTTATATAACAAAATGGTAAACATCTACTATTCTATTGATTACTAAGCAGAGAGGAGGTGCTAATCTGTCTCAAAGATGATTATTTAGGTAATAATTTGAGCCCTATGAGTTCTCAAATACTATGAATATCCAAGATTCAGTGAACTGAATGACACATATGTATATGTGTAATATACATATTGTTGTTACCACTGTAAACTTTGGGAAATTTCCATTGCAGAAGTTTTCATGTAACCTCTCTTTTTTCATTCATTTGAATGCAATTGCAATTACATATATCTCAATGACTGTTTACACTTGTGAAACAACAGAACAAATTGATGGTTACTTACTTCGGCATCCCGTTACAACTCTCCATGCTAGTGATGATTCAAAAATTGCTGAATCCTGGGAACACTATTTATACCTCATCCTGAGAGTTTTCTACATAGTGTCTGAGGCTGTTAATCAGTCTTTGTTTCCTAAAATAATATTTTCCCCTGGTTTCCTTTAAGTCACACTGTATTGATCTTCCTACATTCTCTGTCTTCTTAAGTTTTCATTTACTGTGCCTATTTCTTATTCATAACAGGTTACTGTTTTGTTTTTGTTTTTTGTCTGTCTGAAGCCTTTTGACCAATTCAAGAGTTGGCAAACTTTTGATGTAAATAGCCAGGTGGTAAATATGTAGGTCCTAAAGTCTCTGTTATGACCACTGAATTCTGCTGTTGTAATGCTAAAGTAGTCATAAACAATAAGTAAATGAATGGGTGAGGTTGTGTTCTGGTAAAACTTTGTAGAAATAGGTAGTGGGCTATATTTGGCCAATGGGTGGTTTACCGACCCCGTTTTTAGCTTTAATACTTTGCCAGCTAATTTTAAACATTGTCATGGCTTTGAGTATACTCTGCTATATCTATGTTAGTATTCAGTAGCTGTATACTGAATTTTAGTTGCATCCAATCATTTACACTTAGATTCTTACTTCTTTTTTCCTTTATTTTATTAAAGAATATTTATTTCTTTCATATCATTTCTTGGATACTGTGCTTTGTACAAGTATTCATAGAAATAACACATTCCTTATTTCAAGGACAGTATAATTTAATGAGAAGGTAGGGGATCAATGACTAATCAAGAAACTACACAAATAATTACATTGATTTAAGTTGTGATAACCAGGTATGCCCATTAGCAGTTCAATATTATTACTATTTCATTTATCAGCATATAGAGAGCAATAAAACTATGTGGATGGGCAAGACCACTTTGAAGTGAGAATACTTTGGAAATACAAGCCTACATAAAACTGATGATTAAGTTGGATTAGAAAAGGAGAAATAAGGTAAAGAGACTATATAGGATATAATCAAGTAAGAAAAATTTAAAAAAATAGGAGAATGAGTATTGTAGATGTTAAGGGAAGAGAAACATTCAATACGGAGTCAACCCTGGACGCCTGGGTGGCTCAGTGGGTTAAAGCCTCTGCCTTCAGCTCAGGTCATGATCCCAGGGTCCTGGGATCGAGGCCCGCATCAGGCTCTCTGCTCAGCGGAGAGCCTGCCTCCTCCTCTCTCTCTGCTTGCCTCTCTGCCTACTTGTGATCTCTCTCTCTCTCTCTCTCTCTGTCAAATAAAAAATAAATAAAAATAAATAAAAAAATAAAAAAAATACGGAGTCAACCCTAAACCATATTGAATGAAATATGTGTGTGGGGTGTGTGTGTGTGTGTGTGTAATGGAACATTACTCAGCCATCTAAAAGGATGAAATTTTATCATTTACCTCAATGTGGATGGAACTGGAGGGTATTATGCCGAGCAAAATATGTCAAAGAAAGACAATTATATGGTTTCACTCATATGTGTAATTTAAGAAACAAAACAGGATCATAGGGGAAGGAGAGGAAAAATAAAATGAGATGGAATTAGAGGGGGAGAAAAACCATAAGAGACTCTTAACTATAGGAAACAAACTGAGAATTCCTGGAGGGAAGGTGGGAGGGGGAATGGGATAACTGGATTATGGACATTAAGGAGGTAAGGTGATGTAGTGAGCACTGGGTGTTATATGCAGCTGATGAATTACTGAGCTCTATGTCTGAAATTAGTGATACACTATATGTTAACTAATTGAATTTAAATAAAATATGTTAAAATTTTTAAAAAATAATAAAATGAAGGTTGAAATGTTCCTATTTTATTTAATAACAGTGAATTCATGCATAACCCTGTAGCATCTAAAACATTTCTTTCAACTGAGATTCAGAAGATAGATCAATCATTTTACATTAATTCTCAAATCTGTCCCTATTCTATACCTACTTCAAATGACCAGATATTTTATTTCTCACATTGTCTTTCAGTGATGGTGCTCTCCATCTGATTCTTCAAATAAGAAATTGAGAAGGTATTCCCAATGTTTTAACTTTCTTCACGTTTCATATGCATTCAAATGTGAGGTGGTCAACTGCACATCTCTAGCACCCCTTCAATTCATTAATCACTTCCCATCTCTACTTCCACCAATGTAATCTAACACAGAATGTGTCTCTCGTCATCCAGTAGGACATCTCAGATTCATTCTCCTCTTCATGAGCTAGAATGTTTATGTCAAACAAGCAGCCTATTGTTAATTTTAATAACAATCTCTCAATTATTTTCACCAGTTATAAATATAGATAGATGAACAATATAATGACTCTCAAATTCCAAAAATTATATGATAATATTGACAGTATTATCAGATAAAATTATAATATTATGTTTGTTAAATAAACAAAATATTTTTGGGAACAATTGGCACCTTTAATTTTTGAAGTTCTCCTATTTAAGAACATTATTTTTTTAAATTAATTCAGACTTTCTTTGCCTCTTGCTAAAAGGGTATATTTTTCTTTATATATAAATCTATAATGTTTTTTAAAATATATGTATTATATATTTATTTTTATTGTGAATAAGGATTCTTATTTGTTTTTATTGTATTTTAAAATATATGCCTGGTATGAAGGAAATCTACTGGAATTTTGAAATATTTACTTTTCATTGACACATCCTAAAAACACCAAGAAAAAGTTGAATTCTTATAAATTTCCGGTTGATTTTCTTTATTGTGTGTGTTTATGAGACAGTATCTTTTGAAAAATGATTATTCTTTCTTCTTTTCTGTAATGGTATGATCACTACTGCTTTACATCTTATTTCAATGTTTTGTCAATATACGATTTAAAATTTTATAATTAGCATTTTATATAATTAAAAAATTTTTTTAAAGATTTTATTTATTTGTTTGACAGAGAAAGAGATTTCAAGTAGGCAGAGAGGCAGGCAGAGGGAGAAGGGGAGGCAGGCTCCCTGCTGAGCAGGGAGCCCGATGTGGGGCTCGATCCCAGGACCCTTAGATCATGACCTGAGCCGAAGGCAGAGACTTAACTCACTGAACCACCCAGGCACCCAGCATTTTATATAATTTTAAGTTTGATCTTTATTATTCTGCAAGTCCTAACCTACAATCATGTTATGTACAATGTGTTATCTTAAATACGTACGAAATGTTACTCCTTTTAGTCTTATATTTTAATTTTTAAAGTTTGTATCCTAATGTAAATGCTTCTTATTTTCATGCTTGATACTGTTTCCAAAGAATGCAAAACCATTCACATATATTTAATATTTTATTATTATTTTATTCTCTCATTGTTTTCTTATTTTAGCTCTGTATTAGTGCTAAACTTACAAGATGTATAAATATTCATAGAAATAATAGCGAGTTCAAGTAAAAGTAGCAATGTTTTAATACTTTTAGTGGCTTGTTAAATAGTTGATGCCAGATCTATTGAAATTAATTTTATTTAATTCTCAGAGATTTTTAATACATTCATTGCCCTAGAATACTTATTCCAGAGATTCCATTCCAATTCACAACTATATTCATATTTTTGCTGTGAATATTAAAATATATTTTTTATTTATTTATTTTTTATTTATTTATTTTTAATTCTTTGCCCCAGGGGTACAGGTCTGTGAATCATCAGGCTTACATCTTTCACAGCATTCACCAAAACACAAACCCTCCCCAGTGTCCATAACCCATCTACCCTATCCCTACCCTCCCACCCCCCAGTAACCCTCAGTTTGTTTTGTGAGATCAGGAGTCTCTTATGGTTTGTCTCCTTCCCCATCCCATCTTGT